>JAVLUX010000001.1:78831957-79126957 GCA_032164185.1 Moxostoma hubbsi | reverse complement strand
AATAAAATAGAACAATAAATAAGAACATACAAATTTTCACAAAAATAAGATTGTCCAAACAAACAGGGACATTTAAGCAGGATGTAACATGTACTTTGTATAAACTCTTTTGAAAAGGAAACTGGATATAAAAGTGGTTCACTCAAACCACTAAAACTGTTGTCGTTTTACACACACACACACACACACACACACACAACTGTTGTTGTAATTTTAATGTTATTTTTCACATAAGATTGATCTTATGAGGATCTCATCAATGATGCAACACGTTGCAAGTTGCAGACAGCGGGGATGAGAGACGAGCGTCTCCTTGTTAGAGTGCACATCAGCCGGCGGAACTTTAAATCTCTCCCGGTTTCGACTCCCTCTCAGATTGGGTCTCTTTCGAGACTGGTTGAAGTGGCTGACTGCACAGAGAATGACAGTTTTGGAGTTTGCACTTATATACACATGTCACGCTCCCGTATTATATTAACTTTAATTATTGATGAAATAAAGACATATTGCTAAGCTGTGATCTGTGTTTCGGTGTTATTTTTTCTGGCCACCAGTTCAGTGTCGGCCTGCTTGGCATCCATCTTCACCTGATTTCCATGCTGAACACCGGAAACTGACATGACCACACGTGCCACTCCCTAAACTGAGACTGACAGGTCATCTTTTTATTAGCGGTGTAGAAAATGGTTAAACAGCTCTCAGAGAGAATGGGCTTTCACATCCGCACATGTACTTATTTAATATTTCTGTATTTACTTACTTTGTATTTTTGCATTATAATTCACTCATACATCACCTGAAGCTGTTTGGAAAGTTTAGAGTGCATCTGGACTGTGAGCTGTGCAATTCTTCCTCAGTCAGGCGCAAACTGCAGTGCTGCTCTCACGCATCATCATTAGAGTTTAATGACAACAATTTTTTATTGTCGGCATTGTCGATAATTTCGATTAATCAGCCCTACTCAATATGACATGACCTTACATCTGCTTTTGTGTTCCACAGAAGAAAAAAGCCCTACATGTTTGGAACAACATGTAAATGATTACAGATGCATTCCTTGAATCTTATTCTGTAGTCTTAAATCCCTCTTCTCCAGCACCGATTAAACTTCAGAAAAACAACTGTGGCAGCAGCAATATAAAGATGACTGCTGCTGGTTCTCATGAGAATAGCTCTGGGAGTTTGTGTTAATGCTGATGGCAACATGACGACCAGCTGACACAGTCAACAGAGGAGAGGCTCAGCTGAATGGAGCAGCCCTGGCAGAGCTTCAGCCATGACTAAGAACAGCAGGAACAAGCATGTGATCGGACACCCACTGCCAGATTGCTGGGTCATCAGAGCCAATGCACTTTAGCAAAGGGAAATGAGCAAGTAGTCATTTAATAAACAAAGGAATAAATAAAGGGACAATTCCACTAGGGCAGGGGTAACCAACCCTGCTCCTGGAGAGCTACCTTCCTGCAGAGTTTAGATCCAACCCTAAACAAACACACCTGAACCAGCTTATCAAGGTCTTCAGGATTACTTGAAAATGACAGGCAGGTGTGTTGGAGCTAAACTCTGCAGGAAGGTAGCTCTCCAGGAGCAGGGTTGGTCACCCCTGCTCTAGGGTAACCTGAGATAAAGTGCCTTAATCAAGGACACAATGATGGTTGCATGAATAAACCCTTGTCAGTTTCAAACCCACAACATTTCTGCAACCATTCCATATCATAAACTACAACACCACACCACCCAACTACCTACCTACTTATCTGAGGATTTAAAAAATAAATAAATAAATAAAAGTCAAAGGCAAAACTGAGTGAGTATAGTGTGTCTCTTTAAAAGATGCCTTTGAATTTCTGCTTTTCAGCACACACCATTTACATACCAACTCTAGATGTTGTATTAGGCATTTACAAAGCTTATTCAAATAAAAAAAGACAACTTTACCTATAACACTTATCTGTCACACTCTCAGTGTGTGTGTGTGTGTGTGTGTGTGTGTGTGTGTGAGAGAGTGAGTGAGTGAGTGAGATTCAACTCAACAGCAGGTGAATTGTGTTAATTATACAGAAAAAGCCAAGCAATGATGCAGCAGTCCATTAGCCTGTCAGCTAACAAGATACAATTCAGCATCTATACTCATGTCAGATATATCAACAACAGGTCCTGCCATGACAAACTGGGCAAATGTAAATAACATAGGCCAAGAGGTTTATTTATTAGCTGTATCATTGTGCATCACGTGTCTTTGCACAGTAATCTGTGGATAACACTGAAAGAGCTGAATGAATACATGACACGTGACTTACCGGGACAAATGCTTCAGGATCTGCTTTTTGATAATACCTGCCATCCCTTCAGTCTCGCTATCTTTCCAGCATCTCAGAAATCAAGAGATTACACACGCGCACACACACACACCAGTCACGACTGACGCCGCTGCTAAAGAGGCCTATCACAAGTCCAGCGCCGCCTATTGACAGCCAATGAGAATGACCATTTCCACTTCATGGCAAAATAAAAGACCTCCCAAGGATGGAGGCTGCAGGTGAAAATAAAACCTCAAAATCAAATAAACTTTCATTCACCAAATATACAGCATGCAGCGTAAAAAATGCATTTTTCAAGTTCAAAATAAATAAATAAATGAGTAAATATAGTGATATATGTTGGGTGCAGTGTTGGGTGTAATGCAGTGCTAAGTAATTAATTACTGTAATTAATAACTTTTTTATTAAAAAAGTAAAGTAATGGATTACTCTTAAGTTTCCAGTAATTTAATCACAGTTACTTCTGATATACTGTATAGACTCTGGAACAATTCTATATAAAACAAAAGTGAAGTTAAAATCTAAATTTAATGTCTAATGTTAAAATATATGTTTTCTAATTTATTGCTGCCCCCTTAAATTCTTTGGCCAGTTCATGAATAATGTATTTTATTTTATATGATTCATTTGAAAGAATTAAAAGGTCAGTTTCATGTCTATCCTTGTATTTTTCAACTGGTCGAGGTTGATCAGGGTTTTAGAAAGGAATCTGTAATAAGTAATGCAATTACTTTTCAGAAAGAGTAATTAGTACTGTAATCTAATTACACTCTTACCACCTTTTAAGAATAACTTACCCAACACTGGCTGGGTGCAAAACAAGCATGAATTAATTAAAATAATTCATGTTTAATGGCAAAATCACATTCAGGGTAAACTAAATGGGAATGGTGTGCAATTGAAAAAAAAACTGAGACACATCCTCTTAATTCAGTTCATTATCTTGATTAAAAAAATACAAATAAACAGAACACAATGAAGTACTGTGCATATACAAAAATTTAATATATATATAAAAAAATCACTAATACTATGTACTATATAAAAAAAAACATGCTACTTTTAAGTAAAAAAAAAAAAAACATGCAAAATTTGTTTTAAAAGTGTTTAAAAAACGTAAACAGAATGAAGCCATTTATTTACCCACTGATTTAATTGATATTGCTGAACGTTTTGCGAACGTTTATTTTGAAATTTAAAACTTTTATAGCGGAAGTTTCTGGCTTCATGCTGCCTTATTGACATGTCTGATCAGCTGATGGTTTCTAATATTATACTTTTAATACTTTTTAATGTCTTTCAATCGATATTTATATGTTCTTTTAACTGTTTAGGAATTGACACAGGAGGTATGTTACCTTTTTTACTGTTTTGTTTACCTTTGAGTGGGCGAAAATATGTTTTACTTGTCCATGTTTTGAAAAGGGAGTTGATCAAATCATTATTTACAATAAAAATAAATTGACAGAAGTGTCGAAAGAACAAGCAGAATGACAAAATATGAAATCGGAAAGATGTCGGCGCATCTTATTATTGTCAATAATTGTCAGTATTGTCATACTATACTGTCTGACTGACAGGTTGGTTATTGTTGTAATTATAACAGGGTACAAACCAGAAGACGGCATGAGACAAGAGCATACTATTAGAGAATTTCACAACATTAGCATGTTATACAGAATCATTAAATTGATAGGAGTAATTTTATTCAGTCAGTGTCCTTTTACTTTGGTAACAGATATTTGTGGAAGCCACAATGCCTTATTTTGGTTCAGAGGAGACGGTGAAGGAGCTGAAGAGAGCTCTATCCAATCCCAATGTCCAAGCAGACCGCCTGCGATACAAAAACTACATCACCAAAGTCATCAGGTCTGTAAAGTGATCGTCTTTACTTTTTTGATGATTTGACTGATGATTTTGCAGGATGACACAAAGATTAGGCTAAATATTAAAGAAAGAGTTATTTCAACCAGACAAGTTTTGTCATCATCTTCTTATTTCTAACTTGTCGCTCCAAACACGATTTTGTATTTTTCTGTGGAACAATATTGGAGAAGTTTTGAAGAATGTTCTGGCTGCTGTTTTATACACAATGAAAGTGAATTGGGATTTGTGGCTGTGTACCTCACAGTGGACAAAATAAAAAGTACACTTAAAGGGATAATTCACCCAAAAATGAAAATTCTCTCATTATTTACTCGTACTCGTACTCATGCCATCCCAGATGTGTATGACTTTCTTCTGCTGAACAAATGATGATTTTTAGAAGAATATTTCAGCTCTGTAGGTCCATGTAATGCAAGTAAATGAAGATCAGACCTCTGTAGCTCCAAAAAGCACATAAATACAGCACAAAAGCAATCCATTTGACTCCAGTGGTTTAATCCATGTCTTTTGAAGCAATATAATCTGTTTTTGGTGGGAATGAACCAAAATGTATCTCCTTTTTCTCTATAAATTAGACAATTAGCAGTCTCTTTGGCGATCATGATTTCTATGGGATCAAAATTCCTTCAAATGTATTGTGGTTAACGCAGATAAAAATAATAATATGTGCAGATATAAAAAAAATAATAAATGCAAAAATAAATAAAGTGTAGATCAAAATAATTAGCATGGATCAAAAAATAAAAGCATGAATCAAAAATATATAAACACATTTAAAATATGCTGCAGCAGAAAAATTTAAGCAAAGTCATCAGAATTGAAAACAAAATCTTGTTTTCCTTGGTTATGTTACTGTTTTTTGTGCTTTCTGACAATTTAACTAATTTTTAATTTTTTTTTGTATGCTTGCTCTGTATTTTTCTTTGCATTTGTTTAAAAGTTCTGCGCTTGATTTTCCAAAACTTGTGATTAGAGTTTCATGTAAATCAGGGGGAGTTTTGCATCCTCATTGGTCTACTAGTTCTTGATTGACAGATCCTCCTCTAGCCAATTATTTTGGATATGTAGGATATGTATGCTCCAATGTTGCCTGTATCAATAGAGAGGGTCCCTAAATTTGCAACTATTTGTGAATAAAGAATGTCCAATGTCAAGCCAACTTTATTGCATTATTTATTGTCGTGGGGACGCTTGGTAACTTGTTTCTGATTTTGCTGCAGTTCAGTGGAAAAAAAAACTACAAACTACAATTGGCCAACAATGCCAACGTAGGATCAGTACATAACGGCACATTCAGCAACATGGAAAAGCTGATCAAGTTGGGTTCTGAACTCGTTGATACATTGAACATTGATACAGCTAGTAAAAACATGACTCAAACATCCACACTTTTTTAGATATGCAGCCAATAACCTACAAACAAGGAAGTCTTAAATGATGCCTAAACTAAAGACTGCTAACTAAATTTAGCTGACTCAATACATGTGTTAATGGACTATGATAATGGACTACTCGGACAACACGGTTTCCCAGAGCTGGCAGAAAATACTCAAAACAGATACAAGCAGCGATTCAATAAACCATAAATAATCTAATATTGAGCAGCAGCCATCAGAGTTGCATTGGAGTGATGTAACCACCCCTCTTCAAATGATTGGCTAGAGGAGGTGCTGTCGATTAAGAACTAGTGGACCAATGAGGACGCAAAACTCCGATGTTTAGAAAAAACAATTGGAAAATCAAGCTCAGAACTTGGAAGCTAAAGCAAATAAAAAAATACAGTGTAAGCATAACATTTTTTTTAAATATAAGCAAAATTGTCAGAGAGCACAGAAATAGAGAGACTGCAGGCTTAAATCATGGCAGCTGTACTTCCTGTGTCATTGTCAAATGCTGCTGACTCTACGGCATGGACCGCTGTACAGTATATGAATGATGCCAGTGAATTTAAGAGGCAGATGCTGCTGTTTATGAATGATGCCAGTGCATTTCTACGGCATCTTTCGCTGTATATGAATGATGCCAGTGAATTTCTATGGCAATGCCGCTGTTTATGAATGATGCCAGTGAATTTACGAGGCATCTGCCGCTGTTTATGAATGATGCCACTTAGGGCTGGGATAAACGATTATTTTTTAAACGATTAATCTAGCGATTATTTTTTCGATGCATCGATTAATCTAACGATTCATTTTTACAGTCCGATTCGATTTCGATTCGATTATAAAATGTACAAAAAAAAACAAAAAACATCGCCGGGAGTTTGATTGACAGGCGATCTGATCAATCAATCATAATATGCCATTTTTGTCCGACAAAGTAGCCAGGAGAGAGAAGATTAACGTCGGTGGATTATAATTTGAATAATGGATTGTAAGATACTGTACTGACGTCTTTCCGCGGTTAAAACATCAGTCCTTCTGATGTAGGCTACTGTAACAAGTAGAATTAGGTACTGCGCCTTTAAGGTGGAACGTACTCTGTTCCTCCCTCGCTCAGAGTGGGCAGTTGATATGGGAAGAGCGAGCTGTGAACATCGCATGTATGCGTGTAAGCCCGTTTTGTGTTTCTGTTGCTCTTATTCTGTTTTTATTTCTAACCAGTAACGCAGTTGTTGTTAGCTGTGTGTTTTGCAAACTGCCCATGTGTACGTGGGACCGACGACAGCTGATAATAAATCACCACGGTGGAATATCAGTTACGTCTTGTGTGTCTTTGCTTACACCTGACTACAACCATTTAGGAAGCTATCCGGCCCCTTTTGATCAAGAGCGTTACACTACATTCATGTTTAGCCTATTTGATGCTATAAATTAACCAAGAAAAAGATGATCGGTTCATGAGCAGCAATCTGTCACGACACATTAAAGAGCCACAAAATAGTAGGCCGATTTATGGTTTAATTTTCTTTGACTGACCAAATTTGAAAGTTGAGACTTTATTAAAAGTTACCTGCTTGGTCCTGTTTGTCAGCGCGTTGTCAGTGTCCTCTATGTATTTTTCACAAGCTATAAGCTATAAGCGCATTATTAATAGCTATAAACGAAAACTTTAGCTGTCGACAACGTATTATAGCCTACTCCAACATCGAGTGCAAAGTGGGGAGTTGAAAAAAAAACTTACGGTGCTCTGTCATCTGCAGCTGATCCCGGGTGGCGCCTCTTCAGGTGCTGGTGCATTGCCGTGGAGCTAGAATGGAAGGCCATCTCCATTTTGCAAAAGACGACATATCACGGAATTGTTTCCTTTTAAATTAAAGAATTCCCATACTTTAGAGGAACGAGTGCGTGCCGCCTTGCACTTCTGATAGTCTGAGGAGCCACTCGAGTTGTTAATACTCTCCGGCGCCGCCATCTTTGTTTTGGGTATGACGTATCGACGCAAATATTTTGCGTTGATGTATTTTTTGCATCAACGTAATCGATGACTTCGACGCTTCGTCCCAGCCCTAATGCCACTGAATTTCTACAGCATCTGCCGCTGTATATGAATTATGCCAATGAATTTACGAGGCATCTGCTGCTGTTTATGAATGATGCCAGTGAATTTCTACGGCATCTTTCGCTGTATATGAATGATGCCAGTGAATTTAAGAGGCAGATGCCGCTGTTTATGAATGATGCCAGTGAATTTCTACAGCATCTGCCGCTGTTTATGAATGATGCTACTGAATTTCTACAGCATCTGCCGCTATTTATGAATGATGCCACTGAATTTCTACAGCATCTGCCGCTGTGTATGAATGATGCCACTGAATTTCTATGGCAATGCCGCTGTTTGTGAATGATGCCACTGAATTTACGAGGCATCTGCCGCTGTTTATGAATGATGCCAGTGAATTTCTACGGCATCTTTCGCTGTTTATGAATGATGCCAGTGAATTTCTACACCATCTGCCGCTGTTTATGAATGATGCCACCGAATTTCTACACCATCTGCCGCTGTTTATGAATGATGCCACTGAATTTCTACACCATATGCCGCTGTTTATGAATGATGCCACTGAATTTCAACAGCATCTGCCGCTGTTTATGAATGATGCCAGTGAATTTAAGAGGCAGATGCCGCTGTTTATGAATGATGCCAGTGAATTTCTACAGCATCTGCCGCTGTTTATGAATGATGCTACTGAATTTCTACAGCATCTGCCGCTGTTTATGAATTATGCCAATGAATTTACGAGGCATCTGCCGCTGTTTATGAATGATGCCAGTGAATTTCTACGGCATCTTTAGCTGTTTATGAATGATGCCACTGAATTTCTACAGCATCTGCCGCTGTTTAGGAATGATGCCACTGAATTTCTACAGCATCTACCGCTGTTTATGAATGATGCCACTGAATGTCTACGGCATCTGCCGCTGTTTATGAATGATGCCACTGAATTTCTACGGCATCTGCCGCTGTTTAGGAATGATGCCACTGAATTTACGAGCATCTGCCGCTGTATATGAATGATGCCAGTGAATTTCTACACCATCTGCCGCTGTATATGAATGATGCCAGTGAATTTCTACGGCATCTTTCGCTGTATATGAATGATGCCAGTGAATTTCTACACCATCTGCCGCTGTTTATGAATGATGCCACTGAATTTACGAGGCATATGCCGCTGTATATGAATGATGCCACTGAATTTCTATGGCAATGGCACTGTTTATGAATGATGCCAGTGAATTTCTACGGCATCTTTCGCTGTATATGAATGATGCCAGGGAATTTCTACGGCATCTTTCGCTGTATATGAACGACGCCAGTGAATTTCTACAGCATCTACCGCTGTTTATGAATGATGCCACTGAATGTCTACGGCATCTGCCGCTGTATATGAATGATGCCACTGAATTTGTATGGCAATGCCGCTGTTTATGAATGATGCCAGTGAATTTACGAGGCATCTGCCGCTGTTTATGAATGATGCCACTGAATTTGTATGGCAATGCCGCTGTATATGAATGACGCCACTGAATTTCTACAGCATCTGCCGCTGTATATGAATGATGCCACTGAATTTGTATGGCAATGCTGCTGTTTATGAATGATGCCACTGAATTGCTATGGCATCTTTCGCTGTATATGAATGATGCCACTGAATTTCTACGGCATCTTTCGCTGTATATGAATGATGCCACTGAATTTACAAGGCATCTTTCGCTGTATATGAATGATGCCAGTGAATTTCTACACCATCTGCCGCTGTTTATGAATGATGCCACCAAATTTCTACGGCATCTTTCGCTGTTTATGAATGATGCCACTGAATTTCTACGGCATCTGACGCTGTTTATGAATGATGCCAGTGAATTTCTACGGCATCTGCCGCTGTTTATGAATGATGCCAGTGAATTTCTACGGCATCTTTCGCTGTTTATTAATTATGCCAGTGAATTTCTACGGCATCTGCCGCCGTTTATTGATGATGCCACTGAATTTCTACGGCATCTGCTGCTGTTTATGAATGATGCCAGTGAATTTCTGTGGCAATGCCGCTGTTTATGAATGATGCCAGTGAATTTACGAGGCATCTGCCGCTGTTTATGAATGATGACAGTGAATTTCTATGGCATCTTTCGCTGTATATGAATGATGCCAGTGATTTTCTACACCATCTGCCGCTGTATATGAATGATGCCACTGAATTTACGAGGCATCTGCCGCTGTATATGAATGATGCCACTGAATTTGTATGGCATCTTTCGCTGTTTATGAATGATGCCAGTGAATTTCTACAGCATTTGCCGCTGTTTATGAATTATGGCAATTAATTTACGAGGCATCTGCCGCTGTATATGAATGATGCCACTGAATTTCTATGGCAATGCCGCTGTTTGTGAATGATGCCACTGAATTTACGAGGCATCTGCCGCTGTTTATGAATGATGCAAGTGAATTTCTACGGCATCTGCCGCTGTTTATGAATGATGCCAGTGAATTTCTGCGGCATCTTTCGCTGTTTATGAATGATGCCAGTGAATTTCTACGGCATCTTTCGCTGTATATGAATGATGCCACT
Organism: Moxostoma hubbsi; assembly: GCA_032164185.1. Classification (NCBI taxonomy): domain Eukaryota; kingdom Metazoa; phylum Chordata; class Actinopteri; order Cypriniformes; family Catostomidae; genus Moxostoma; species Moxostoma hubbsi. The sequence goes on along the minus strand of JAVLUX010000001.1, from coordinate 79,116,736 downwards.
GAATTTCTACGGCATCTTTCGCTGTTTATGAATGATGCCAGTGAATTTCTACACCATCTGCCGCTGTTTATGAATGATGCCACTGAATTTCTACAGCATCTGCCGCTGTTTATGAATGATGCCACTGAATTTCTACGGAATCTTTAGCTGTTTATGAATGATGCCACTGAATTTCTACAGCATCTGCCGCTGTTTATGAATGATGCCACTGAATTTACGAGGCATATGCCGCTGTATATGAATGATGCCACTGAATTTCTACGGCATCTTTCGCTGTATATGAATGATGCCAGGGAATTTCTACGGCATCTTTCGCTGTATATGAACGACGCCACTGAATTTCTACAGCATCTACCGCTGTTTATGAATGATGCCACTGAATGTCTACGGCATCTGCCGCTGTATATGAATGATGCCACTGAATTTGTAGGGCAATGCCGCTGTTTATGAATGATGCCAGTGAATTTACGAGGCATCTGCCGCTGTTTATGAATGATGCCACTGAATTTGTATGGCAATGCCGCTGTATATGAATGACGCCACTGAATTTCTACAGCATCTGCCGCTGTATATGAATGATGCCACTGAATTTGTATGGCAATGCTGCTGTTTATGAATGATGCCACTGAATTGCTATGGCATCTTTCGCTGTATATGAATGATGCCACTGAATTTCTACGGCATCTTTCGCTGTATATGAATGATGCCACTGAATTTACAAGGCATCTTTCGCTGTATATGAATGATGCCAGTGAATTTCTACACCATCTGCCGCTGTTTATGAATGATGCCACCGAATTTCTACGGCATCTTTCGCTGTTTATGAATGATGCCACTGAATTTCTACGGCATCTGCCGCTGTTTATGAATGATGCCAGTGAATTTCTACGGCATCTTTCGCTGTTTATTAATTATGCCAGTGAATTTCTACGGCATCTGCCGCGTTTATTGATGATGCCACTGAATTTCTACGGCATCTGTTGCTGTTTATGAATGATGCCAGTGAATTTCTGTGGCAATGCCGCTGTTTATGAATGATGCCAGTGAATTTACGAGGCATCTGCCGCTGTTTATGAATGATGACAGTGAATTTCTATGGCATCTTTCGCTGTATATGAATGATGCCAGTGATTTTCTACACCATCTGCCGCTGTATATGAATGATGCCACTGAATTTACGAGGCATCTGCCGCTGTATATGAATGATGCCACTGAATTTGTATGGCATCTTTCGCTGTTTATGAATGATGCCAGTGAATTTCTACAGCATTTGCCGCTGTTTATGAATTATGGCAATTAATTTACGAGGCATCTGCCGCTGTATATGAATGATGCCACTGAATTTCTATGGCATCTGCCGCTGTATATGAATGATGCCACTGAATTTACGAGGCATCTTTCGCTGTATATGAATGATGCCACTGAATTTCTACGGCATCTGCCGCTGTTTATGAATGATGCCACTGAATTTCTACGGCATCTGCCGCTGTTTATGAATGATGCCACTGAATTTCTACGGCATCTGCCGCTGTTTATGAATGATGCCACTGAATTTTCGAGGCATCTGCCGCTGTATATGAATGATGCCACTGAATTTCTATGGCAATGCCGCTGTTTATGAATGATGCCAGTGAATTTACGAGGCATCTGCCGCTGTTTATGAATGATGACAGTGAATTTCTATGGCATCTTTCGCTGTATATGAATGATGCCAGTGAATTTCTACACCATCTGCCGCTGTATATGAATGATGCCAGTGAATTTCTACGGCATCTTTTGCTGTATATGAATGATGCCAGTGAATTTCTACGGCATCTTTCGCTGTATATGAATGATGCCAGTGAATTTCTACGGCATCTTTCGCTGTATATGAATGATGCCACTGAATTTCTATGGCATCTGCCGCTGTTTATGAATGATGCCACTGAATTTCTACACCATCTGCTGCTGTATATGAATGATGCCACTGAATTTACGAGGCATCTGCCGCTGTATATGAATGATGCCAGTGAATTTGTACGGCATCTTTCGCTGTTTATGAATGATGCCAGTGAATTTCTACAGCATTTGCCGCTGTTTATGAATTATGGCAATTAATTTACGAGGCATCTTTCGCTGTATATGAATGATGCCACTGAATTTCTGCGGCATCTGCCGCTGTTTATGAATGATGCCACTGAATTTCTACGGCATCTGCCGCTGTTTATGAATGATGCCACTGAATTTCTACGGCATCTGCCGCTGTTTATGAATGATGCCACTGAATTTTCGAGGCATCTGCCGCTGTATATGAATGATGCCACTGAATTTCTATGGCAATGCCGCTGTTTATGAATGATGCCAGTGAATTTACGAGGCATCTGCCGCTGTTTATGAATGATGACAGTGAATTTCTATAGCATCTTTCGCTGTATATGAATGATGCCAGTGAATTTCTACACCATCTGCCGCTGTATATGAATGATGCCAGTGAATTTCTACGGCATCTTTCGCTGTATATGAATGATGCCACTGAATTTCTACGGCATCTTTCACTGTATATGAATGATGCCAGTGAATTTCTACGGCATCTTTCGCTGTATATGAATGATGCCACTGAATTTCTACGGCATCTTTCGCTGTTTATGAATGATGCCACTGAATTTCTATGGCATCTGCCGCTGTTTATGAATGATGCCACTGAATTTCTACACCATCTGCTGCTGTATATGAATGATGCCACTGAATTTACGAGGCATCTGCTGCTGTATATGAATGATGCCAGTGAATTTGTACGGCATCTTTCGCTGTTTATGAATAATGCCAGTGAATTTCTACACCATCTGCCGCTGTTTATGAATGACGCCACTGAATTTCTACAGCATCTGCCGCTGTTTATGAATGATGCCACTGAATTTCTACGGCATCTGCCGCTGTTTATGAATGATGCCACTGAATTTCTACACCATCTGCCGCTGTTTATGAATGACGCCACTGAATTTCTACAGCATCTGCCGCTGTTTATGAATGATGCCACTGAATTTCTACAGCATCTGCCGCTGTTTATGAATGACGCCACTGAATTTCTACGGCATATTTCGCTGTTTATGAATGATGCTACTGAATTTCTACAGCATCTGCCGCTGTTTATGAATGATGCCACTGAATTTCTACAGCATCTTTCGCTGTATATGAATGATGCCAGTGAATTTCTACGGCATCTTTCGCTGTATATGAATGATGCCAGTGAATTTCTACGGCATCTTTCGCTTTTTATGAATGATGCCAGTGAATTTCTACGGCATCTTTCGCTGTATATGAATGATGCCAGTGAATTTCTACGGCATCTTTCGCTGTTTATGAATGATGCCAGTGAATTTCTACACCATCTGCCGCTGTTTATGAATGATGCCACTGAATTTCTACAGCATCTGCCGCTGTTTATGAATGATGCCACTGAATTTCTACGGCATCTTTAGCTGTTTATGAATGATGCCACTGAATTTCTACAGCATCTGCCGCTGTTTATGAATGATGCCACTGAATTTCTACGGCATCTGCCGCTGTTTATGAATGATGCCACTGAATTTACGAGGCATCTGCCACTGTTTATGAATGATGCCAGTGAATTTACGAGGCATCTGCCACTGTTTATGAATGATGCCAGTGAATTTCTACGGCATCTGCCGCTGTTTATGAATGATGCCAGTGAATTTCTACGGCATCTTTTGCTGTTTATGAATGATGCCACTGAATTTCTACGGCATCTGCCGCTGTATATGAATGATGCCACTGAATTTCTATGGCAATGCCGCTGTTTGTGAATGATGCCACTGAGTTTACGAGGCATCTGCCGCTGTTTATGAATGATGCCAGTGAATTTCTACGGCATCTTTCGCTGTTTATGAATGATGCCAGTGAATTTCTACGGCATCTTTCGCTGTATATGAATGATGCCACTGAATTTCTACGGCATCTTTCGCTGTATTTGAATGATGCCAGTGAATTTCTACGGCATCTTTCGCTGTATATGAATGATGCCACTGAATTTCTACGGCATCTGCCGCTGTTTACGAATGATGCCACTGAATTTCTACGGCATCTGCCGCTGTTTACGAATAATGCCACTGAATTTCTACGGCATCTGCCGCTGTTTATGAATGATGCCACTGAATTTCTACGGCATCTTTCGCTGTTTATGAATGATGCCACTGAATTTCTACGGCATCTGCCGCTGTTTACGAATGATGCCACTGAATTTCTACGGCATCTGCCGCTGTTTACGAATGATGCCACTGAATTTCTACGGCATCTGCCGCTGTTTATGAATGATGCCACTGAATTTTCGAGGCATCTGCCGCTGTATATGAATGATGCCACTGAATTTCTATGACAATGCCGCTGTTTATGAATGATGCCAGTGAATTTACGAGTCATCTGCCGCTGTTTATGAATGATGACAGTGAATTTCTATGGCATCTTTCGCTGTATATGAATGATGCCAGTGAATTTCTACACCATCTGCCGCTGTATATGAATGATGCCACTGAATTTCTACACCATCTGCCGCTGTATATGAATGATGCCACTGAATTTCTACGGCATCTTTCGCTGTATATGAATGATGCCAGTGAATTTCTACGGCATCTTTCGCTGTTTATGAATGATGCCAGTGAATTTCTATACCATCTGCCGCTGTTTATGAATGACGCCACTGAATTTCTACGGCATCTGCCGCTGTTTATGAATGATGCCACTGAATTTCTACAGCATCTGCCGCTGTTTATGAATGATGCTACTGAATTTCTACAGCATCTGCCGCTGTTTATGAATTATGGCAATTAATTTACGAGGCATCTGCCGCTGTATATGAATGATGCCACTGAATTTCTATGGCAATGCCGCTGTTTGTGAATGATGCCACTGAATTTACGAAGCATCTGCCGCTGTTTATGAATGATGCCAGTGAATTTCTATGGCATCTGCCGCTGTTTATGAATGATGCCAGTGAATTTCTACAGCATCTGCCGCTGTTTATGAATGATGCCACTGAATTTCTACAGCATCTGCCGCTGTTTATGAATGATGCTACTGAATTTCTACAGCATCTGCCGCTGTTTATGAATTATGGCAATTAATTTACGAGGCATCTGCCGCTGTATATGAATGATGCCACTGAATTTCTATGGCAATGCCGCTGTTTGTGAATGATGCCACTGAATTTACGAAGCATCTGCCGCTGTTTATGAATGATGCCAGTGAATTTCTATGGCATCTGCCGCTGTTTATAAATGATGCCAGTGAATTTCTACGGTATCTTTCGCTGTTTATGAATGATGCCACTGAATTTCTACGGCATCTGCCGCTGTTTATGAATGATGCCACTGAATTTCTACAGCATCTGCCGCTGTTTATGAAGGATGCCACTGAATTTCTACGGCATCTGCCGCTGTTTATGAATGATGCCACTGAATTTCTACGGCATATTTCGCTGTTTATGAATGATGCCACTGAATTTCTACAGCATCTGCCGCTGTTTATGAATGATGCTACTGAATTTCTACAGCATCTGCCGCTTTTTATGAATGATGCCACTGAATTTCTACGGCATCTTTCGCTGTTTATGAATAATGCCACTGAATTTCTACAGCATCTGCCGCTGTTTATGAATGATGCCACTGAATTTCTACAGCATCTGCCACTGTTTATGAATGACGCCACTGAATTTCTACAGCATCTGCCGCTGTTTATGAAGGATGCCACTGAATTTCTACGGCATCTGCCGCTGTTTATGAATGATGCCACTGAATTTCTACGGCATATTTCGCTGTTTATGAATGATGCCACTGAATTTCTACAGCATCTGCCGCTGTTTATGAATGATGCTACTGAATTTCTACAGCATCTGCCGCTTTTTATGAATGATGCCACTGAATTTCTACGGCATCTTTCGCTGTTTATGAATGATGCCACTGAATTTCTACAGCATCTGCCGCTGTTTATGAATGATGCCACTGAATTTATACAGCATCTGCCGCTGTTTATGAATAATGCTACTGAATTTCTACAGCATCTGCCGCTGTTTATGAATTATGGCAATTAATTTACGAGGCATCTGCCGCTGTATATGAATGATGCCACTGAATTTCTATGGCAATGCCGCTGTTTGTGAATGATGCCACTGAATTTACGAAGCATCTGCCGCTGTTTATGAATGATGCCAGTGAATTTCTACGGTATCTTTCGCTGTTTATGAATGATGCCACTGAATTTCTACGGCATCTGCCGCTGTTTATGAAGTATGCTACTGAATTTCTACAGCATCTGCCGCTGTTTATGAATTATGGCAATTAATTTACGAGGCATCTGCCGCTGTATATGAATGATGCCACTGAATTTTTATGGCAATGCCGCTGTTTGTGAATGATGCCACTGAATTTATGAGGCATCTGCCGCTGTTTATGAATGATGCCAGTGAATTTCTACGGCATCTTTCGCTGTTTATGAATGATGCCAGTGAATTTTCACGGCATCTTTCGCTGTTTATGAATGATGCCAGTGAATTTCTACACCATCTGCCGCTGTTTATGAATGATGCCACTGAATTTCTACGGCATCTTTAGCTGTTTATGAATGATGCCTGTGAATTTCTACACCATCTGCCGCTGTTTATGAATGATGCCACTGAATTTCTACAGCATCTGCCGCTGTTTATGTATGATGCCACTGAATTTCTACGGCATCTGCCGCTGTTTATGAATGATGCCATTTCATTTCTACGGCATCTGCCGCTGTTTATGAATGATGCCAGTGAATTTACGAGGCATCTGCCGCTGTATATGAATGATGCCACTGAATTTCTGTGACAATGCCGCTGTTTATGAATGATGCCAGTGAATTTACGAGGCATCTGCCGCTGTTTATGAATGATGCCACTGAATTTCTACAGCATCTGCCGCTGTTTATGAATGATGCCAGTGAATTTCTACGGCATCTTTCGCTGTTTATGAATGATGCCAGTGAATTTCTACGGCATCTTTCGCTGTTTATGAATGATGCCAGTGAATTTCTACACTATCTGCCGCTGTTTATGAATGATGCCACTGAATTTCTACGGCATTTTTCGCTGTTTATGAATGATGCCAGTGAATTTCTACGGCATCTTTCGCTGTTAATGAATGATGCCAGTGAATTTCTACGGCATCTTTCGCTGTTTATGAATGATGCCAGTGAATTTCTACACTATCTGCCGCTGTTTATGAATGATGCCAGTGAATTTCTACGGCATCTGCCGCTGTATATGAATGATGCCAGTGAATTTCTACACCATCTGCCGCTGTATATGAATGATGACACTGAATTTCTACAGCATCTTTCGCTGTATATGAATGATGCCAGTGAATTTCTACACCATCTGCCGCTGTTTATGAATGATGCCACTGAATTTCTACAGCATCTGCCGCTGTTTATGAATGATGCCACTGAATTTCTACGGCATCTGCCGCTGTTTATGAATGATGCCACTGAATTTCTACAGCATCTGCCGCTGTTTATGAATGATGCCACTGAATTTCTACGGCATCTTTCGCTGTTTATGAATGATGCCAGTGAATTTCTACGGCATCTTTCGCTGTTTATGAATGATGCCAGTGAATTTCTACACTATCTGCCGCTGTTTATGAATGATGCCAGTGAATTTCTACGGCATCTGCCGCTGTATATGAATGATGCCAGTGAATTTCTACAGCATCTTTCGCTGTATATGAATGATTCCAGTGAATTTCTACACCATCTGCCGCTGTTTATGAATGATGCCATTTCATTTCTACGGCATCTGCCGCTGTTTATGAATGATGCCAGTGAATTTACGAGGCATCTGCCGCTGTATATGAATGATGCCACTGAATTTCTGTGACAATGCCGCTGTTTATGAATGATGCCAGTGAATTTACGAGGCATCTGCCGCTGTTTATGAATGATGCCACTGAATTTCTACAGCATCTGCCGCTGTTTATGAATGATGCCAGTGAATTTCTACGGCATCTTTCGCTGTTTATGAATGATGCCAGTGAATTTCTACGGCATCTTTCGCTGTTTATGAATGATGCCAGTGAATTTCTACACTATCTGCCGCTGTTTATGAATGATGCCACTGAATTTCTACGGCATTTTTCGCTGTTTATGAATGATGCCAGTGAATTTCTACGGCATCTTTCGCTGTTTATGAATGATGCCAGTGAATTTCTACGGCATCTTTCGCTGTTTATGAATGATGCCAGTGAATTTCTACACCATCTGCCGCTGTATATGAATGATGCCAGTGAATTTCTACGGCATCTGCCGCTGTATATGAATGATGCCAGTGAATTTCTACACCATCTGCCGCTGTATATGAATGATGACACTGAATTTCTACAGCATCTTTCGCTGTATATGAATGATGCCAGTGAATTTCTACACCATCTGCCGCTGTTTATGAATGATGCCACTGAATTTCTACAGCATCTGCCGCTGTTTATGAATGATGCCACTGAATTTCTACGGCATCTGCCGCTGTTTATGAATGATGCCACTGAATTTCTACAGCATCTGCCGCTGTTTATGAATGATGCCACTGAATTTCTACGGCATCTTTCGCTGTTTATGAATGATGCCAGTGAATTTCTACGGCATCTTTCGCTGTTTATGAATGACGCCACTGAATTTCTACAGCATCTGCCGCTGTTTATGAAGGATGCCACTGAATTTCTACGGCATCTGCCGCTGTTTATGAATGATGCCACTGAATTTCTACGGCATATTTCGCTGTTTATGAATGATGCCACTGAATTTCTACAGCATCTGACGCTGTTTATGAATGATGCTACTGAATTTCTACAGCATCTGCCGCTGTTTATGAATTATGGGAATTAATTTACGAGGCATCTGCCGCTGTATATGAATGATGCCACTGAATTTCTATGGCAATGCCGCTGTTTGTGAATGATGCCACTGAATTTACGAAGCATCTGCCGCTGTTTATGAATGATGCCAGTGAATTTCTATGGCATCTGCCGCTGTTTATGAATGATGCCAGTGAATTTCTACGGTATCTTTCGCTGTTTATGAATGATGCCACTGAATTTCTATGGCATCTGCCGCTGTTTATGAAGTATGCTACTGAATTTCTACAGCATCTGCCGCTGTTTATGAATTATGGCAATTAATTTACGAGGCATCTGCCGCTGTATATGAATGATGCCACTGAATTTTTATGGCAATGCCGCTGTTTGTGAATGATGCCACTGAATTTATGAGGCATCTGCCGCTGTTTATGAATGATGCCAGTGAATTTCTACGGCATCTTTCGCTGTTTATGAATGATGCCAGTGAATTTCTACGGCATCTTTCGCTGTTTATGAATAATGCCAGTGAATTTCTATGGCATCTTTCGCTGTATATGAATGATGCCAGTGAATTTCTACACCATCTGCCGCTGTATATGAATGATGCCAGTGAATTTCTACGGTATCTTTCGCTGTATATGAATGATGCCACTGAATTTCTACGGCATCTTTCGCTGTATATGAATGATGCCACTCAATTTCTACGGCATCTTTTGCTGTTTATGAATGATGCCAGTGAATTTCTATACCATCTGCCGCTGTTTATGAATGACGCCACTGAATTTCTACGGCATCTGCCGCTGTTTATGAATGATGCCACTGAATTTCTACGGCATCTGCCGCTGTTTATGAATGATGCCACTGAATTTCTACACCATTTGCCGCTGTTTATGAATGATGCCACTTAATTTCTACAGCATCTGCCGCTGTTTATGAAGGATGCCACTGAATTTCTACGGCATCTGCCGCTGTTTATGAATGATGCCACTGAATTTCTACGGCATATTTCGCTGTTTATGAATGATGCCACTGAATTTCTACAGCATCTTTAGCTGTTTATGAATGATGCCAGTGAATTTCTACACCATCTGCCGCTGTTTATGAATGATGCCACTGAATTTCTACAGCATCTGCCGCTGTTTATGTATGATGCCACTGAATTTCTACGGCATCTGCCGCTGTTTATGAATGATGCCATTTCATTTCTACGGCATCTGCCGCTGTTTATGAATGATGCCAGTGAATTTCTACGGCATCTGCCGCTGTATATGAATGATGCCACTGAATTTCTGTGACAATGCCGCTGTTTATGAATGATGCCAGTGAATTTCTATGGCATCTGCCGCTGTTTATGAATGATGCCAGTGAATTTCTACAGCATCTGCCGCTGTTTATGAATGATGCTACTGAATTTCTACAGCATCTGCCGCTGTTTTTGAATTATGGCAATTAATTTACGAGGCATCTGCCCCTGTATATGAATGATGCCACTGAATTTCTATGGCAATGCCGCTGTTTGTGAATGATGCCACTGAATTTACGAAGCATCTGCCGCTGTTTATGAATGATGCCAGTGAATTTCTACAGCATCTGCCGCTTTTTATGAATGATGCCACTGAATTTCTACGGCATCTTTCGTTGTTTATGAATGATGCCACTGAATTTCTACAGCATCTGCCGCTGTTTATGAATGATGCCACTGAATTTCTACAGCATCTGCCGCTGTTTATGAAGGATGCCACTGAATTTCTACGGCATCTGCCGCTGTTTATGAATGATGCCACTGAATTTCTACGGCATATTTCGCTGTTTATGAATGATGCCACTGAATTTCTACAGCATCTGCCGCTGTTTATGAATGATGCTACTGAATTTCTACAGCATCTGCCGCTTTTTATGAATAATGCCACTGAATTTCTACGGCATCTTTCGCTGTTTATGAATGATGCCACTGAATTTCTACAGCATCTGCCGCTGTTTATGAATGATGCCACTGAATTTCTACAGCATCTGCCGCTGTTTATGAATGACGCCACTGAATTTCTACAGCATATGCCGCTGTTTATGAAGGATGCCACTGAATTTCTACGGCATCTGCCGCTGTTTATGAATGATGCCACTGAATTTCTACGGCATATTTCGCTGTTTATGAATGATGCCACTGAATTTCTACAGCATCTGCTGCTGTTTATGAATGATGCTACTGAATTTCTACAGCATCTGCCGCTTTTTATGAATGATGCCACTGAATTTCTACGGCATCTTTCGCTGTTTATGAATGATGCCACTGAATTTCTACAGCATCTGCCGCTGTTTATGAATGATGCCACTGAATTTCTACAGCATCTGCCGCTGTTTATGAATGATGCTACTGAATTTCTACAGCATCTGCCGCTGTTTATGAATTATGGCAATTAATTTACGAGGCATCTGCCGCTGTATAAGAATGATGCCACTGAATTTCTATGGCAATGCCGCTGTTTGTGAATGATGCCACTGAATTTACGAAGCATCTGCCGCTGTTTATGAATGATGCCAGTGAATTTCTATGGCATCTTTCGCTGTTTATGAATGATGCCAGTGAATTTCTACGGCATCTTTCGCTGTTTATGAATGATGCCAGTGAGTTTCTATACCATCTGCCGCTGTTTTTGAATGATGCCACTGAATTTCTACGGCATCTTTAGCTGTTTATGAATGATGCCAGTGAATTTCTACACCATCTGCCGCTGTTTATGAATGATGCCACTGAATTTCTACAGCATCTGCCGCTGTTTATGTATGATGCCACTGAATTTCTACGGCATCTGCCGCTGTTTATGAATGATGCCATTTCATTTCTACGGCATCTGCCGCTGTTTATGAATGATGCCAGTGAATTTACGAGGCATCTGCCGCTGTATTTGAATGATGCCACTGAATTTCTGTGACAATGCCGCTGTTTATGAATAATGCCAGTGATTTTACGAGGCATCTGCTGCTGTTTATGAATGATGCCACTGAATTTCTACAGCATCTGCCGCTGTTTATGAATGATGCCAGTGAATTTCTACGGCATCTTTCGCTGTTTATGAATGATGCCAGTGAATTTCTACGGCATCTTTCGCTGTTTATGAATAATGCCAGTGAATTTCTATGGCATCTTTCGCTGTATATGAATGATGCCAGTGAATTTCTACACCATCTGCCGCTGTATATGAATGATGCCAGTGAATTTCTACGGTATCTTTCGCTGTATATGAATGATGCCACTGAATTTCTACGGCATCTTTCGCTGTATATGAATGATGCCACTCAATTTCTACGGCATCTTTTGCTGTTTATGAATGATGCCAGTGAATTTCTATACCATCTGCCGCTGTTTATGAATGACGCCACTGAATTTCTACGGCATCTGCCGCTGTTTATGAATGATGCCACTGAATTTCTACGGCATCTGCCGCTGTTTATGAATGATGCCACTGAATTTCTACACCATTTGCCGCTGTTTATGAATGATGCCACTGAATTTCTACAGCATCTGCCGCTGTTTATGAAGGATGCCACTGAATTTCTACGGCATCTGCCGCTGTTTATGAATGATGCCACTGAATTTCTACGGCATATTTCGCTGTTTATGAATGATGCCACTGAATTTCTACAGCATCTTTAGCTGTATATGAATGATGCCAGTGAATTTCTACACCATCTGCCGCTGTTTATGAATGATGCCACTGAATTTCTACAGCATCTGCCGCTGTTTATGTATAATGCCACTGAATTTCTACGGCATCTGCCGCTGTTTATGAATGATGCCATTTCATTTCTACGGCATCTGCCGCTGTTTATGAATGATGCCAGTGAATTTCTACGGCATCTGCCGCTGTATATGAATGATGCCACTGAATTTCTGTGACAATGCCGCTGTTTATGAATGATGCCAGTGAATTTCTATGGCATCTGCCGCTGTTTATGAATGATGCCAGTGAATTTCTACAGCATCTGCCGCTGTTTATGAATGATGCTACTGAATTTCTACAGCATCTGCCGCTGTTTTTGAATTATGGCAATTAATTTACGAGGCATCTGCCCCTGTATATGAATGATGCCAATGAATTTCTATGGCAATGCCGCTGTTTGTGAATGATGCCACTGAATTTACGAAGCATCTGCCGCTGTTTATGAATGATGCCAGTGAATTTCTACAGCATCTGCCGCTTTTTATGAATGATGCCACTGAATTTCTACGGCATCTTTCGTTGTTTATGAATGATGCCACTGAATTTCTACAGCATCTGCCGCTGTTTATGAATGATGCCACTGAATTTCTACAGCATCTGCCGCTGTTTATGAATGATGCCACTGAATTTCTACAGCATCTGCCGCTGTTTATGAATGATGCCAGTGAATTTCTACGGCATCTTTCGCTGTTTATGAATGATGCCAGTGAATTTCTACGGCATCTTTCGCTGTTTATGAATGATGCCAGTGAATTTCTACACTATCTGCCGCTGTTTATGAATGATGCCACTGAATTTCTACGGCATTTTTCGCTGTTTATGAATGATGCCAGTGAATTTCTACGGCATCTTTCGCTGTTTATGAATGATGCCAGTGAATTTCTACGGCATCTTTCGCTGTTTATGAATGATGCCAGTGAATTTCTACACTATCTGCCGCTGTTTATGAATGATGCCAGTGAATTTCTACGGCATCTGCCGCTGTATATGAATGATGCCAGTGAATTTCTACACCATCTGCTGCTGTATATGAATGATGACACTGAATTTCTACAGCATCTTTCGCTGTATATGAATGATGCCAGTGAATTTCTACACCATCTGCCGCTGTTTATGAATGATGCCACTGAATTTCTACAGCATCTGCCGCTGTTTATGAATGATGCCACTGAATTTCTACGGCATCTGCCGCTGTTTATGAATGATGCCACTGAATTTCTACAGCATCTGCCGCTGTTTATGAATGATGCCACTGAATTTCTACGGCATCTTTCGCTGTTTATGAATGATGCCAGTGAATTTCTACGGCATCTTTCGCTGTTTATGAATGACGCCACTGAATTTCTACAGCATCTGCCGCTGTTTATGAAGGATGCCACTGAATTTCTACGGCATCTGCCGCTGTTTATGAATGATGCCACTGAATTTCTACGGCATATTTCGCTGTTTATGAATGATGCCACTGAATTTCTACAGCATCTGACGCTGTTTATGAATGATGCTACTGAATTTCTACAGCATCTGCCGCTGTTTATGAATTATGGGAATTAATTTACGAGGCATCTGCCGCTGTATATGAATGATGCCACTGAATTTCTATGGCAATGCCGCTGTTTGTGAATGATGCCACTGAATTTACGAAGCATCTGCCGCTGTTTATGAATGATGCCAGTGAATTTCTATGGCATCTGCCGCTGTTTATGAATGATGCCAGTGAATTTCTACGGTATCTTTCGCTGTTTATGAATGATGCCACTGAATTTCTATGGCATCTGCCGCTGTTTATGAAGTATGCTACTGAAATTCTACAGCATCTGCCGCTGTTTATGAATTATGGCAATTAATTTACGAGGCATCTGCCGCTGTATATGAATGATGCCACTGAATTTTTATGGCAATGCCGCTGTTTGTGAATGATGCCTACTAATTTATGAGGCATCTGCCGCTGTTTATGAATGATGCCAGTGAATTTCTACGGCATCTTTCGCTGTTTATGAATGATGCCAGTGAATTTCTACGGCATCTTTCGCTGTTTATGAATAATGCCAGTGAATTTCTATGGCATCTTTCGCTGTATATGAATGATGCCAGTGAATTTCTACACCATCTGCCGCTGTATATGAATGATGCCAGTGAATTTCTACGGTATCTTTCGCTGTATATGAATGATGCCACTGAATTTCTACGGCATCTTTCGCTGTATATGAATGATGCCACTCAATTTCTACGGCATCTTTTGCTGTTTATGAATGATGCCAGTGAATTTCTATACCATCTGCCGCTGTTTATGAATGACGCCACTGAATTTCTACGGCATCTGCCGCTGTTTATGAATGATGCCACTGAATTTCTACGGCATCTGCCGCTGTTTATGAATGATGCCACTGAATTTCTACACCATTTGCCGCTGTTTATGAATGATGCCACTTAATTTCTACAGCATCTGCCGCTGTTTATGAAGGATGCCACTGAATTTCTACGGCATCTGCCGCTGTTTATGAATGATGCCACTGAATTTCTACGGCATATTTCGCTGTTTATGAATGATGCCACTGAATTTCTACAGCATCTTTAGCTGTTTATGAATGATGCCAGTGAATTTCTACACCATCTGCCGCTGTTTATGAATGATGCCACTGAATTTCTACAGCATCTGCCGCTGTTTATGTATGATGCCACTGAATTTCTACGGCATCTGCCGCTGTTTATGAATGATGCCATTTCATTTCTACGGCATCTGCCGCTGTTTATGAATGATGCCAGTGAATTTCTACGGCATCTGCCGCTGTATATGAATGATGCCACTGAATTTCTGTGACAATGCCGCTGTTTATGAATGATGCCAGTGAATTTCTATGGCATCTGCCGCTGTTTATGAATGATGCCAGTGAATTTCTACAGCATCTGCCGCTGTTTATGAATGATGCTACTGAATTTCTACAGCATCTGCCGCTGTTTTTGAATTATGGCAATTAATTTACGAGGCATCTGCCCCTGTATATGAATGATGCCACTGAATTTCTATGGCAATGCCGCTGTTTGTGAATGATGCCACTGAATTTACGAAGCATCTGCCGCTGTTTATGAATGATGCCAGTGAATTTCTACAGCATCTGCCGCTTTTTATGAATGATGCCACTGAATTTCTACGGCATCTTTCGTTGTTTATGAATGATGCCACTGAATTTCTACAGCATCTGCCGCTGTTTATGAATGATGCCACTGAATTTCTACAGCATCTGCCGCTGTTTATGAATGATGCCACTGAATTTCTACAGCATCTGCCGCTGTTTATGAATGATGCCAGTGAATTTCTACGGCATCTTTCGCTGTTTATGAATGATGCCAGTGAATTTCTACGGCATCTTTCGCTGTTTATGAATGATGCCAGTGAATTTCTACACTATCTGCCGCTGTTTATGAATGATGCCACTGAATTTCTACGGCATTTTTCGCTGTTTATGAATGATGCCAGTGAATTTCTACGGCATCTTTCGCTGTTTATGAATGATGCCAGTGAATTTCTACGGCATCTTTCGCTGTTTATGAATGATGCCAGTGAATTTCTACACTATCTGCCGCTGTTTATGAATGATGCCAGTGAATTTCTACGGCATCTGCCGCTGTATATGAATGATGCCAGTGAATTTCTACACCATCTGCTGCTGTATATGAATGATGACACTGAATTTCTACAGCATCTTTCGCTGTATATGAATGATGCCAGTGAATTTCTACACCATCTGCCGCTGTTTATGAATGATGCCACTGAATTTCTACAGCATCTGCCGCTGTTTATGAATGATGCCACTGAATTTCTACGGCATCTGCCGCTGTTTATGAATGATGCCACTGAATTTCTACAGCATCTGCCGCTGTTTATGAATGATGCCACTGAATTTCTACGGCATCTTTCGCTGTTTATGAATGATGCCAGTGAATTTCTACGGCATCTTTCGCTGTTTATGAATGACGCCACTGAATTTCTACAGCATCTGCCGCTGTTTATGAAGGATGCCACTGAATTTCTACGGCATCTGCCGCTGTTTATGAATGATGCCACTGAATTTCTACGGCATATTTCGCTGTTTATGAATGATGCCACTGAATTTCTACAGCATCTGACGCTGTTTATGAATGATGCTACTGAATTTCTACAGCATCTGCCGCTGTTTATGAATTATGGGAATTAATTTACGAGGCATCTGCCGCTGTATATGAATGATGCCACTGAATTTCTATGGCAATGCCGCTGTTTGTGAATGATG
Organism: Moxostoma hubbsi; assembly: GCA_032164185.1. Classification (NCBI taxonomy): domain Eukaryota; kingdom Metazoa; phylum Chordata; class Actinopteri; order Cypriniformes; family Catostomidae; genus Moxostoma; species Moxostoma hubbsi. The sequence continues at coordinate 79,099,885 of JAVLUX010000001.1, read as the reverse complement.
CCACTGAATTTACGAAGCATCTGCCGCTGTTTATGAATGATGCCAGTGAATTTCTATGGCATCTGCCGCTGTTTATGAATGATGCCAGTGAATTTCTACGGTATCTTTCGCTGTTTATGAATGATGCCACTGAATTTCTATGGCATCTGCCGCTGTTTATGAAGTATGCTACTGAATTTCTACAGCATCTGCCGCTGTTTATGAATTATGGCAATTAATTTACGAGGCATCTGCCGCTGTATATGAATGATGCCACTGAATTTTTATGGCAATGCCGCTGTTTGTGAATGATGCCTACTAATTTATGAGGCATCTGCCGCTGTTTATGAATGATGCCAGTGAATTTCTACGGCATCTTTCGCTGTTTATGAATGATGCCAGTGAATTTCTACGGCATCTTTCGCTGTTTATGAATAATGCCAGTGAATTTCTATGGCATCTTTCGCTGTATATGAATGATGCCAGTGAATTTCTACACCATCTGCCGCTGTATATGAATGATGCCAGTGAATTTCTACGGTATCTTTCGCTGTATATGAATGATGCCACTGAATTTCTACGGCATCTTTCGCTGTATATGAATGATGCCACTCAATTTCTACGGCATCTTTTGCTGTTTATGAATGATGCCAGTGAATTTCTATACCATCTGCCGCTGTTTATGAATGACGCCACTGAATTTCTACGGCATCTGCCGCTGTTTATGAATGATGCCACTGAATTTCTACGGCATCTGCCGCTGTTTATGAATGATGCCACTGAATTTCTACACCATTTGCCGCTGTTTATGAATGATGCCACTTAATTTCTACAGCATCTGCCGCTGTTTATGAAGGATGCCACTGAATTTCTACGGCATCTGCCGCTGTTTATGAATGATGCCACTGAATTTCTACGGCATATTTCGCTGTTTATGAATGATGCCACTGAATTTCTACAGCATCTTTAGCTGTTTATGAATGATGCCAGTGAATTTCTACACCATCTGCCGCTGTTTATGAATGATGCCACTGAATTTCTACAGCATCTGCCGCTGTTTATGTATGATGCCACTGAATTTCTACGGCATCTGCCGCTGTTTATGAATGATGCCATTTCATTTCTACGGCATCTGCCGCTGTTTATGAATGATGCCAGTGAATTTCTACGGCATCTGCCGCTGTATATGAATGATGCCACTGAATTTCTGTGACAATGCCGCTGTTTATGAATGATGCCAGTGAATTTCTATGGCATCTGCCGCTGTTTATGAATGATGCCAGTGAATTTCTACAGCATCTGCCGCTGTTTATGAATGATGCTACTGAATTTCTACAGCATCTGCCGCTGTTTTTGAATTATGGCAATTAATTTACGAGGCATCTGCCCCTGTATATGAATGATGCCACTGAATTTCTATGGCAATGCCGCTGTTTGTGAATGATGCCACTGAATTTACGAAGCATCTGCCGCTGTTTATGAATGATGCCAGTGAATTTCTACAGCATCTGCCGCTTTTTATGAATGATGCCACTGAATTTCTACGGCATCTTTCGTTGTTTATGAATGATGCCACTGAATTTCTACAGCATCTGCCGCTGTTTATGAATGATGCCACTGAATTTCTACAGCATCTGCCGCTGTTTATGAAGGATGCCACTGAATTTCTACGGCATCTGCCGCTGTTTATGAATGATGCCACTGAATTTCTACGGCATATTTCGCTGTTTATGAATGATGCCACTGAATTTCTACAGCATCTGCCGCTGTTTATGAATGATGCTACTGAATTTCTACAGCATCTGCCGCTTTTTATGAATAATGCCACTGAATTTCTACGGCATCTTTCGCTGTTTATGAATGATGCCACTGAATTTCTACAGCATCTGCCGCTGTTTATGAATGATGCCACTGAATTTCTACAGCATCTGCCGCTGTTTATGAATGACGCCACTGAATTTCTACAGCATATGCCGCTGTTTATGAAGGATGCCACTGAATTTCTACGGCATCTGCCGCTGTTTATGAATGATGCCACTGAATTTCTACGGCATATTTCGCTGTTTATGAATGATGCCACTGAATTTCTACAGCATCTGCTGCTGTTTATGAATGATGCTACTGAATTTCTACAGCATCTGCCGCTTTTTATGAATGATGCCACTGAATTTCTACGGCATCTTTCGCTGTTTATGAATGATGCCACTGAATTTCTACAGCATCTGCCGCTGTTTATGAATGATGCCACTGAATTTCTACAGCATCTGCCGCTGTTTATGAATGATGCTACTGAATTTCTACAGCATCTGCCGCTGTTTATGAATTATGGCAATTAATTTACGAGGCATCTGCCGCTGTATAAGAATGATGCCACTGAATTTCTATGGCAATGCCGCTGTTTGTGAATGATGCCACTGAATTTACGAAGCATCTGCCGCTGTTTATGAATGATGCCAGTGAATTTCTATGGCATCTTTCGCTGTTTATGAATGATGCCAGTGAATTTCTACGGCATCTTTCGCTGTTTATGAATGATGCCAGTGAGTTTCTATACCATCTGCCGCTGTTTTTGAATGATGCCACTGAATTTCTACGGCATCTTTAGCTGTTTATGAATGATGCCAGTGAATTTCTACACCATCTGCCGCTGTTTATGAATGATGCCACTGAATTTCTACAGCATCTGCCGCTGTTTATGTATGATGCCACTGAATTTCTACGGCATCTGCCGCTGTTTATGAATGATGCCATTTCATTTCTACGGCATCTGCCGCTGTTTATGAATGATGCCAGTGAATTTACGAGGCATCTGCCGCTGTATTTGAATGATGCCACTGAATTTCTGTGACAATGCCGCTGTTTATGAATAATGCCAGTGATTTTACGAGGCATCTGCTGCTGTTTATGAATGATGCCACTGAATTTCTACAGCATCTGCCGCTGTTTATGAATGATGCCAGTGAATTTCTACGGCATCTTTCGCTGTTTATGAATGATGCCAGTGAATTTCTACGGCATCTTTCGCTGTTTATGAATAATGCCAGTGAATTTCTATGGCATCTTTCGCTGTATATGAATGATGCCAGTGAATTTCTACACCATCTGCCGCTGTATATGAATGATGCCAGTGAATTTCTACGGTATCTTTCGCTGTATATGAATGATGCCACTGAATTTCTACGGCATCTTTCGCTGTATATGAATGATGCCACTCAATTTCTACGGCATCTTTTGCTGTTTATGAATGATGCCAGTGAATTTCTATACCATCTGCCGCTGTTTATGAATGACGCCACTGAATTTCTACGGCATCTGCCGCTGTTTATGAATGATGCCACTGAATTTCTACGGCATCTGCCGCTGTTTATGAATGATGCCACTGAATTTCTACACCATTTGCCGCTGTTTATGAATGATGCCACTGAATTTCTACAGCATCTGCCGCTGTTTATGAAGGATGCCACTGAATTTCTACGGCATCTGCCGCTGTTTATGAATGATGCCACTGAATTTCTACGGCATATTTCGCTGTTTATGAATGATGCCACTGAATTTCTACAGCATCTTTAGCTGTATATGAATGATGCCAGTGAATTTCTACACCATCTGCCGCTGTTTATGAATGATGCCACTGAATTTCTACAGCATCTGCCGCTGTTTATGTATAATGCCACTGAATTTCTACGGCATCTGCCGCTGTTTATGAATGATGCCATTTCATTTCTACGGCATCTGCCGCTGTTTATGAATGATGCCAGTGAATTTCTACGGCATCTGCCGCTGTATATGAATGATGCCACTGAATTTCTGTGACAATGCCGCTGTTTATGAATGATGCCAGTGAATTTCTATGGCATCTGCCGCTGTTTATGAATGATGCCAGTGAATTTCTACAGCATCTGCCGCTGTTTATGAATGATGCTACTGAATTTCTACAGCATCTGCCGCTGTTTTTGAATTATGGCAATTAATTTACGAGGCATCTGCCCCTGTATATGAATGATGCCAATGAATTTCTATGGCAATGCCGCTGTTTGTGAATGATGCCACTGAATTTACGAAGCATCTGCCGCTGTTTATGAATGATGCCAGTGAATTTCTACAGCATCTGCCGCTTTTTATGAATGATGCCACTGAATTTCTACGGCATCTTTCGTTGTTTATGAATGATGCCACTGAATTTCTACAGCATCTGCCGCTGTTTATGAATGATGCCACTGAATTTCTACAGCATCTGCCGCTGTTTATGAAGGATGCCACTGAATTTCTACGGCATCTGCCGCTGTTTATGAATGATGCCACTGAATTTCTACGGCATATTTCGCTGTTTATGAATGATGCCACTGAATTTCTACAGCATCTGCCGCTGTTTATGAATGATGCTACTGAATTTCTACAGCATCTGCCGCTTTTTATGAATAATGCCACTGAATTTCTACGGCATCTTTCGCTGTTTATGAATGATGCCACTGAATTTCTACAGCATCTGCCGCTGTTTATGAATGATGCCACTGAATTTCTACAGCATCTGCCGCTGTTTATGAATGACGCCACTGAATTTCTACAGCATATGCCGCTGTTTATGAAGGATGCCACTGAATTTCTACGGCATCTGCCGCTGTTTATGAATGATGCCACTGAATTTCTACGGCATATTTCGCTGTTTATGAATGATGCCACTGAATTTCTACAGCATCTGCTGCTGTTTATGAATGATGCTACTGAATTTCTACAGCATCTGCCGCTTTTTATGAATGATGCCACTGAATTTCTACGGCATCTTTCGCTGTTTATGAATGATGCCACTGAATTTCTACAGCATCTGCCGCTGTTTATGAATGATGCCACTGAATTTCTACAGCATCTGCCGCTGTTTATGAATGATGCTACTGAATTTCTACAGCATCTGCCGCTGTTTATGAATTATGGCAATTAATTTACGAGGCATCTGCCGCTGTATAAGAATGATACCACTGAATTTCTATGGCAATGCCGCTGTTTGTGAATGATGCCACTGAATTTACGAAGCATCTGCCGCTGTTTATGAATGATGCCAGTGAATTTCTATGGCATCTTTCGCTGTTTATGAATGATGCCAGTGAATTTCTACGGCATCTTTCGCTGTTTATGAATGATGCCAGTGAGTTTCTATACCATCTGCCGCTGTTTTTGAATGATGCCACTGAATTTCTACGGCATCTTTAGCTGTTTATGAATGATGCCAGTGAATTTCTACACCATCTGCCGCTGTTTATGAATGATGCCACTGAATTTCTACAGCATCTGCCGCTGTTTATGTATGATGCCACTGAATTTCTACGGCATCTGCCGCTGTTTATGAATGATGCCATTTCATTTCTACGGCATCTGCCGCTGTTTATGAATGATGCCAGTGAATTTACGAGGCATCTGCCGCTGTATTTGAATGATGCCACTGAATTTCTGTGACAATGCCGCTGTTTATGAATAATGCCAGTGATTTTACGAGGCATCTGCCGCTGTTTATGAATGATGCCACTGAATTTCTACAGCATCTGCCGCTGTTTATGAATGATGCCAGTGAATTTCTACGGCATCTTTCGCTGTTTATGAATGATGCCAGTGAATTTCTACGGCATCTTTCGCTGTTTATGAATGATGCCAGTGAATTTCTACACTATCTGCCTCTGTTTATGAATGATGCCAGTGAATTTCTACGGCATCTGCCGCTGTATATGAATGATGCCAGTGAATTTCTACACCATCTGCCGCTGTATATGAATGATGACACTGAATTTCTACAGCATCTTTCGCTGTATATGAATGATGCCAGTGAATTTCTACAGCATCTGCCGCTGTTTATGAATGATGCCACTGAATTTCTACGGCATCTGCCGCTGTTTATGAATGATGCCACTGAATTTCTACAGCATCTGCCGCTGTTTATGAATGATGCCACTGAATTTCTACAGCATCTGCCGCTGTTTATGAATGATGCCACTGAATTTCTACGGCATCTTTCGCTGTTTATGAATGATGCCAGTGAATTTCTACACCATCTGCCGCTGTTTATGAATGATGCCACTGAATTTCTACAGCATCTGCCGCTGTTTATGTATGATGCCACTGAATTTCTACAGCATCTGCCGCTGTTTATGAATGATGCCATTTCATTTCTACGGCATCTGCCGCTGTTTATGAATGATGCCAGTGAATTTACGAGGCATCTGCCGCTGTATATGAATGATGCCACTGAATTTCTGTGACAATGCCGCTGTTTATGAATGATGCCAGTGAATTTACGAGGCATCTGCCGCTGTTTATGAATGATGCCACTGAATTTCTACAGCATCTGCCGCTGTTTATGAATGATGCCAGTGAATTTCAACGGCATCTTTCGCTGTTTATGAATGATGCCAGTGAATTTCTACGGCATCTTTCGCTGTTTATGAATGATGCCAGTGAATTTCTACACTATCTGCCGCTGTTTATGAATGATGCCACTGAATTTCTACGGCATTTTTCGCTGTTTATGAATGATGCCAGTGAATTTCTACGGCATCTTTCGCTGTTTATGAATGATGCCAGTGAATTTCTACGGCATCTTTCGCTGTTTATGAATGATGCCACTGAATTTCTACAGCATCTGCCGCTGTTTATGAATGATGCCACTGAATTTCTACAGCATCTGCCGCTGTTTATGAATGATGCTACTGAATTTCTACAGCATCTGCCGCTGTTTATGAATTATGGCAATTAATTTACGAGGCATCTGCCGCTGTATTTGAATGATGCCACTGAATTTCTATGGCAATGCCGCTGTTTGTGAATGATGCCACTGAATTTACGAAGCATCTACCGCTGTTTATGAATGATGCCAGTGAATTTTTATGGCATCTACCGCTGTTTATGAATGATGCCAGTGAATTTCTACAGCATCTGCCGCTGTTTATGAATGATGCCACTGAATTTCTACAGCATCTGCCGCTGTTTATGAATGATGCTACTGAATTTCTACAGCATCTGCCGCTGTTTATGAATTATGGCAATTAATTTACGAGGCATCTGCCGCTGTATATGAATGATGCCACTGAATTTCTATGGCAATGCCGCTGTTTGTGAATGATGCCACTGAATTTACGAAGCATCTGCCGCTGTTTATGAATGATGCCAGTGAATTTCTATGGCATCTGCCGCTGTTTATGAATGATGCCAGTGAATTTCTACGGTATCTTTCGCTGTTTATGAATGATGCCACTGAATTTCTACGGCATCTGCCGCTGTTTATGAATGATGCCACTGAATTTCTACAGCATCTGCCGCTGTTTATGAATGATGCCAGTGAATTTCTACGGCATCTTTCGCTGTTTATGAATGATGCCAGTGAATTTCTACGGCATCTTTCGCTGTTTATGAATGATGCCAGTGAATTTCTACACTATCTGCCTCTGTTTATGAATGATGCCAGTGAATTTCTACGGCATCTGCCGCTGTATATGAATGATGCCAGTGAATTTCTACACTATCTGCCGCTGTTTATGAATGATGCCACTGAATTTCTACGGCATTTTTCGCTGTTTATGAATGATGCCAGTGAATTTCTACGGCATCTTTCGCTGTTTATGAATGATGCCAGTGAATTTCTACGGCATCTTTCGCTGTTTATGAATGATGCCACTGAATTTCTACAGCATCTGCCGCTGTTTATGAATGATGCCACTGAATTTCTACAGCATCTGCCGCTGTTTATGAATGATGCTACTGAATTTCTACAGCATCTGCCGCTGTTTATGAATTATGGCAATTAATTTACGAGGCATCTGCCGCTGTATTTGAATGATGCCACTGAATTTCTATGGCAATGCCGCTGTTTGTGAATGATGCCACTGAATTTACGAAGCATCTACCGCTGTTTATGAATGATGCCAGTGAATTTTTATTGCATCTACCGCTGTTTATGAATGATGCCAGTGAATTTCTACAGCATCTGCCGCTGTTTATGAATGATGCCACTGAATTTCTACAGCATCTGCCGCTGTTTATGAATGATGCTACTGAATTTCTACAGCATCTGCCGCTGTTTATGAATTATGGCAATTAATTTACGAGGCATCTGCCGCTGTATATGAATGATGCCACTGAATTTCTATGGCAATGCCGCTGTTTGTGAATGATGCCACTGAATTTACGAAGCATCTGCCGCTGTTTATGAATGATGCCAGTGAATTTCTACGGTATCTTTCGCTGTTTATGAATGATGCCACTGAATTTCTACGGCATCTGCCGCTGTTTATGAATGATGCCACTGAATTTCTACAGCATCTGCCGCTGTTTATGAAGGATGCCACTGAATTTCTACGGCATCTTTCGCTGTTTATGAATGATGCCAGTGAATTTCTACGGCATCTTTCGCTGTTTATGAATGATGCCAGTGAATTTCTACACTATCTGCCTCTGTTTATGAATGATGCCAGTGAATTTCTACGGCATCTGCCGCTGTATATGAATGATGCCAGTGAATTTCTACACCATCTGCCGCTGTATATGAATGATGACACTGAATTTCTACAGCATCTTTCGCTGTATATGAATGATGCCAGTGAATTTCTACAGCATCTGCCGCTGTTTATGAATGATGCCACTGAATTTCTACGGCATCTGCCGCTGTTTATGAATGATGCCACTGAATTTCTACAGCATCTGCCGCTGTTTATGAATGATGCCACTGAATTTCTACAGCATCTGCCGCTGTTTATGAATGATGCCACTGAATTTCTACGGCATCTTTCGCTGTTTATGAATGATGCCAGTGAATTTCTACACCATCTGCCGCTGTTTATGAATGATGCCACTGAATTTCTACAGCATCTGCCGCTGTTTATGTATGATGCCACTGAATTTCTACGGCATCTGCCGCTGTTTATGAATGATGCCATTTCATTTCTACGGCATCTGCCGCTGTTTATGAATGATGCCAGTGAATTTACGAGGCATCTGCCGCTGTATATGAATGATGCCACTGAATTTCTGTGACAATGCCGCTGTTTATGAATGATGCCAGTGAATTTACGAGGCATCTGCCGCTGTTTATGAATGATGCCACTGAATTTCTATGGCATCTGCCGCTGTTTATGAAGTATGCTACTGAATTTCTACAGCATCTGCCGCTGTTTATGAATTATGGCAATTAATTTACGAGGCATCTGCCGCTGTATATGAATGATGCCACTGAATTTTTATGGCAATGCCGCTGTTTGTGAATGATGCCACTGAATTTATGAGGCATCTGCCGCTGTTTATGAATGATTCCAGTGAATTTCTACGGCATCTTTCGCTGTTTATGAATGATGCCAGTGAATTTCTACGGCATCTTTCGCTGTTTATGAATGATGCCAGTGAATTTCTATGGCATCTTTCGCTGTATATGAATGATGCCAGTGAATTTCTACACCATCTGCCGCTGTTTATGAATTATGGCAATTAATTTACGAGGCATCTGCCGCTGTATATGAATGATGCCACTGAATTTCTATGGCAATGCCGCTGTTTGTGAATGATGCCACTGAATTTACGAAGCATCTGCCGCTGTTTATGAATGATGCCAGTGAATTTCTATGGCATCTGCCGCTGTTTATGAATGATGCCAGTGAATTTCTACAGCATCTGCCGCTGTTTATGAATGATGCCACTGAATTCTACAGCATCTGCCGCTGTTTATGAATGATGCTACTGAATTTCTACAGCATCTGCCGCTGTTTTTGAATTATGGCAATTAATTTACGAGGCATCTGCCCCTGTATATGAATGATGCCACTGAATTTCTATGGCAATGCCGCTGTTTGTGAATGATGCCACTGAATTTACGAAGCATCTGCCGCTGTTTATGAATGATGCCAGTGAATTTCTACAGCATCTGCCGCTTTTTATGAATGATGCCACTGAATTTCTACGGCATCTTTCGTTGTTTATGAATGATGCCACTGAATTTCTACAGCATCTGCCGCTGTTTATGAATGATGCCACTGAATTTCTACAGCATCTGCCGCTGTTTATGAAGGATGCCACTGAATTTCTACGGCATCTGCCGCTGTTTATGAATGATGCCACTGAATTTCTACGGCATATTTCGCTGTTTATGAATGATGCCACTGAATTTCTACAGCATCTGCCGCTGTTTATGAATGATGCTACTGAATTTCTACAGCATCTGCCGCTTTTTATGAATGATGCCACTGAATTTCTACGGCATCTTTCGCTGTTTATGAATGATGCCACTGAATTTCTACAGCATCTGCCGCTGTTTATGAATGATGCCACTGAATTTCTACAGCATCTGCCGCTGTTTATGAATGACGCCACTGAATTTCTACAGCATCTGCCGCTGTTTATGAAGGATGCCACTGAATTTCTACTGCATCTGCCGCTGTTTATGAATGATGCCACTGAATTTCTACGGCATATTTCGCTGTTTATGAATGATGCCACTGAATTTGTACAGCATCTGCTGCTGTTTATGAATGATGCTACTGAATTTCTACAGCATCTGCCGCTTTTTATGAATGATGCCACTGAATTTCTACGGCATCTTTCGCTGTTTATGAATGATGCCACTGAATTTCTACAGCATCTGCCGCTGTTTATGAATGATGCCACTGAATTTCTACAGCATCTGCCGCTGTTTATGAATGATGCTACTGAATTTCTACAGCATCTGCCGCTGTTTATGAATTATGGCAATTAATTTACGAGGCATCTGCCGCTGTATAAGAATGGTGCTACTGAATTTCTATGGCAATGCCGCTGTTTGTGAATGATGCCACTGAATTTACGAAGCATCTGCCGCTTTTTATGAATGATGCCAGTGAATTTCTATGTCATCTTTCGCTGTTTATGAATGATGCCAGTGAATTTCTACGGCATCTTTCGCTGTTTATGAATGATGCCAGTGAATTTCTATACCATCTGCCGCTGTTTTTGAATGATGCCACTGAATTTCTACGTCATCTTTAGCTGTTTATGAATGATGCCAGTGAATTTCTACACCATCTGCCGCTGTTTATGAATGATGCCACTGAATTTCTACAGCATCTGCCGCTGTTTATGAATGATGCCATTTCATTTCTACGGCATCTGCCGCTGTTTATGAATGATGCCAGTGAATTTACGAGGCATCTGCCGCTGTATTTGAATGATGCCACTGAATTTCTGTGACAATGCCGCTGTTTATGAATGATGCCAGTGATTTTACGAGGCATCTGCCGCTGTTTATGAATGATGCCACTGAATTTCTACAGCATCTGCCGCTGTTTATGAATGATGCCAGTGAATTTCTACGGCATCTTTCGCTGTTTATGAATGATGCCAGTGAATTTCTACGGCATCTTTCGCTGTTTATGAATGATGCCAGTGAATTTCTACACTATCTGCCGCTGTTTATGAATGATGCCAGTGAATTTCTACGGCATCTGCCGCTGTATATGAATGATGCCAGTGAATTTCTACACCATCTGCCGCTGTACATGAATGATGACACTGAATTTCTACAGCATCTTTCGCTGTATATGAATGATGCCAGTGAATTTCTACAGCATCTGCCGCTGTTTATGAATGATGCCACTGAATTTCTACAGCATCTGCCGCTGTTTATGAATGATGCCACTGAATTTCTACAGCATCTGCCGCTGTTTATGAATGATGCCACTGAATTTCTACGGCATCTTCCGCTGTTTATGAATGATGCCAGTGAATTTCTACGGCATCTTTCGCTGTTTATGAATGATGCCAGTGAATTTCTACACTATCTGCCGCTGTTTATGAATGATGCCAGTGAATTTCTACGGCATCTGCCGCTGTATATGAATGATGCCAGTGAATTTCTACAGCATCTTTCGCTGTATATGAATGATTCCAGTGAATTTCTACACCATCTGCCGCTGTTTATGAATGATGCCACTGAATTTCTACAGCATCTGCCGCTGTATATGAATGATGACACTGAATTTCTACAGCATCTTTCGCTGTATATGAATGATGCCAGTGAATTTCTACACCATCTGCCGCTGTTTATGAATGATGCCACTGAATTTCTACAGCATCTGCCGCTGTTTATGAATGATGCCAGTGAATTTCTATGGCATCTGCCGCTGTTTATGAATGATGCCAGTGAATTTCTACAGCATCTGCCGCTGTTTATGAATGATGCCACTGAATTCTACAGCATCTGCCGCTGTTTATGAATGATGCTACTGAATTTCTACAGCATCTGCCGCTGTTTTTGAATTATGGCAATTAATTTACGAGGCATCTGCCCCTGTATATGAATGATGCCACTGAATTTCTATGGCAATGCCGCTGTTTGTGAATGATGCCACTGAATTTACGAAGCATCTGCCGCTGTTTATGAATGATGCCAGTGAATTTCTACAGCATCTGCCGCTTTTTATGAATGATGCCACTGAATTTCTACGGCATCTTTCGTTGTTTATGAATGATGCCACTGAATTTCTACAGCATCTGCCGCTGTTTATGAATGATGCCACTGAATTTCTACAGCATCTGCCGCTGTTTATGAAGGATGCCACTGAATTTCTACGGCATCTGCCGCTGTTTATGAATGATGCCACTGAATTTCTACGGCATATTTCGCTGTTTATGAATGATGCCACTGAATTTCTACAGCATCTGCCGCTGTTTATGAATGATGCTACTGAATTTCTACAGCATCTGCCGCTTTTTATGAATGATGCCACTGAATTTCTACGGCATCTTTCGCTGTTTATGAATGATGCCACTGAATTTCTACAGCATCTGCCGCTGTTTATGAATGATGCCACTGAATTTCTACAGCATCTGCCGCTGTTTATGAATGACGCCACTGAATTTCTACAGCATCTGCCGCTGTTTATGAAGGATGCCACTGAATTTCTACGGCATCTGCCGCTGTTTATGAATGATGCCACTGAATTTCTACGGCATATTTCGCTGTTTATGAATGATGCCACTGAATTTGTACAGCATCTGCTGCTGTTTATGAATGATGCTACTGAATTTCTACAGCATCTGCCGCTTTTTATGAATGATGCCACTGAATTTCTACGGCATCTTTCGCTGTTTATGAATGATGCCACTGAATTTCTACAGCATCTGCCGCTGTTTATGAATGATGCCACTGAATTTCTACAGCATCTGCCGCTGTTTATGAATGATGCTACTGAATTTCTACAGCATCTGCCGCTGTTTATGAATTATGGCAATTAATTTACGAGGCATCTGCCGCTGTATAAGAATGGTGCTACTGAATTTCTATGGCAATGCCGCTGTTTGTGAATGATGCCACTGAATTTACGAAGCATCTGCCGCTTTTTATGAATGATGCCAGTGAATTTCTATGTCATCTTTCGCTGTTTATGAATGATGCCAGTGAATTTCTACGGCATCTTTCGCTGTTTATGAATGATGCCAGTGAATTTCTATACCATCTGCCGCTGTTTTTGAATGATGCCACTGAATTTCTACGTCATCTTTAGCTGTTTATGAATGATGCCAGTGAATTTCTACACCATCTGCCGCTGTTTATGAATGATGCCACTGAATTTCTACAGCATCTGCCGCTGTTTATGTATGATGCCACTGAATTTCTACAGCATCTGCCGCTGTTTATGAATGATGCCATTTCATTTCTACGGCATCTGCCGCTGTTTATGAATGATGCCAGTGAATTTACGAGGCATCTGCCGCTGTATTTGAATGATGCCACTGAATTTCTGTGACAATGCCGCTGTTTATGAATGATGCCAGTGATTTTACGAGGCATCTGCCGCTGTTTATGAATGATGCCACTGAATTTCTACAGCATCTGCCGCTGTTTATGAATGATGCCAGTGAATTTCTACGGCATCTTTCGCTGTTTATGAATGATGCCAGTGAATTTCTACGGCATCTTTCGCTGTTTATGAATGATGCCAGTGAATTTCTACACTATCTGCCGCTGTTTATGAATGATGCCAGTGAATTTCTACGGCATCTGCCGCTGTATATGAATGATGCCAGTGAATTTCTACACCATCTGCCGCTGTACATGAATGATGACACTGAATTTCTACAGCATCTTTCGCTGTATATGAATGATGCCAGTGAATTTCTACAGCATCTGCCGCTGTTTATGAATGATGCCACTGAATTTCTACAGCATCTGCCGCTGTTTATGAATGATGCCACTGAATTTCTACAGCATCTGCCGCTGTTTATGAATGATGCCACTGAATTTCTACGGCATCTTCCGCTGTTTATGAATGATGCCAGTGAATTTCTACGGCATCTTTCGCTGTTTATGAATGATGCCAGTGAATTTCTACACTATCTGCCGCTGTTTATGAATGATGCCAGTGAATTTCTACGGCATCTGCCGCTGTATATGAATGATGCCAGTGAATTTCTACAGCATCTTTCGCTGTATATGAATGATTCCAGTGAATTTCTACACCATCTGCCGCTGTTTATGAATGATGCCACTGAATTTCTACAGCATCTGCCGCTGTATATGAATGATGACACTGAATTTCTACAGCATCTTTCGCTGTATATGAATGATGCCAGTGAATTTCTACACCATCTGCCGCTGTTTATGAATGATGCCACTGAATTTCTACAGCATCTGCCGCTGTTTATGAATGATGCCACTGAATTTCTACAGCATCTGCCGCTGTTTATGAATGATGCCACTGAATTTCTACGGCATCTTTCGCTGTGTATGAATGATGCCACTGAATTTCTACAGCATCTGCCGCTGTTTATGAATGATGCCACTGAATTTCTACAGCATCTGCCGCTGTTTATGAATTATGGCAATTAATTTACGAGGCATCTGCCGCTGTATATGAATGATGCCACTGAATTTCTATGGCAATGCCGCTGTTTGTGAATGATGCCACTGAATTTACGAGGCATCTGCCGCTGTATTTGAATGATGCCAGTGAATTTCTATGGCATCTTTCGCTGTTTATGAATGATGCCAGTGAATTTCTACACTATCTGCCGCTGTTTATGAATGATGCCACTGAATTTCTACGGCATCTTTCGCTGTTTATGAATGATGCCACTGAATTTCTACACCATCTGCTGCTGTTTATGAATGATGCCACTGAATTTCTACAGCATCTTTCGCTGTTTATGAATGATGCCACTGAATTTCTACAGCATCTTTCGCTATATATGAATGATGCCAGTGAATTTCTACGGCATCTTTCGCTGTATATGAATGATGCCAGTGAATTTACGAGGCAGATGCCGCTGTTTATGAATGATGCCACTGAATTTACAAGGCATCTGCCGCTATTTATGAATGATGCCACTGAATATCTACACCATCTTTCACTGTATATGAATGATGCCAGTGAATTTCTACACCATCTGCCACTGTTTATGAATTATGCCACTGAATTTACGAGGCATCTGCCGCTGTTTATGAATGATGCCAATGAATCTCTACGGCATCTTTCACTGTTTATGAATGATGGCACTGAATTTCTACAGCATCTTTCGATCATCGATCATCTACAGCATCTTTCATTTGCTGTATATGAATGATGCCAGTGTATTTCTACAGCATCTGCCGCTGTTTATGAATGATGCCATTGAATTTCTATGGCATCTTTCACTGTTTATGAATGATGCCAGTGAATTTCTACAGCATCTGCCGCTGTTTATGAATGATGCCAGTGAATATCTACGGCATCTTTCACTGTTTATGAATGATGCCAGTGAATTTCTACAGCATCTGCCGCTGTTTATGAATGATGCCAGTGAATTTCTACAGCATCTGCCGCTGTTTATGAATGATGCCAGTGAATTTACGAGGCAGATGCTGCTGTTTATGAATGATGCCAGTGAATTTACGATGCAGATGCTGCTGTTTATGAATGATGCCAGTGTATTTCTACGGCATGTTTCGCTGTTTATGAATGATACCTCATGTTCATGTTCAATTCACCTGCATCATTCATAAACAGCAGCAGATGCCATTAAGTCAGCATCTGGCTCTGGCACTGGAAGTGCCACTGCTAAATGTTTTGAGCCTGCCCTTACTGCAAAAATAGTAATATAACCAAGGAAAACATGATTTTGTTTGAATTCTGATGACTTTGCTTAATTAAATTTTTTATTTTTTATTTTTTTTTGCAGCATATATGAAATTTGTTGATATATTTTTGATTCATGCTTGTTATTTTTTTTTTTATCTATGCTCGTTATTTTGATCTGCACTTTTTATTTAATTTTGCACTTATTATGTTTTTAATCTGCACTGATTATTTTGGGATCTGTGACTGCAATACTTTTGACGGGATTTTGATCCCATATATTTCATACCTGTAATCAGGGTCTGATTACACTTCCTAGTGCTTGATGCATGCATAAGGCACTAGATGGCGCTATAGAGATTGACTCGAGATTGAAATCATGATCACCAAGGAAACTGCTAATGTTATGATTTATAGTGAAAAAGGAGTTTCATTTTGGCCTGTGTTACTAACATATTGGATCGCTTCAGAACACATGAATTAAAGCACTGGAGTCTTATTGATTCATTTTATTCTGTCTTCATGTGCTTTTTGGAGCTTCAAAGTTCTGGTCATTATTCACTTGCATTGTATGGACCTACAGAGGTGAAATATTCTTCTAAAATTCTTTGTTTAGCAGAATAAATAAAGTCATACACATCTGGAATGGTATGAGGGTGAGTAAATGATGAGATAATTTTCATTTGTGGGTGAACAACCTTTAACAAAAAACTTTGCGAGGCAAATGTAGATTGTTTAGAATTATGGTTAATTAAAAGTTTAATCATTAAGAAACTTTGTTCAGGTATTTTGTTTGTTTGTTTTTGTAGGTATATGACACAGGGTCTGGATGTATCTGCTTTATTTATGGACATGGTGAAAGCCAGTGCCACTGTTGATATTGTTCAGAAGAAGCTGGTGTATCTATACATGTGCACTTATGCCAGCGACAAGCCTGACCTGGCACTGCTGGCCATTAACACTCTCCGTAAAGACTGCGCTGATCCAAACCCCATGGTTCGAGGGTTGGCCCTGAGAAACATGTGCAACTTCAGGTTTGTACAGTATGTCAGGTGTCAATTATTTCTATGCGGAAAACCCTTACCATTGCCTTCAGTGAGAATAACAAAATAATTTTCTAACCAAGAAAATCAAACAACAATGCTGCTATTTGCTAACAGAACATGTAATGTGGTCTAAAGGTGAAATCATTATTATGAACTGATAGTTCCAGCTCTAATATCTGATTGGAAGATCCATGTTCCTTTGCAAAATGGCCTATATTCAAACACCTGTGACTGCACATCATTTGACCTGTATATTAATGGGGCATATCAGCGCCCATTAAATGTGGTATATACTGTTTAAGTACATTTTAAGATGTCTGGATGTCCTAATGGATCCAATTCTTTGTATTTGTGTGTTTTTCAGGATGCCTGGGATAACAGAGTACATAGAGCAGCCTATTGTTGCCGGTCTGCGTGATAAGGCCAGTTATGTAAGAAGAGTGGCTGTTCTTGGTTGTGCCAAAATGCACAGTCTACAGCCCAACACAGAGATAGGTAGAGTCATTAAAGCTAAATTGATCAATTCAAACAAACTTTCATCATTGAATGGGAAGTTGCTAATGATAATGCAGTAACCAATGACGTTTTTCTTGAAAAACATGTTCACAATGTTCTCTAGGTGGCCTACATTTTTGGCCAGCGTAGCAACTCAATTGATTTCATCTCAAGCGTGACAAAACCATTTGCTTGTAAAGTGATGTACAATAGATCAATTTGTACACAGGATTTTCCTGTCTTTCTGTAATGTACCATTTGTACACCGTCTCAGTGGCTTTGTATAACCATACTGTACTATTGTAGAGCATTTGCATTATTCAGCGTACTTGTACTTCTCTTGGGATTAAAACTGTCTGTCAAATGGATTCTTGTCAATTAATGTATTTGATGTGTGGTTTGTAGATGCCAATCTAGTGAATGAGCTGTATTCTCTACTGAGGGACCCGGATCCTGTTGTTGTGGTGAATTGCCTGCGTGCCCTGGAGGAAATTCTCAAAGATGAGGGCGGTGTGGTTATTAACAAACCCATCACTCATCACCTTCTCAATAGGTGTGTCAGTGTTTGCCATTGTAGGCGCTCTGAGTTGTGGTTGCTCGAAAGCTGACTTTCTTTCTTCTGTGGAACACAAAATTAGATCTTTTGAAATGATCCTCATGCAATTAAATTATATTTTCACATTTTTTGAATAATTTTACAAAACTGCAGCTTTATTTGAAATGACAGCCAATAAAAATATACTGTTCAAAGGTTTTATATACCTTGATTTCTCTTTGTTTTCTTCACACATAACTCAATCATGCTCTTCACTAACACTTTTGTTGACTTGGTTAACTTAAAAAACAAACAAAAATGCATTTAAGGACACAAATGTTTTCCCACAGTCAAGGCGTGACAAAAAAATGTTTGTCACGCCTTGACTGTGGGACATAATTTCTGAAAAATGTATATACATTAAATCATTTTCATTCAATACATATTGAAATATTCTATGTTTATTTCACTGTTTGTTTAGGTTATCATAGTTTTAAAACGTGAGTTTCATATTGAAAGTCTGAGTCCAAGACAAAGCTAAAACAATCAAATCTTTTCATAAAAGGCATTTAAAAAGTACCAAAAATAAATTATGGCATGGTATAGCAATATTCCGGGTTCAATACAAGTTATTAGTATTTATAACAGTATTTGTGGCATAATGTTGATTACCACATAAATTAATTTAGACTCGTCCCTCCTTTTCTTTAAAAAAAGCAAAAATCTTGTTTGCACTTATAACCAAAGTGAATGGGGGCCAATTTGTGAACCTTAAAATACTCACTATTTGAAAAGTATAGCCACAAGATGTAAACATTATGCATGTTAATGTGATTTTGGGGTGATCAAATTGCTTTATAACCTTTTCTGTGTAAAAAATATGATTTAAACAACTTTACATCTCAAATATTACATTTGTTATAACAGAAGAATTAGTGATTGATAGTGATTGATAGTGGTTGATTCTGTCAAAAAGCATAAACACTGTTTCTCTGTGCAATATCAAAATTGCTCTGTTTGTTTGAGCATCTCAACTAGCCTGACACAGCAACATTGTCTCAACCACTGGCATGAGTTTGGTTAGGACTATCTGTTTGATGCCATTTGGTAACTCTAGTGGCACATAAATTGCACATTTAAATCATTATCTGTGCTAGGTAGGTATTTGAATAAGCTATACTAAGCTACATGTTTTTTTGTGTTTGTTTGTTTAATTTAATTATCAGAATGAAGGACTTGGACAGCTGGGCTCAGAGCGAAGTCCTGACCTTCTTACTACGCTACCGTCCTCGTAGCGATGATGAGTTGTTCGATATCCTTAGCATACTGGACGGTTTTCTCCAAAGCACTCAGGCTCATGTCGCAGTTGCTACGCTCCGCCTCTTCCTTCATTTAGCTGTTGCCCACCCTGCTGTGCAGGCAGACGCCCTCCTGCACACCAGCACTCCTCTGCTGGCCACATGTGGAGCCGCATCACGCGAACTTCGGTTTGCCGGGCTATGTCATGTACAGCAGGTCATGCGAAGTCAGCCTGGTCTTTTTGGAACGCACTACAAGCGCTTCTTTTGTGGTTACTCTGAACCGAGTTACATTAAATTCTGCAAGATGGCAATCCTGGTGGAGCTGGTGAATGATGAAAACGTGACTTGGGTTTTGGAAGAACTGAGGAGTTACTGCACCGATGTGTCTCCTGAGCTTGCCCAGGCAGCCATTGCCGCTATAGGTAACACATCTCATAGTTTTAGCAATGATTAAACTTTGCAGCTTAACATATGTTCAAAGTTTGAAGTCCTCATGAGTTTAGCTTTTAGTTCAGGACTGTTAGCTTTGAAGCAAATGCTAGTGTACACCTAAATATTGACAAAAATAACTTTTAAAACTTATGCACATTTAAAATTTACAGTTTTTTTTCTTAAAGGAATAAGGACAAAAATACAAATCTGATTTTTGTCCAATCAAAAGCTCACTATAAGGGGAATGTCCCTTCTTCTAACTTAACTTGCAACCATTTAGCTGTGATGGAACTGAAGCTTATTGGCCACTTAAAAGAAAAGGAATGAGCCCTTCGGTGTGTTCCACCCAAACTTAGGGTTTCAATTGGAAATATGTCAACACGGGGCAGAAAACTCCATTTCATGGAGTCTTTAGGATATCTTTAAACTCAATTTTGGTTGATAATGTTACATTGACCGTTATAAGCACTTGAATAGGGTACAAAATAAAAACATCTTTTTTTTTCCCCAAAAAAAGGGTTAAAGGTGAGTTTAACCTTCCTAATGTTTTTCCTCTAAACATTAGTTCTGACTAAATATTATTTAGCTGTTTTCTTTTCTTTCTATTTTATATGAGGCTTGCATTTTTTGCAATCATATTACCAAAATTTTAGACATGTTTTGTAAGACTGATTTGTATGATTGGATTATTTTCTTCAGTCATACACATTAAATTAACAAAATTAAATAGCTGGAATTTTTACAATGAAAAAATAAATAATATAAAAATTATGCAACAGCGTTGCATATTAAGCCTAAATAATCATTCAATAGGAGCTAACTAGTTTGGAACCAAATATTGGGTTATTGATCAATTTAAATTCACCATAAATTAAAGAAAAATATTAGTTTTTGTATGTTAGATAATATTTAATCAAAGAACATGGCATTTGTGCCTTTGTTGTAGGGCCGTATTGCTTAATCGCAATAAAATCTAAATTGCAATATGATTCAGTGCAATTATCAAACCGTAAGTGCTGTGATTTAATGAAATGAATGAATAGTCTACATGCACTGCGTGAACTGAGAGCGTTATATTTACTGCACTCTGGATTCACTAATTGCACATTTGCGTAATTCCAAATATGCTTGGCCGCCAAAATGTACTTTCCAAATCTAAAGTAACATTGTAACATCGATATTGAGGACAGAAGAATGTCAACTCAACCACAACAGATATGTCTTCCTTCAGTGTTCCACCAAAATAAAAGCTTTGCCAAAAGGATGGTTGGTTAATGCAGGATTTAACCGGACCGCATAGCAATGCTCCATGCAAGTTAAAGGTGTAGTATGTAACTTATTCTGCTAAAATTCCTTCTCCTATTCCATCTTAATATGCAGAGACAACTAAAAGAAAGCCATTCATAGGTTAATTTATTTAAAAACTGTAAGAGCTGTCTTTCTGTGGCACTTTGAAAATTGCTCTGTTTGTTTTGAGTGACCGGCTTAGACCCGCCCCAACAACATTACTCAACCAATGGTGTAGCTGGGGGCCGGAATATCTCTTTGTTTGACCAATGGCAGATGGGGGAAGTATTCAGAAAACAGTTTTGAAACATTGTTTATTTTTGCAATTCCGTTTGGTGGCGCTAGTGGTGCAGAAATTACATACTTCAGCATTAAGAAATTATTACATAAAGGCTACTGTTTTACAACAACAATAATAATAATTATTATTATTATCATTGTTATTGTTTTTGTTAATATTAAAAAAAATCTTAACTTAAAAAATGGACAAAAACAGGTACCCAGTGAATAAAAACAATGTGAAGGTTTTTTTTTTCTCTGTCTCTCTCTATGTTTCACTGTATTTTTCATTAATTTAGTCTGGTTCATTTTAAGAAGTCTCAAGTGTGAACAAACTTTCTTGAACAGCATTTCTATTGACAGTAGAGCATGTTTGCCCATGACCACTTTGGTCAAAAGGAAACATTGACAATATATATATATATATATATATATATATATATATATATATATATATATATATATATATATATATATATATATATATATATATATATATATAGTATATAAATGTTAATAATCATGTAGCAGTTCAAATGCAACATTTTTCAAAATAATTGCAATAAGATTTTTTGTTTTGTCCTAATTGTTGAGCACTATTTTGTTTCTTTAAAAAGTAATGGGACAAATAATGGTATGCTGTTAGTTGGAAAAGTCTACAGACCTTAAAAGGTATTGACGACATATTTAATTATACACAAAAGAAAACAAGGCTGTGAGGGATAGGACTTTTTTGTTTTTTTTACTGCTTAACGTACAATTTCAGTTAAAGTATGCTCTTTTCAAGGCCGTATAGCACGAACATACAGTGAGAAGTGTCTGGATATCCTGACGGGCCTGCTCACGTTGAAACAAGATCACATAACATCAGGTAATATAGAATGCAAAGCCATATCTGGGCATGCTTGAGGGTTGTTAAGAATCACAATAAATGTCTTCTAGTTAATGAATGAACGAAACAGTGCTTGCTTAATGAGATTTTTTTTTGTAAAGGCACTACTATTATGTACATAGGTGAGATTGTGGTCTATGTTTTTTGCTCTCTAGCATAGATAAAAGCTTTGTTTGCTAATAGCCGTTTTCAGATTACAGAATTTGCCCGTTCCTCTCTGCCTTCCTCTCTGTTTAGCTGTCATACAGACGTTCAGGGATTTGGTGTGGTTCTGCCCTCAGGGTACAGTCTCTGTGTGTCAAACTGTGGAGGCCTGTGTTGACTCTCCTCAAGATAGTGAGGTGAGATGATTCACCTGCTGTTGATTTTGAACTACAGTAAAAACAATCATTTACTGCAGGAGTGGACTTGAAATATTTACAAAAACGGTGAAAAGTTTTGACTCATCTACTCTTCTTTATTATTACTATTTTCCACACTTTGCAATTACACTAAAGTTATCAGAAATCTGTCATTATGAAGTTATCAACAATTCAAAAACTTCCTCATATTTTAGATTCTTCAGAGTAGCAACTGTTTGCCTAGATTAAAGCTCTGCTCTTTCTAAAATAACTTACTGAGTCTGTTGTGGAAGAACTTGACTGGCCAGTTGGATTGGGAACCGAGAAATGCTTCTTTCTTTCTTTTTTTTTTTCTTTTTTTTTACATTCTCTTTATTAACAGACTGTGTATACAATAATATTCTTCCATATGGAAACAAATTATATTTGAACACAAATAATGATATGAATAATGATAAACAAAAAAATATATAAATAAATAAAAAATGGGGGGGGGGCGTGTGGAGTAGTGGGTTTAGGGTTCAATTATTGCTGTCTTATTAAAATAATTAATAAAATGTTTCCATACCTTATGAAAATTATCTGTCTTCTTTTTTAAAGAAAATCTAATCTTTTCGAGTTGAAGGTGGTGTATAACATCTTTAACCAGGTTAGAACAGTGAGGTGGAGTTTTTCGTTTCCAATTGAGCAAAATCAATCTACATGCTAAGAGTGTAACAACTCTTAAGCACAATACACTGACTTTTAGACAGCTCCACATTGTCACTACTAACACCAAAAATAGCCAAACTTGGGTCTGGGTCTAGTGGTATTCCCAAAACCTCTGACAATATTTGGAAAACTGAAATCCAATAATTACGAATATTTGGACATTTCCAGAACATATGTCCAATGATGCTGGAGTTTGACCGTATTTATCACATAATGGGTCCACAGAAGATCTTTGAGAGTTTTAGTTTAGACAGGTGAAGTCTATGTAAGATCTTGAATTGTATTAAACCATGTCTAATACACAAAGACAATGAGTGAACCCGTTCTTGTGCTTCTCATTGCCAGTCTGCAATATCTATTCCAAGGTCTACTTGCCATGCTGCTCTTAAATGCTCTAATTAAACACCACATTCCAACTGTGATCATTTATTATATATGATAGATATTCCTCCTTTGGTAAACAGATTCTGTAAAAACATTGAGTTCATCTGAGAGGTTGACGGCTCATTAGGAAATTATGAAAAATTATTTTGAACAAAACTTTGTAAGTATTTAAAGAAATGTGAACTAAGTAGATCGAACATATGCTATAACTGCTGAAATGCTGGAACAAATTTATTAATAAACAAATTTTGGAAGGAATATACCCCTTTTTTGGACCAGGTCTGAAATATTGAATCAATTTGGGAAGGGAGAAAATAATGATTGGCGGTTAATGGGCTTAAAATAGAGCATGCCTGCCATTTAAAATGCCTTCTTATCTGATTCCAAATTTTGAGTGAATTGAAACCACTGGATTTCTCAGTTGAGTTGGAGGGGGGGCAGATAAGGCTGAATAGATTAAAGCTGGCCAAGAGGAAGGTGAGCATGATTTATTTTCCATATCGCACTACTCTATCGACCCCTCCTGTATACCAAATTACAGTGCTCTTATATTACATGCCCAGTAATACAGCTGGAAATTAGGTAGACTCATCCCACCTTTCGGTTTAGTCCTCTGTAAATATATCTTCTTGATTCTGGGGGTTTTATTATTCCAAATAAACTGGGTAACTATTCTATCCATGTTTCTAAAAAATGATTTATTAACGTACACTGTGATACACTGGTAAATAAATAAATATTTGGGCAAAATACTAATTTTCACCATATTAATACGACCTGCTAATGAGATAGGGAGATTGGAACACTTCTTAAAAATGTGTTGGGTGTATTTGTACAGCTTCAGAATATTTTCTTTAAAAAGTATAGAAAAACATTTAGTTATGGTGATCCCTAGATATTTAAATGAGTTTTCAAATTTAAAAGGGAAAGAGGAAAGTGTTTCAAATTGGGCCTTTGGATTGATCGGAATTATAACATCTTAGAGAAATTAATCTTATACCTTGAGATTTCCCCAAATGTATCTAAAATTGACATTATGGTTGGCACTGATTGTAAGGGGTTGGAGTGAGTGAAAGAGGGAAACCCTGTCTTGTAGAGCGACTTAATCGAAAATAACTAGAGTTATTTTTATTTGTTAGTATAGAAGCTTGGGGGTTAGCATATAGTAATTTAGTAAATAAAATAAAATTAGAACCAAATGTTTATTTCTTGTGGGCCAGATGTAGTTTGTCCTGTCTCTTTCCTAATTTCCGTTATCAATCTTGATGCTGCCGTCTCTTTAATTTGCCTAGCAAGGAGTTTACCTGCTCTCTCTCCATGTTCATAATATGTGACTTTTGCCCGCATCAGACGACCAGTAGTCTCCGAGGTGGAGAGTCACTGAAATTCTGACTGGAGAGAGAGTCTCTCCTTATACAAATCTGGTGAGGAGGAGATTGCATACTCACAATCTATTTCTAGTATTCTGTCAGTTAATATATGTTTTTTTGTTCTTTACACTGTTTCTGAATCGATACACTGTGAGAAATAATTAGTCCACGCATATATGCTTTAAATACCTCCCAATTTGTGGATTTGGAAACATCTGTCGTATCGTTTGTCTCTAAATACAATCTTATTTGAGCTTTGTTTTGTTCTTCAAATGCCTTGTCTGCCAATAAACTATTATCAAATCTCCATTTAATAGTGTCATATTTGGTTTCAAATAATACCTGAAAAACGAAGGGGCAACGGTCCGATAATTCCATTGCTTCATAATCACAATGTGCGACCGCTGACAGAAGTTTATAATCAATTAAAAAGTTATCTATCCTAGAATAGGAGTGATGGACTGGTGAAAAAAAAGAATATTTTCGTTGGTTTGGGATGGTAAATCTCCACGGATCTATTATTTTAAAGGTTTTCATAAACGTTTGCAATTTGGCTGATTTAGATGGGGTACTGTTCTATTTGAAGAGCTGTCTAAGACTGGATCTAATACAAAGTTAAAGTCACCTCATATTATCAGTTGATGGGTATCTAAGTTAGGCAAAATGTTCAAAATAGAAGATATAAATTGATCCTCATCTATATTAGTAGCATATATATTAACTAACAATATTGGTTTTCCTGCTACTATAACATAACGTCCACTGGAGTCAGAAATAACTTGTGTTGCAGTAATTGGATACTTTTCTTTATGAGTATTGCTGCACCTCTAAACTTAAAGTTAAAATTAGAATGAAAGATTTGTCCTACCCACCTTCCCTTCAATCAGCCCTGGTCTTGGTTCCTTTTTCTTGTAAAAACGCAATATCTGCCCCTAGTCTCCCAAGATGAGCTAGTACATTACCCTGTTTTATAGCCCCATTAAGCCCTTTGCAATTCCATGAGACAAACTGAACCGAATTTTTCTTAACAGCATTTACTTTCCTTCTAGCCATGGTCAAAGACTCAAGAAATACTGTGAAGAAAGTCTTTTGAAGAGGGAGGGGGAAAGGGGAAAAAAGAAAAAAAAGTGTCAATTCGTTTTCCTTTACAACTTCAAACAACTTGAACAATTTCAACAATAGCTCCATTTACCTTTCTCTGAATGAGAGGTACACAAAAGAAACAAAAACAGTGTGCACAGTGTAGCCAGTTCTTATCGTAAAAAAGATTACACTGGACACAGTGTGTCCAGTGTAATCTGATTCGTGGATGAATTATTCTTATGAGCTAGTTATTTTGAATCTAAGTACACTGCGACCAGTATGGTGTCCCCAAACGAATGACTGCAATGTTTACAGTGCAAAACACACTATGCATCCAGTGAAGGCTGATGTCTGAACAAATTACTCTTATGAGCCGGTTCTTTTTAATGTACTGTGCGCAACATTCAGCGCTTCCCATTGTAGTGTTGTTCCAGAACAAATGACTCTTTTGAGCAGTTCTATGAATCTACATTGCGATCAGTGTGGTGCGTCCCCAAATTAATTACTATTATGAACCAGTTATTTTGAATCTAATGTGTGCAGCATTCAGTGCTTACCATTGTAGTGCTGTTCCAAAACAAATGACTCTTTTGAATGATTCTATGAATCTACAGTGCGACCAGTGTGTGTGGTCCCCAAATGAATTAACATTATGAACCAGTTTTTTTTTAATCTACTGTGCGCAACATTCAGTGCTTCCCATTTTGGTGCTGTTCCAGAACAAATGACTCTTTTGAGCCGTTCTATGAATCTACAGTGCGACCAGTGTTGTGTGGTCCCCAAATTAATTACTATTATGAACTGGTTATTTTGAAACTACAGGGTGAAACGCAAGCAAAAATGTGTGAGGTGTAGATGTTCACATCTGGCCATTTAGTGTATGCGTCTCTGAAGAACCTGATATTCATATATCATCATATCCTGTCTCTGTTTCTCGTAGGGAAAACAAGCTCTTTTATGGCTTCTGGGAGAGCATGGAGAACTCATCAGTAGTGCCCCCTATGTGCTGGAGGGATACATAGATGGGGTTAAGACTGAACTGTCCTCATCAGTGAAGATGGAGCTGTTGACAGCTTCAGTGAAGATGTTCCTCTGCCGTCCTGCTGAGACTCAAGACATGCTGGGCCGTCTCTTGCTTTACTGTATAGGTGTGTACAACATGACTGAAGCAAAACAATTTCTGATATCATAATCATATTCTTTTTTTGATCTAATAAGGGTAACAACAATAAGGTTGTATTTGTTAATACAAGTGAACTACATTTGTTAAAATGCACTAACAATGAAAAATAATATTTAATATTTCACCCCAAAAAATCACATTGTGACATTGTGAAACAGTCTTGACTCCTCTGATCAAGAGCTTGTTGCTATAATTCTCTTCTGATTTTTCTTTTTTGTTTGTGTGGGGGGCACCTCCAGAGGAAGAGAGTGACATGTGTGTGCGTGACCGGGCTCTGCTGTACTACAGACTTTTGCAGCATGGGGTTGAAGAGACAAGAAAAGTTGTGACGGGACCCAAATCTGATCCATCTATGAGTGTTCTTACTGGTCGACAACAGGAGCCCATCAGTGAGTGGGCGTCTGCCTTCAACACTCTTGGCCCGCTGACTGGACGTGATTTAAGTCTACAAACTGTCATTATATCGGCCCCTGACCAGCCATTTAGCAATACAGAAGAGGAGCTGTTGCCAGGTAAAGCAGAGAAGGAAAGTTTTGGGGAGCATTTCTATTTGTCTGTCTGTCTGTCTGTCTGTCTGTCTATTTGTTTATCTAATTTATCTAAAAAAAAAAAAATTTTTTATTAATTTATTTATTTAATTTTAGACCGTACATCAGGTAAAAGTTATGATGCGTTTATTAAGAAGTTTACAAAAAAACCTGTTGCAGCAAACTTCCAGAACATACTATAAAATTAAATTCCTTGAGAAAAGGCCTGTTGACACCAAATCTGTGAAGAAGATATTGCATATAATGCGTCTTTTTATTTTATTACAAGCTTATTGAAAACAAATTAACGAAACTCGCTGCTATTTTTAATGCCATGAGAATATAACAGGCAGAGTGATATAGGCTACATATTAAATAGTGTACATTGTACATTAACCCTCTGGGGTCTGAGGGACTTTTGGGCCCTGGAGAAGTTTTGACATGCCTTGACATTTGTGCTTTTTTCAGTTGCTTAAAAACATATTAATCGCTAAAGTCTGATGACACTGTATTCAGCACAAACTGGGCTACAATAATGTGTGAGCAAAATGTGTGTACATGTTTGTATTTTTGAGAAAATAATGTTTATGCATGGTTTTTGAAAAAACTAAATTTTTAAGTCATTGAAATAAGGCAATATAACACATAATAAACATTTGTCCACAGTACTTTTGAGAACTGGATCTTGTAGCCTGGAGTTTTTGATACAAAATTATGTGAAAACCATCCTTATCACTCATTCACACAAAACAATATAGAAATTTAACTTTTGTAAGACACTTTTAGTGTTAGAAAGGTCATATGTGAGGAGGCGTGAACTATCATGAATATTCAGGTATCTCACACCTGAGGAGACAAAATACCCCTCCCCTGGGCCTATCAATGAGGAATGTGATAGAAAGAGAATGAATGTGATGAGACTTAATGATCAAAATCAAGTTTTAATATATTGTAAAATGCAATTTGTGATCAAAGCTGAATTTTCAGCATCATTACTGGAGTTGTGTTACATGATCCTTCAGAAATCATTATAAGATGGTGATTTTCTAATATGGGCATATTTAAAGTGCATTTTATTCATTTAACCTGAACAGATATTTGCAATGTATGCAAATGATGATAATGCACTGATGATAATGATGCAGCATAAACACTAGTTAAAATATATAATCTAAACATTCATATTATTTTTATATCATATTACATATCATATCATATTTAAATCATACAGCATACAATTTAAATACCTGCTTTAGCCGAAACAGCATTTAAATGTAACTAAAACTTGCTTATTAGGACATATTTCAAATTTCAATACCCTGAATCCTGGCTGGCAAGTCTGGAAACCATCCCACTAGTAAAATATGAACATGTTTATATAAAATAGCATGTCAACTAATGAAAACTAAATGACTTACTCGTCCGAAATTTTATCCTCGGCTGGATCAAGTCTCTCTTTAAAATACAAACGTTCATCGAAGTCCCGCTCTTCTTCTGAGGAAAATTGTAACTCTTCATCACTATCCAGGAGTTTTCTCACTTGTGTATCGTGCTGTCTTTCAAACGTGCAGAAAAGAGAATGAACTTTGTTTTTAAGGCACAGTCGGGGGCGTTCACCATTTGCATTGATCGTCTCAGCACATTACCGTATGAATAGCGCCCTCTGTCCGTGGATGTGATCACATTTGAGATAATTAGCTGAGCCGGGTGAAACTGTATATCGCTTTGTTTCATACAGATTGCAGTGCAGGAGAATATTTGTTTTAAATTTGAATTGTTTTATTTAAAAGTAGACATTTTAAGCTTTCTTTAGACATATGTTTCATGTTTGTGTGATAAGTATTCGCGGAGTTTCGATTCGGTTTTGTGCTCGAAATATGCTCGTGAACATAGAGACAGCTGTAAGCTCACCCTTTTTATTTTCTTTATTTTACAAAAGCACAAGGTTTTGTTGTTATTGTCAGCGTACACAAATAATAGACTTTATAGTCTCTAATGATGTTTTACACTTATCTGTATGCCCCAAAATGACGGAGAATTTTATGTTGTTTCCGCTGTAATGATGAAAAAATCCAGCAGGACGCGTCGTTCATGAACTGCAACTATTTTTTTTAAGCATATAATTTTTGGGGGTGTGTATCAGCTGCATGCCAGTGCTGGTGTTTGCCAGTTGATCGGCGCCACCAACGTGCTGGATTGAACACGGAAAGTTGGTGGAAGATTTGTCGAACCTGATGTGAAAAGCTGCATCAGAATCCATTGTTCTCCTTAAAAATCTTGTCGAAACGAACAATCGCACTGAAAAAACTGACTTGGTGTGTACAGGCCTTAACTGATCACTTTTTTAGTGGGAGTGTACAAGGTGCATCCAAGGAAATATCCCTTAATAAAGCATTCTTTTAATGGATGGGCATTTTCAAGTAATTTTTTAGAGTACTCTAACCCTAAAAAGAAAAAACATTAATCGATAATTGTAAATTTAAGTTAAAAATAACAATAATTTTGTTTTCATAAATGTCACCAAGAATGGTTGCAAAGAAAGATGTCTGCAACAAACTGTGCTTTTATCTTGGGGAAAACAATATGAACATTATGCATTTTTTTTATCATTTTTTTTTAAATGGCATTAATCTTTAAAAGTTTTTTGTCTCCTGGGGCATTTAAGAGGAGCAGTGAGTGAGTAAATTTTTTGTGAAAGAGTTTTCTGACAGCAACTCACAATGTTTATCTAAAAATAAAAAGGCAGCATTTTTTGAGAAGGCAGCTGACTTCGTGGAAATCACTCCAATCTTTTGCATATTAATTCCATGATTTTTAAAACATGGAAATGTATTATGTGGGTGTAAAGGAATTAATGGAAAGGAGGAGGCGAGAACCAGCTTGACAATATAAATGATATTTAATTAAAAAGTAAACCAAAAGACAAAAACACACACACATGTCGGAGAAGAGCCCGTAAACACACTCTCTCTCTCACACCACCATCCTCAGCCGGCCTTTATCCCTCTCAGAGGCTTGATTAGCCCAATAAGGGGTGTGTAGAATCACGTCTTGGCCCCGCCCTGTCACAGTGGGACTTAATGTGTTGAAAAATAGCAAATAATAAATTTTGAAATAACACAGCTTGTACCTTTATATGTTTTCCCTTTTTAGGATTATAAAACATTTGCTCTCCCACAGAGCTTACATTGAACCAACAGTGACAACAATAGGCTAACATGCATACCTCTATAAAATCTGCATCTACATAAACGCTATCACGTGTTTATCATTTCACATGTTATTATTGAGAAAAACAGTTGGTGAAAGTTGGCTTTTTATCAAAATAGCTCTTTCTGTATTAAGAGATTTAATGCACATACACACATGCTAGTCTGACAAGCTTCCAAGTTTTTTGTACCGCTTCGCTTTTTTTTTCCCCATGATAAAAGCAAAACCTTTTCCATTGGTATACATGACTAACATGAACCGAATATTAATAGAGTAGAATTCAATTAGAATCCTAATATTAAAAGTATTGCCACACTTCGCTTTGCCTAAAAGCACACACACCAAATGAAGCCATCACAGCTCCTTTCAAGCAACATTTTGTTGACAGATTCACAGTGCCCCCCAGTAGACTTAACTGCGAGATTTGGTGAGAGATTCAAAGGGAAAGTACAGCGTTATTCAAAGTAGCACACGGCAAGCAAATGTGCTAAGGAAAATCATTTTGTGATATTCGAGTAGTGTTTTACAGTTGACTAACTGGTGCGTAACGAGTGCCTTTTCGATTAGTCAATTACTCATGCAAGTCCCTAGCTCTTGCTGCAATTTTCATTCCATGGTAACAGTGACTTATCTGATTGGTGGATCTTTCTTAAGGATTTTGGGTAGTGTAATTGTTTAGTGGAAAGTTTTCTATTTACAAAATGTATTTAAAAACAAAGATGAAATCACTTGCGTCTTTTACTAAGGCATACAGTGCATTCATAAAGTATTATTTTAATTATTTATTTTTTTTAAATATTGCTATGTTGCAGCTTTATGCTAAAATAAAATGTCAGTCTACACTCCATACTCCACCCATAATGACAAAGCAAAACGGGATTTTTGATAACTTAATAAAAATAAAAAATGTAAATATCACATTGACATAAGTATTTAGACCCTTTTCTATGACACTTAAAATTTAGTTCAGGTGCATCCCATTTCTCTGGATCATCTTAGAGATGCTTCTACACTTTGATTAGAGTCTACCTGTGGCAAATTCAATTGATTGGACATGATTCGGAAAGGCACACACCTGTCTATATAATCCCTTTCAGCTGAAAATGCATATTAGAGCAAAAACCAAGCCATGAGGTCAAAGGAACTGCTTGCAGTCCTCAGAGACAGGTGCATTAAAGGCTCCCAAGAGCACAGTGGTCTCCATAATTCTTAAATAGAAGAATTTTGGAACAACCAGGACTCTTCCTAGAGCTGGTCGCCCTGCCAAACTGAGAAAAGGGCCTTGGGAAGAGTGGTGACCAAGAACCCGATGGCCACTCTGGTTGAGTTCCAGAGATCATGTGTGGAGATGGGAGAAACTTGCAGGGGGAAAACCATCACTGCAACACTCCACCGATCTGGGCTTTGTGGTAGAGTGGCCAGGTGGAAGCCTCTCCTCAGTGCAAGATTCATGAAAGCCCCTAAAGGACTCTCAGACTTTGAGAAACAAGATTGAACTGTTTGGCCTCAATCCAAAGCATCATGTCTGGAGGAAATCGGGCACCACTCATCACCTGCGCATTACCACACCAACGGTAAAGCATGATGGTGGTAGCATCATGCTGTGGGGGTGTTTTTCAGCAGCAGGGACTGGGGGACTGGCCAGGGTTGAAGGAAAGCTGAACACAGCAAAATACAGGATATCCTTAATGAAAACCTGGTCCAGAGTGCGCAGGACCTCAGACTGGGCTGAAGGTTCACCTTCCAACAGGACAATGACCCTAAGCACACAGCCAAGACATCGCAAGAGTGGCTTAGGGACAACTGTCTGAATGTCCTTGAGTGGCCCAGCCAGAGCCCGGACATGAACTCAATTAAACATCTCTGGAGAGACCTGAAAATGGCTGGCCACCGACGGTCCCCATCTAACCTAACAGATCTGGAGAGGAGATCTGCTTCTCAGCTTCTCTGCCGAGAAGAATGGCTGAAAATTTCCAAATCCAGGTGTGCAAAGCTTGTCACATCATACCCAAAAAGACTTGAGGCTGTAATCGCTGCCAAAGGTGCTTCAACTAAGTGCTAAGTTACTGAATACTATTGTCAATGTGATATTTCAGTTTTTTCTTTTAAATAAATTTGCAAAGTTTATTTAAATCTGGTCTGGGGGGAGGAACTGCTGTGCATTGATCGTGCTACACCAACACATTTCACGGGTGGCACCATCTCTGTGTCAACACTGCTGCATTTAGACACGCTCCATGTGGTGGCAGGTGGCATGAGCTGGGTCCCATGTGAGTTGTGGGCCCCTGGGTTTCAGCCTGTGTAAGCCTTTGTGTTAATGCTCCCCTGTTCTCTACAGAGAATCTTACTTCTAGAACACTTTTGCACATTTTGTCATTTGCACATCCTTGCTCACAGTTTTTGCTTCTATTGTAGTTTTGATCAATCACATAAATTGTTCACATCAACAATTGCATTTTTTTCCCCATACTATTATCTGTATTTCTCTGATTAACAGGAAGTAAAGACAGAAACAAATCTAGCCCAAATGGCTCACAAGAGGAACTGAGTCTGTCTCTAGGTCCTTCTCTATCCCATGAGACTTTTGAGAGAATGTGGCTGGAACTGGAAGTCCTTGACAGACAGACTCTGGGTTTCCCTCGGCCCAGAACTACTCCAGATACTTTACAGGCTGCCTTACAGATGATGAAGATCCAGACACTAGCCTTCACTCCGGGAGATATCCAGCCTTGGAAGACTTACCTTTACACAAGGGGCAATGGTACCCTAATTCTCGCAGAACTGTTGCAGGGGGAGGCAGAAGTCCCAGACAGTGAAGGAAGCTTGGTGGTATCTGTCAAACAGCAGCCTGCAAACCAACATGCCATTAGAGGATTTGTGTCAATTCTCAAGAGCGTACTGCAGACTCTTAATCCTGACAGTTTATGATACAACTCTCAAAATTAGGACCTTAAAATTCAGATTTTCTCTAAAGCCTTAACATTTGGAGAAAAATTGCCTATTGTGCTGTGATTAAACTGAAACATGTCTAATAGTTCAAATTTCTCTTCAATAAAATAGTATTGTAAAACAATTCAATCTTGTCCACTCATTTAAAGTGCCTGATATTACTTATAACAACACTGAGATGCATCACTGTTTGTATCACTACTCTTGTCTGTGTTTCAAGTGCTCAGTGCTGGGCAACACAAAAATCGTGATAATTCTTTGACTACAGAAATTAAAATCTAAAAGGCTTCCATTAGTAGCACTTTACAGCATCAGCTTCTTCTAATACAAGTTCAGCTACTGTAATTGTGGCAAGTTATTTTCTAAAGTATGAGTAAACTCATAATATTTCTAAATCTGCTTTCAATATTTCACAAGGCTGCTATGCAGAATTGCACAATTGTGTTCCGGTAATCTGGTGACCTATGCAGAGATAAGTTAACCTTTGCAAATGTGTTGTGTTCTCATCTAGCAATTGAAAAGCCAATGAACTAGTTTTTCCACTCAAGCGCTGTTTGAAATATGTAATTTTATTTTTCATCCTGCTGCTGAAAAAGTGTCACAGTATGTACATTACATGTATTATATGCATGTATTAGTTTGTTATTATTAATGTATTAATACTTTTTATTAATAAGCTACTCATTCTATAAAACAGGAGTGTTGTGTCCCTCAACGATGTGTTATTACAAGCTGTGTTATTATTAAAACAAAAACAAAAGTTCAGTAAAAACATATTTTGAGATACAAGTTAGATTGAGATATGCCACAAAGCAATTTATTAACACTTAAAGACGTTTTATCAAAAAAAAAATTTTTTTTGTCTGATAGGGTGTTTCATACAACTCTACAATTTTAATTTTCATAACGAAAAAAGGCACCTGTTTCATAGATTGACCGTGATTTAATCGTAATAATAATAATGATAGTAAAAGTGTATGATGTTGTTGTTGAGACTAAAGTAACTAGTCAACTAATCAATGCATAAACATAATGGTTCTCATAATATAACCAGAGGTGTGGATTAGTGTCTTCGAGAAATCCTTCAAGAAAGACCAGTTTTAACTCGCTTGATTGATTTGCGTCAACATGAGAAACTTTTAGACACAGTTCCTATGTATTGTATTTACACAGGGCTAATATACTATTGAACAAATCTACTTGTATTACTTATAGTATATTAATGGGGATATAATGTATTGCAGCTGACAGTTATGTGAGCAAACAAGGTTTGAACATCAACCGTAACAAGATTAAATTGAAGCCGTTTATTGTATCAGTACATGGTAAAGCTCATAATGCGACTACGCATTACTTTACAGAGAGTTTACGATCTACTTGTTAAGTCTTCTCAGCAATAAAAAATACATAACATTACTTAAGTCTTGCCTTAAGAACAGGTGGTGCAACCAAATTAAGCACTGACTTAGTTGCACACTAACTAGTAGTTACTAAGACTATACTGTGAACTTTAGGTCCTAACTTACGCGAGACTTTACGCACAGCTGGTGCAACCCTACACAGGACCTTTGCAACCTCTGCACACCCAATTTAACGCTCACAAAGGACTGTGTCAAAAGACTTGTGACTTTACGATACGAGGAAGTGAGAAGATCCGTGGAAAGCAGTGGAAAGGCAAACCGATCTCTCTCGCTCTCCCTTCATACTACAAAGTCTACATCCTGCTGCATGAGTTGTATAGGTGTACAGGTGGTATAGCCCAAAGGTAAGTGCGCTTAATCGTTTGAACTGCCTCAAGTGATGTGAAAACTAAATTTGGTGCCACTTTTTACGTAGAGGTTTGTGTGTGTAGGCTACCTGAGGTTCAAAACCTAGTAAACTACCAAACTGAAGTGTATTTTGGACACGTTGTAGACGCACAGACACGTTCCGAACATTCGAATCTATTTTTGAGCATCACAGGCGAGTTCCGAACGTTCGAAACATATTTTTGCCATCAATTGTGCGTTCCTGATGTTCCAAAAATATTGTATTACCATAAATTGCGTGGTCCGAACGCTCGAAAAATATATTTTTTCTATCAGTTGCCACAAACGCTCGAAAATATTTTTTTGCCATCAATTCGAGCACTCTAAAAATATGTTTATCCATTAACTGCGTACCGAACGCTGGAAGCAAAGTTTTGGCATCAAGGTCGCGTTTCTTTCTAATCGAATTTTGGGCACCGCGCATTGTGAACGTTCAAACCCAATGTTTGGAACGACCCACATTTAGCCAAGAAATACCTTCTAGTTTGCAGCTCATTTAGTCTTGACAGCCTGTATGTCACTGTGATTGTTCAAATCATATAGTACGAATAAGATGTTAATTTGGCATGGGTGCTTTTATTAATGCTAAACAATACTGCGATTGTTTGAACGATCCGTGCACAATTACTTTTGATTAACATTTAATCTTTGTAGGCTACATTTCGTATACAAGAATGACGAGAAGACTTGTTCTTTTCACATATGCCTAGTAGAACCATACAGAGGTTGTGTGGTTGATGGAGTAGCCCATATGCCTATGAAAACAAGTGCCCTAAATCATTTGAGTTGTAAATTGTGTTGACTTTAAGGAAGTGCCAGTCAAAGCCCTGACAATCGTTGTTTTCGTCACCCACACACATACACTGTAAAACAAATCCTGTTGTTTTTACAAAAACAATCTGGCAGCTGTGGTTGCCAGAATAATAATGTAGACATTATTGTAATTTACACGCTGGCACTGTAAACAAAAGTAATATAATTCTGTTAAATGTACTGTATATAAAATCATAATCATGCCTACTTAAAAACTGTAAAAATCTGTTGTTTACTTTATATCACCATAGTAATTATAGAAGGGCGCACGATTCTTTCAGGTTCACTGACCAATTAACGTGTAGAGACAGTGCTTAGTGTCACTCACACAAACAATAAACACCATCATGGTAGGTAACACATGTGAGACTTAAATAATGCAGTAAACATTAACTCAGTTACATTAAATATAACACAGAACACCCCAGTGTACATAACTAATATAAAAAATATGATGAAACATAACTATTCCCATAAAATATTATGAAATGTAATGGGTCACGTAGGGAATTGTGGGAACGCCCGATTACTGTTTTTTACCGTAATTTTAACAATAATTTACTGTAAAAAAGTACATGTCCTCTCTTGTTCTTTTTACCATACAGGAAAATCATACTTTTTACATTTAAATAATTTAATTTTTACATAATTTTATTGTGTAAACAACTGTATTGTCTTTTTTTAAAATATATTAAAACATTTTACTGTATATTT
This sequence comes from Moxostoma hubbsi, assembly GCA_032164185.1. NCBI lineage: Eukaryota > Metazoa > Chordata > Actinopteri > Cypriniformes > Catostomidae > Moxostoma > Moxostoma hubbsi. The sequence continues at coordinate 79,062,491 of JAVLUX010000001.1, read as the reverse complement.
TGTAGTTAATATTTGTTAATCAATTAACATTTTATTTCTGTAGCATTTTTACAGTATTTTACTGTTAAAATTACTGACATTTTTTACAGTGTACTAAAAACAGTTTGCTTGGTTTAATCAACACATTTACTACTGATTTACTATTTGATCCAGGTTATCAAAATAAACAGTTTTCTTTCATTGTTCAGGTAACCAGGTGTGCTTTCCTTTAGTGCAAGTAGAGTACATAATGGCAAAAGCATGGACAAAGTCCACCTGTGCTTATGAGGAAGCGTAATTGTATGAGCCATGCTTTATGCACTGAGTGTGGCCTAATGCTTGTTTGATGTCTCAGTGAACAGCAGTTATGATAGGTCATGACAAACCCTTAAAAAATAACCATTCAGAAGTTAATAGCTATCACTTTTAGGCAAAGACTTGTTGTTTTATTAATTTGTTTATTTATACAAGCATTTTTTAATATAAAACTTCCACAGAATCAGTTGTTTTGCATAACTTTGTGTACCACGTTATTGCTCTAAAATAATTTGGGGTGTTCAATCTAATCAATCCTCTCTCATACTGCACTGCTGAGATTTTAAAAGCAGAATGTGCAGCTTGTATTTTTAGCATTTAGATTAATTGTAAATAATAATACATTTCTAAATCGTCTTTTAAAATGTGGGACTACTTTTGGGTGGATTACCTCCTGGTTACACAATCAGACAGGAGTAATGAAATTGTATATAACATGTTAAAGGTATAGTACACCAAAAATTTTTTTAATTCTCTCATCATTTACTCACATTGCCATCCCAGATGTGTATGACTTTCTTTCTTCTGCAGAACAAAACTGAAGATTTATAGAAGAATATTTCAGCTCTGTAGGTCCATAACTCAGAAGGTCCAAAAAGCATATTAAGGTAGCATAAAAGTAGCCCATTTGATTTTAGCATTTTTCATGCATATCACCACCTATTGGTGCTAAACCTATGATATTTCTTCTAAATCATGGATTTACTCACTGGAATCATATCAATTGTTTTATGCTGACTTTGTGAATTTTTGGAGAGTTATAGTTCTGGTTACCATTCACTTGCATTGTATGGACCTGCAGAGCTGAGATATTCTTCTAAAAACCTTAATTTGTGTTCTGCATTAGAAAGAAAGTCATACACATCTGGGATGGTATGAGGGTGAGTACAATTGAGAGAAATTTCATTTTTGGTTGAACTATCAATTCAAGTCATTTTTATTTGTATAGCACAAAACAAATAGTTTCAAAGCATCTTTACAGAAGAACTATCCCTTTAAGAAGTGTTTCAATCTGGTGGCTACTTTCAAAATGGTGTATACTTTTTATGTTTATACCCATGCAATGCCTTGCCCCATTACTGTAAATGTAATTTTTGCTTATTTTTACAAACTGAGGGTTGAAATTATTTTATTATCATGGTAATTGACAGCATGCCAGTATATACAGTATCTCCCCTTGCAAACGTTCCTAGTTTCAGAAGCACTTCTCTATTGTTCCCCTATTCAGAGTTGAATATGTAATCTGCATGGTTCATAATCACCCAGCAGTTATTCAAATTTAGCCATGTGAATATTTCAATAATGCAGCTACTGATAACATATAATCAGACTTATTAGAAAAAAAGCACTCAAAACCAAAAGTCAAATGATGTGTGTTCAGTGTTAGTGGAATTTTTGTCAAGAGCATCTATATCCTAATGTCTTTTCAGAAAAATGTGGAGGATGAGATGCCATCTGAAAAAATCCATGCAGTTAGCAGCTGGTCTTTTCCTTTTGGCCAGTTTCTTCGTCTACGTTAGGAGAGCACAAATGGCAAAGGTAACCAATGCAAACTTTCCTTTTCTTTACTGCAATGCAGTCATTGTTTTGGTTGCATTGTTCTTGTGCTATTAGAATGATGCACAAACATCGAAGACTTAAGTCAGCCACTGAATATTACCTTACAGTTTCTCATTTCTCAGAAACATTAAGTGTGCTATCAGAGTTGGGTGTAATCTAATAAAAACATTTTTTTGCCAAAAAGTAATGAAAATAATTACATTTTCAATTCTTGTAATCCCATTACAGTTACTGTCATTCAGTTAAGTTAATTACTTATAAGAACATGAATTGGGTGATGTGTGTATATATAAAATTAAATGTATGTAGAATACATTTAAAACATGAATTATGTTAATCTGTTTGCGTTTCTGTATCTGCTGAAGGTCGTGTCCCCTAACGAGTAATTGTAAGGCAGAAACGTATTGTCCTTGCATGTGACAATAAACAAAAAATACATTATTTTGAATTTATTAAAGTAAAAGAAAAAAGCTTTTGTGAAAAGTGCTTAAGAAGTAACTTAAAAGTAATTAGTAATGTGATTATTTTTTATGTAGTAATCAGTAAATTAATCTGATTACAATAAGGATAAGTAAATTAATTTATAGTGGATTACCACTATAGTGGATTACCACTACTTTTTGAGTAACTTGCTTAAGACTGGTTATCAATCATGCCTTCATACTATGTTTAGTCCCACACTGTGGCAAACAATACATTGTTAAATAGAACAATGCACATGTTAGAAAGAAACCATTAAAGACACTTTCATAGCAGCTCGTTCCTTTGCAGTTAGTTTAATTACATCTTAAAACATTGTTAATAATGATTTCTAAATATGAAAAATTATATTTCCCAACTGGCACACATAATGTTTTAAGGTATTGTGATATGGTTGATAATAAGGGATAGTTAAACAAATTAGAGTTGCAGATTGGAACTAAGCACATTGTGCAGAACCACAATGGCCCCAATAATTGACAACCATTACATTGAATATCAAAATATCAAACCAAGTGATATTTATTTTAAGGATAGTAAAAGCACACTTTTTTTTTAAAGCAAAACATACAATTACAAAACAATATAAATATGGTTAATATATCAAATGAATATAAAGAAAAGTATTTGGACACTACCTGGTGTCCATTGTGGTGATGAACTACACCTGATTTTATTTTGTTAGGACACCTATGTGAACTTGAGGGGAAACAACTTCATACATCCACTTTAAACCACCTTGGGACCACTTGGTTAAAAGTAATTGCAAAAGTTGTTCAGAAAAGTGTGTGAAGTTCTGCCAAAAGTTTTAGCATCATTTTCCAACTCCACTTGGTTTGATATTTTGTAATCTAATGCACTAACATGCATTAAAAGGGATAGTTCACCCAAAATTTTAAATTCTCTCATCATTTACTCACCCTCATCCCATCCCAGATGTGTCTTACTTTCTTTTTTCTGCATAACACAAATAATTTTTAGAAGAATATTTCAGCTCTGTAGGTTCATACAATGCAAGTGAATGGGTGCCAAAGTTTTGAAGCTCTAAAATCCACATAAAGGGAGCATAAAAGTAATCCATGTGACTCCAGTGTTTTAATCCATATCTTCAGAAGTGATATCATAGGTGTGGGTGAGAAACAGATCAATATTTAAGTAATTTTTTGCTAGAAATTCTCTTATCTGCCCAGTAGGGGGCGATATGTACAAAGTATGTGAATCACCAAAACGAAGAAGAAGATCTGTTTCTCACCCAGACCTATCATATAGCTTCTGAAGATATTGAAGATATCCTATGTTCTATCCACGCTCTTCAGGGCTCAGATGGTCCAGCTATAAGCTTTTTCCCCCCGCAGTTTAATTCAGATGAAGAGCAAGCTATGCATTTTGTATGCCCTGTATGGTCATTACACACGTATGGTGAGTGCACTCATCAGTTTAGGCTGTCGGATCAGCTCTTTATTTTTATGGAGAACACACAAAAGGCATGTCCGTCTCCAAGCAAAGGCTCTCTCACTGGATTGTTGATGCTATCACCCACGCTTAGTAATCACAGGGCATGAGCTGCCCTATTAATGTGAAAGCGCATTGAACTAGAGGCATGGCCTCTTTATGGGCATGGAAAAATGGTGTGTCCTTGCAAGGCACATGTTTCAAAACACGCATGTTGCAAAACACATTCGCTAGGTTTTAAAACCTAGATGTGGAATCCATCTCTTCAGAAGTCCTCTCTGTCTAGAGCAATTATTGTTCCAACTCTCAGCGGTTGAGCCCAACACCTTATTACTGGTGGGCTACCTGATATAGAACCTTTCTTTCTTCTGCAGAACACAAACCAAGATTTTTTTTTAAAAGAAAATTCAGCTCTGTAGGCCCATGATGCACATAAACACAGCATAAAAGTAATCCATAAGACCCCAGAGGTTAAATCCATGTCTTCAGAGGCATTATGATTGGTGTGGATGAGAAACAGGTTAATATATACAGGTGCTGGTCATATAATTAGAATATCATCAAAAAGTTGATTTATTTCAGTAATTCCATTCAAAAAGTGAAACCTGTATAATGTATAAATTCATTCCATACAGACTGATATATTTCAAGTGTTCATTCCTTTTAATTTTGATGATTATAACTGACAACTAATGAAAACCCCAAAATCAGTATCTCAGAAAATTAGAATATTGTGAAAAGGTTCAATATTGAAGACACCTGGTGCCACACTCTAATCAGCTAATTAACTCAAAACACCTGCAAAGGCCTTTTAAATGTTATCTCAGTCTAGTTCTGTAGGCTACACAATCATGGGGAAGACTGCTGACTTGACAGCTGTCCAAAAGACGACCATTGACATCTTGCACAAGGAGGGCAAGACACAAAAGGTCATTGCTAAAGAGGCTGGCTGTTCACAGAGCTCTGTGTACAAGCACATTAATAGAGAGGCGAAGGGAAGAAAAAGATGAGGTAGAAAAAAGTGTACAAGCAATAGGGATAACCACACCCTGGAGAGGATTGTGAAACAAAGCCCATTCAAAAATGTGGGGGAGATTCACAAAGAGTGGACTGCAGCTGGAGTCAGTGCTTCAAAAACCATCACGCAGAGACGTATGCAAGACATGGGTTTCAGCTGTCGCATTCCTTGTGTCAAGCCACTCTTGAACAAGACACAGCATCAGAAGCGTCTCGCCTGGGCTAAAGACAAAAAGGACTGTACTGCTGCTGAGTGGTCCAAAGTTATGTTCTCTGATGAAAGTAAATTTTGCATTTCCTTTGGAAATCAAGGTCCCAGAGTCTGGAGGAAGAGAGGAGAGGCACAGAATCCACGTTGCTTGAAGTCCAGTGTAAAGTTTCCACAGTCAGTGATGGTTTGGGGTGCCATGTCATTTGCTGGTGTTGGTCCACTGTGTTTTCTGAGGTCCAAGGTCAACGCAGCCATCTACCAGGAAGTTTTAGAGCACTTCATGCTTCCTGCTGCTGACCAATTTTATGGAGATGCAGATTTCATTTTCAACAGGACTTGGCACCTGCACACAGTGCCAAAGCTACCAGTACCTGGTTTAAGGACCATGGTATCCCTGTTCTTAATTGGCCAGCAAACTCGCCTGACCTTAACCCTATAGAAAATGTATGGGGTATTGTGAAGAGGAAGATGCGATACGCCAGACCCAACAATGCAGAAGAGCTGAAGGCCACTATCAGAGCAACCTGGGCTCTCATAACACCGTCTCCATGCCACGCCGCATTGCTGCAGTAATTCAGGCAAAAAGGAGCCCCAACTAAGTATTGAGAGCTGTACATGCTCATGCTTTTCATGTTCATACTTTTCAGTTGGCCAACATTTCTAAAAATCCATTTTTTTGCATTGGTCTTAAGTAATATTCAAATTTTTGGGATTTTCATTAGTTGTCAGTTTTAATCATCACAATTAAATGAAATATACATTTAAAATATATCAGTCTGTGTGTAATGAATGAATATAATATCCAAGTTTCACTTTTTGAATGGAATTACTGAAATAAATCAACTTTTTGATGATATTCTAATTATATGACCAGCACCTGTAAGTCCTTTTTTACTATAAATTCTCCTCCCTGCCAGTAGGTGGCAATATGCACGAAAAATGCAAAAAAAAAAAAGGAAGAACATGGAAGTGAAAGTTCAAGTGGAGATTTATAGACTTACATTTATTATATTTATTATATATTATATGTATATTATATATTTATTCTATATTATTATTATTATTATTTTGCTATAGGGGTCAGTGACCTGGGTCTGGGAGACTGAGACGTGGCGTGAAGAGCTTAAGAGCTATTATCTACGATTCAATGTTTCCATTAAAGTTCTGGCAGGAGTCCCTCAGCAGTCCAAGAGTGAGTTTGATATATTTACAGCCAACCTGTAGATTTCTTTTATTCAATAGATCTAGAAGATAATGTGCCATTCAATTAATTTAGCATATAGAATTATACCCACAATTGTATTAAATGTATTTCTTCATCTGTGAAGTCCATATGACACATGTCTATTCAAGAACTGTGTTCCATTTAAATTAAGCATGTGCCAGGTTTTTTATCATTGACACCCAACACCGTTGGTTCACATGTCGTGTTAAAGATTGTGAGGCTCCAAATTTGAATATGTGGAAGTGTGAATGATATTTGACAGCTGGGCATAGGGGAAGGGAAATAACAACTTAAATTTCAGTCTATCCCTCACTCAAAGTTATCATGGCTTTAGAAGACTTGAAATATAGCACACAAGCTACTTTTATGGTACTCAATGTTGAAAGCCATAAAACTAATCTAAAGTCATGTCCTGTGGTTTCATAATTTTACAGAGTTCCTTACAATGGGACTTTCTTCTGTGAAGAGGGAAAAGGGCAGTTACCTTCAGAACACTCTCCAATCAATATTCTCTCAGTCCTCAGAGGTGGAGCTGGCTGAAATAGTTGTAGTGGTTATTCTGGCTGACTTTGATATGTACTGGATCAAGCAGACCCTACAGACAATTACAATTGAATTCTCCTCTCAGCTGTCCAAGGGTCAATTGCTAGTTATCCACGCCATCCAAGAGTGCTATCCCCCTCTAACAGGTTTGAAGAGAAACTTCAATGATGCTCCAGACCGGGTGACCTTCCGTTCGAAGCAGAATGTAGACTATGCCTTCTTGCTCCATTTCAGCAGTAACCTCTCCCAATACTATATCATGTTGGAGGACGACGTGAGGTGCTCAAAGAACTTTGTCTCTAGTTTACGGGAGCACATCCGTTCAATGTCAACCACAAAGTGGGTCACGCTAGAGTTCTCCAAGCTGGGCTACATTGGAAAACTCTATCAATCCCGTGACCTGCCCACTCTGGCCCGTTTCCTTTATAATTTCTACCAAGAGATGCCTTGTGACTTCTTGTTGTCGCATTTCCGCACCTTGTTGATGCAGGATAAAGTAATTCGTTTCCGCCCATCTTTGTTTCAGCATATGGGCACATACTCATCTTTTAAGGCGATGCACAATCAGCTAAAGGATGAGGACTTTGTTGAAGAAATTGCTGATAATCCTCCAGCAGACATTAGTACGAACATTGAGTTTTTTACGACCTACACACCCGACAACGCTTATAGCCAAGGCTTGGAGTATTTCTGGGGAAAGTCCCCTATTAACGCAGGAAACTACTTCTTAGTGGCCTTTCACAATCCAGTTCTCATCTCCCGCATCCAAATAAAAACAGGAATGGACGGAAAAGACCAGCTTGCCTCAGCTGTTGTGGAACTTGGAAAAATTCTGGTGAAGTCCTCATTGGAGTGCTCAGGGTTTCACACGTTGGGTTCTCTCAAACAAGGACAGTTTGATCTGTCTGCTGTCCAGAAAGTTGTGAACACCACTGTGTCGTGTGTACGAATACGAGTCACAGCCGACCAATCAGACTGGGCCATCATACAATTCATCCAGATCTGGACTGTTGTCATAGCCAAATGAAATCATCTGAATATTGTTTTTGTATTCATAACTCACAGACTTCAACAATTCTACTCTCCATCTTTTGGTATAATATATCTATATATATTTACATTACATACATTTACATTAGGAAAGACTCCAGCGTAATATTGAATTAAATACAAGAAGTCTATTGTGACAGTAGTTGGAGGCAATTGTAATACTTGAAAAATAAATCATATTAACCCTCTTAAATAAAAGTACACCTCAAAGAAAATGCTTTTTACTTTAATATGTGTATTAATAATTAGGCTTATTAATAATATCCTTATTAATAATACTTATTAATAATTATAAAATCTTTTTTAAGTATTTGTAAATGGATACTTTGATAAATTAATGGTCATTGCAGATTTTAAAGATTCAATATTATGAAATACAAATTTCATGACTGAATTATAAGTGTTAGAATTGCTCCCAAACCTTATAGTCATATACAGTAGCTATCTGGGACATTTTAAGATTCTGTCATTTATGTTAATTGTCCACCAACAACATAGTGATAAAATAGATAGCAATTTAAATTAAATTAGAAAATTGCCAGGCATCTAATCAAAAATCTCATTTATACCTCAAAATCACTGATACTACCAAACTTTTTTCTCAGCCTTTAATGAGCACTGCTGAATAACTGTCATCACTCTAGCCATCACTCTGAAATGTATTATTATAAAGCTACAGTAGACATTCTGTGTTGTCCCATTATAATTTTGGCTGGCTCCCCAACTTGTATTAAAAGCCCTGTGGCTAACACTCGATACAATTGTCAATTTAAAAAAGCAACATGAACCACAGAGGCTTCTGTACATCGTTCCTCCTTCTCCACTTGTAAACAGCGCTGCTCTTCTGGCTGTGACGCACTTTTGTCAGTTCTCGCATCTCTCAAATGACAATGGGATTACATCACACATGCGTACCACTGCTGAATGGAAGCATGATTTAGAGTTAATAAATTACTTAAATATTGTTATTTTTCGCACCAAATGTGATTGTGTCACTTTAGAAGACATTAATTTATCAGCTGGAGATGGATGACGTTTATGCTGACTCTCTGATTTTTGGAGCTTCAAAACATCCACTTGCATTTTAAGGACCTACTGAGCTGAGATATGTTTCTATTTTTCTTCAAACGTATTGTGGTGAAGAAAGAAAGTCATACACACCTGGGATATCCTGAGGGTGAGCAGTGTTCGAACAGAGCTCTTGGGGAATCCTCTTACTAGAGCCCTGCATTTCAGCCCGAGCCCGACGGGCCCCGACTTTTTTACGCCCCTAGGGCCGGGCTTCGGGCCAATTTTCACGTCATAGTTCACATGCGGGCCGGGCCTCGGGCCTTTTTTGGGTTATCCTTCTTTTTATATTTTTAGACATTAATTTAAAAATGTATATGAAGTTGACGTCGAAGATAGAAAAACAAACATAAAAAAGCCAATTCATAACCTCATAATTTTCATAATCTTATAATTGCACTGACAATGAATGACTAACAGTCTCGCGCATTCACGCATGCACACAAAAGGTTTCCCGTCAGTGGCGCGACCCGCGATTCACCTCATTTGAAAATGGAAAGTATTAAGAGAAAAATCGCAGATGGCCAACTTAAAACGGTAAAAAACACCAGAGGAAAGGCAAACTTCTGGGCTGTTTTTCAAATCGTGACAACCTTAAATGACGAGCCAACTGGTTATGCACAATGTACAATTTGCAAGGCTGTGCTAAGCTACGATAGTAAGAAGACGGGATCATCTCATTTACAGAGACATTTTGAGCGTGGTGGATGTAACGGTAGCGAACCAACCAGCAGCAGCAAACAAATGAGTGTGAGTGATTTCCTTGCCAAACCAACTCCTTCTAAGGTGAAATCACTGATCACAGATAAATGCGTGAATTTCTGTTGTATGGACATTCGGTCATTTGAAACGGTAGCAGGGAACGGTTTCATCCAGTTAGCGCAAGAGCTAATAAATGTAGGCGCTACCCATGGATGTCTGTCAGCAACAAGTTTACTCCCTGACCCCACCACAATCTCCCGAAAGTGCAAAGAACTGGCGACTGCTAAGAGAGGGGACGTGATTGAAGAAATCAAGGGGGTCATGTCGTTGATAAATGTGGGCATGACAACTGACATGTGGACGGATGATCACCGTAAAATAAGCTACATGTCAATCACATGTCACTATGTCACACCACAATATGACATGAAGAGCAGGGTTCTCACCACAACAAGCTTCCCAAACGAGGCCAAAACAGCAGACAATATTCGAAAAGAGTTGCAGCAGCAATTAGTCTCAGTCCTTGGATTCGATGCTTCAGTGATGAATTCTGTTGTCTGGGTAACCGATCAAGGCGCTAATTATGTTGCCGCTCTTCGCCCATACCGGCGCCTGGACTGTCAAGACCACCTGTACAACACTGTCCTCCGGCATGCCTTGGACTGCGATGAGCTTTCAGAAATAGTCCCAGAAGTAGCAGAGACCCTGCAGGCCGCCAAGGCTTTAGTCCGATATTTAAAGCAGTCAGGTCTGACAAGCCGGTTGTCAAAAAGTGTCAAACAGATGGCAGAAACCAGATTTAGCACCGTATTTCTCACCCTGGAGTCAATTGAGTCAGTCTACGCAGAGTTACAGGAGATACTTCAGAGCCGTGGTGAGAGCCAGAGACTTCACGATGTGCTCCCTGATGTGCTGTCTTTCCTGATTCAATTTCTGCGCCCGTTCTACGACGCACAAAGGGAGTTGGAGGGGGATAAATACCCAACACTGAACCTCGTCGTGCCCTGGCTTCACAAGCTGAAACACCATTGCCAGCCAGATGTGTCGGACACTCCTTCCCAAGCAATTATCCGCCAACGACACCTTGAGTGGATAATAAAGAAAGTCCACATCCAGCCACTTCACAAACTGGCCATATTCTTATGGCCAAAGTTCAGTCAGTTAAGGATGTTTACCAACGCTGAGAGGGATGACATCTTTCAGCTGGCCAGACGTCAGATAGCCCGCTATAGAGAGGAGGGAACGGCGGATCAAGCTGCCGGTGAGGTTTTATTTTAAGTGTGTGTGTATTACTAGCCTATTATTATTATCAGGCCTATTATTATTATTATTTAACTTTATTTTCACCCTCAACCATACTTATTATAGTAGTAGCTATTATAGGCCTCTAAATTATTAATAGCCTAATAACAATAATAATTTGTTACATTTATATAGCGCTTTTCTGGGACCTCAAATTAATAAATTAATTGTACTAATCATAGCCTACTTGGTCAATTAATAATTATAAAATTATGATGATTCATGCAGCGGCGAGCATTTCTGTGTCTGCACCTGTTGTTGCGGGCCACGCAAAGAAAAGAGCGCTGGCCGAGTTTGAGGAAGAGTGGGAAAACATTCTGGAGCAGGACGAGGATGACGATGAAGTACAGCAATACATGCGCCTCAATCACAACATGGAAGGTGATGGACGAGATGTGCTCCTTTGGTGGAAACAGCACGAGACCCTGCTACCACAACTGTCCAGACTGGCACGCTCTGTGTTTAGTGTCCCCGCCAGCAGCAGTAGCAGCGAACGTGTCTTCAGTGCCGCGGGAAGAGTGATAGAAGAGACGAGGACTGGGTTAAAACCTTCCACTGTGGATGCTATTCTTTTTCTCCATGATGCTCTGTAAGAGACTGTTCTAACTTTTCGTTTGATTGGACTTTATTTTCGTTTAACTGTTGGAAACTACTGATGTTTTTCGTTTGATTGGACTTTATTTTCGTTTAACTGTTAAACTATTGGGAAAAAGAATGGCCATGTTCTGTGGTGAATTTTTGAGGTAAGATAACCTGCTAGTTTGTTTTTAATTTATTTAATTTAATTTGTTTAGATTAGCGATGCTCATTTCGTTTGCGATGTTGCGAGCCGAGCGAGCCAGTATAGGCTAGGCCTATTTAAAAAAGGTGCTCTACTGTGGTTTAATAAATACACATTTATTAAACTAAATGTCTGTGTGATATGCTTGAAGTTTTTTATAGGTATATCTATGGTTTTATTGTAGCCAAGTAAAGTAGCCTATTAGCGTTGATTTGAGAGGCTAAATTAATCATGTTTTACTTGCTGTCGGCGTGGCTGCTTGGTCGTCATTTAAAAAAAATGATCCAAACATTTGTCTTAACTTAATAAAGAAATTAAAAGAAACAAAACGAACAAAACTGAACTATTTTAATGCCTGCAAATAGGGTAGGCTGCCGCTGTGTAAAAAAAAAAAAAAAAACGGGCTCGGGTCGGACTCGGGCTGATAATTCTGATGAGCTGTCGGACACGGGTCGGGCTAGGGCCTGAATGTTTCGGGCCAGGGCCGGGCTCGGGCCTAGATTTGAGGCCCGTGCAGGGCTCTACCTCTTACACCAAAAAACTGGGACATATAATGACCAACGTTGCATTCTATCACCGCAAACATGTAAATAAATCTAGTTTTATATTTGTAGTATTCTAGTTTAGATGAAACAATAGGAGACCCCCCAAGTTACATTAATTTGGTCTAGTTTATGGGGGCATAAATTATCCGCTAATTGGCACACCGGATGTAAGCTGACTGATCTTTTGGCAATCGAGTATCCAATCAACTTGTCATCTCTTACATTGTATAACATTTAAATTGCTCAGTTGTGCAAATCAGCCAGTTTCACAGCAACGCACTGCTAGAATTTTCTCTGAAAATGCTATTTGCTCAGGTGGTTTGCTGGGGCTTTTCTTCTATTAGCTTGTATGATAAGTTCTGCTTTTGGCCATGACATATAGAAGCACATCTTTAACAATTTAAGCCTCAGCTAAATCTGCCTGGCTTGCATCAATATTTTAGGTCATTAGAATAAATAAATCCACACATAGCTAGTCACTAGTTAAATATGCTCTGGGCTTTTCTGGCTCATTTACACATTATGAGTCAGGTCACTAGCTGTCTAAGCCATTTTGGCTAAGTAGGCCTATTTTAGTACATTAGCATTGTGGCCAAGGCACACCTAGCTAGCATACACTCGGTGCACATTGTTCTTGGGAGCAGCAGCAGTACATAAGTCTTGGCGATAGAGCTGACTGGTTGAGTGGTTGTGTTTTGTGTTATGTGCTTTTTGCAGCTTTGCTGCTTTGTTGGGGGATTGTTTGATGCTCGATGCAGCATGACTTGAATTTTGTGTAATTGTGCAACAGCAGCATGTCCACATGCTTGTCCACTGCTTTTCTAGCAGAAGAAAGAATTTGTATTTGCTCTGCAGTGCAGTGTAGCAGATCAACTCTGCCAAGACCAATATCCTATTAATATGTCATACCCACATTAAAATGCTAAATCTTTCAGAGAGTAGTCATGCTTAAACTATAAATAAGCCATTCTTATGGTTAGGGCTAAGATTGTGTTTCTGTGGCGCTATGAAAATTCCACTGTTGGTTTTGAGTGACCCGTCTCATGACACACAACTGCACTAGTAGCGCAGAAATTAAACAGTTAATCTTTAATAAATATTTCATTTATTTATAGAATTTGGGGAAAAGCAGCTAAAACATTTTATATTTATATTTAACCAGTAGAATAAGCATTAGAAATCACTTACTGATCACACACACAACACATATGAATAAACATGGGGCAACAAACAAATAAATGAATAGTTATATCATCAATATCAAGCACATGAATAACATATTTGTGACCACACACACTCGTGTGGGCCACACACTGTGCGTATACTGTTTTATGCTCATGCACTAATTTCTGATTTATTTATTTACTGATAAGACAGTTTACATTATGTATTCTAATGTTTTTTATTAAAGTATGTGTACTGCTGACACAGGAGCGGGCAAGTATTTCACGTGCACAAGCGACACTTGCCAACCTGGGAACGGGCCAAGCCTGGCTGGGCCTCTTTTCTCTCTATGTTTCTGGGCATAGAGCAAGAGCAGCCGGGGGCCCTTACCGCATCGTGGGAAGGGGGTCTTGCCCAGTTTCCTATTCTTTCAGGGGGAAAAGAACCTGCCGAAAGGGGAGGTAAAGGTGGCGAAATACATCACATGGCCTCTTCGGTCACATGTGGGAAAAATGGCACGGTGGTAGATCCAACCTCGAGGAGGGGGGGTTGCTACAACATGGCAACCGGAGGGCAGCGAAGGACTGCCTATGGGAGACGCGGGTCAGCTCGTAAGGTGACCGTACCGCGGAAGTACACACAGGAGGAGTCTGTGTAGGAGGCCTGACCTGTGGAGCACCTATTCCAGTACAGGGTAGCCTGGGGTACCCGTAGTGGACTGGGTCGGCAAGTTCCTCCGCTGAACTGCGGACCCAAGAGGGCTAGGGAGGAATCGACCAGGGACCTAGAGTGATCTCCTGGGAAAGAAGGCGCACTGTTTTACCTCGGCCGAGGGAAAGGGCGCTGGATGCAAGCGATTCACCCGGTCAGACCCTAGGCGTGTACTGAGTTCTACCAGCTCGGACCTGAGAAAACACGGGACGAGACTGACTCAACCCTGAGATTGTAAAATCTCGCAAAGGTGTTAGGTGTTGCCCAACCCGGGCTGTAGAGACACTTCTTCATCTCGGTTGGAGGGACAGTCTCTATTGCGTCTTTGAGTAAGAGAGTAGCGATTTCCGTGCACAGGGACTTGGCATGTTCGCCGTGTACTGTGGAAAAGCGGACACCTGTGAAGGGGGGCGGAAGCCTGGCAAACTGAATTGCGTAATTGAGTCGGATGGTCCGGGCCAGCCAGCGAGAAGGGTTGGGAAGTGAGAGCCACGTGTCCAACCTCTGCGCTAGGGGCACCAAAGGGATGATAAATTTTGACATACCCGGCGGGGCTTTGCAGAGGGGCGGAGCAGGTAGGGCAGCATAGGGAGGCGATGAAGCGTCCCGAGGCTTGGGTGCTGAGAAAAGACTCAAAGCACTTACCTTGCTCCGCACACCCGGCAGGGGGCGGGTTAGCGACTGAGGAGGAGGTCCAGGGTAGGCGTCCTCTAGACTCGTCGGAACCGGCCAGGCGGGGAACAGTCGTGGGGGCTGGAGGCAGGTGGTCTGCGTCCAGGATGCCGGGACTGTTGTGATCTGGCGGCAGAGTGCCATGAGAACAGCATTTGCGGGCCAGGTGACCCAGAGACAAAAGCAAATAGCTCTTTTATTGAGAATATGAGAATGTGAAAGCTAATTCAACAAAAAATTCTCCTCCCGGCCCTCCACCGGGGGACGGAGCGGTCTTACCATCTCCAGAGCTAACATCTTGGTCCCTGGGTTGAGCGTCTACGGAGCGCCTGGGAGCCTTACGGGTCTTCGAGGGGTCCGTGAGACGAGGGCGTCTGCTTCCTGTGGAGTGCTCGACGCTGGGGCTGAGAGCTGGGCCCGGGTTGAGGCGGAGCAGGGTGTTTAATAGGCAGAGGCAGAGTCGTCAACGGCGCCGCCAAATGGACGGAGCTGGGAGACGGGGGTGTGGGAGAAGGTGTGCCTTGTCTACCTCCCGCATTTCAACCAGGTCCAGTCCATAGATTGCATTTCTGGACCACAAGGGTGGCCATCGCCTGTTCGAGTGCTGGCGCTTCTGACCTCCGTGGCCCAGGGGCGCGGTTGGTCATCCAGCACAGTTCCTGCAGCACATCAAGAACAGGACTACTCAAGTGCAAGTTTTGAAGTGCCTTGGCCTGGCGTTGGTTGCAGGAAGGGCCGTGGTGTGCAGGGCGGAAGCAGTCTGGGACCGCTCCACCGTGAGGGTAGTGAGAGCGGAGGAGCAAGGAAGCATGACGAGGGGGGGTGCGGCTAAAGTGGCTTTCTCTCATGACAAAAGAAAGCCACGACCACATTGCTGCCATGGCTATGTTCTAGCACTGAAAACATGAACCATTCATAAAATGCTGCCTGCGTGTGATCGCAGCCCAGCCAAGCGAGGCAGCTTTTATGACTGTGAGAGGTGGGGAGAAATCACTGCATCCAGAAACTACAGTAACTTTCCAGTAACACTTAATAATGTCCACCATTAATAGGTAATTATGCAGGAATTAACACAGTATTAATGAGTAGTACTACATTAAGACTTTAGATGCTACTATTAACTAATATGGAAACACAATTAACCAATCAGTAAGTAATGTAAAGTAACTGATGACTGAGTTAGTTCACTTTTTGGTTATCAAAAGTTACTGAATTTGATTTTAACAATGGCTTATTTAAAATAACTACTACTAACATTAACATGTGTCTAAAATGTTAATTATCATGTTTTTATTGTGAACAAGATCATGCATGGGTTCTTTTTGGAATTAATTTCTGAATGTAACAGGTCGTTAAATCAAGGCTACAGTGTCTGGTAGAGTATCATAGTCAAGGATGTAACCATATATTCAGGATTGATGGGGATCACATTTAATAATTAACCATGGAAAAAAAAACATATCAGTAGACCAGTATTATGGGCATGTTCCCCTCAATGTCTATGGTGGTTACATAGTCAGCTTGCCTTACAGAAATACAGGGATGTATGTGCCCAACATGTGTATTCCTTGGGATATCTTTTCTTCTCATTATAAAATTATTAAATTCTGCATGTTTGATATTGCTGAAGGTCTTTTTTTTTAATTCTGGTAACCCATAAGTGATGAATCAAGTGTTACCATTACAAATGATCTGGACCATTATTTTAAAGTGAGGGTCATGGCAACACATTATTAATTAATGAGATCTTACTGTTTCCTTCCATGGGAGTTAAAGGTTATCTGTACCATTATTCTAAAGTGAAAACACATTATAAGCCATTAATTGTAACTGAGGTGTTACTTGTCAGTTAGTAATGAATACTCAAGTGTTAACAATCATTCACAGACATTAAAAATAATTCTGGCATTGAATTATAAACCACTGAATTATGAATAATTGAAATAATTGAACATAATTGCAAAGGCTACAAATCTTTAGCAGGATAATGCTTTTAATTGTTGGTGCTCACAGTTACTACACGTTTTAAAAGTCTTATATCTTAAAAAAAAGTAAAATTTGCCTATGAACAGAATGTATGTTAACTGCATACATGTGGATCGATGGGAGGGCGGAGCAAAATTGCCCTCACTCTTCTTTCAGTTTCAGCGCAAGCCGTGAATATGGCGAACCCTGATTGGATTAGAAGCTTGATGGACGTGACACTCATTCTTTTTTCCATTGGATCCATTATTTTACTACTTAAAAATGCACTTCACATAAAATTAAACATTTCTTGTAAGATTAAGCTACAGTATCTATGAATAAAATTTTTTTTAAAAATGTTTTAGAAAAAGAACATATTTCAGCCCGATATCACGCCAAGGCGTGAAATAGACACGCTGGTCCACTAGCGGATGCGTGTCGGTGTCACGCTTTGCCTCCTCTAGGCGTGTACATGACACGCGTGCGTCTAGGTAGAATACCGGCAGGGGGCAATCATTTCCTCAATGCCAACAACTCTCCGCGCACCAAAGAGAAAGCGATATATCGCGTTCTCCAATTCTGGTTAGCAGGATATATATTTTTTTATATAAATATATTTTTTAAATATATATATATATATATATATATATATATATATATATATATATATATATTTACATCAGCATAAGATACTCGACAGCCCACACACACATATAACAACGTAAGGCTACAGCAACGTTATGATTTCTTCATGAAAGCAGCACTATAATGAACAAATATGTCCTGAACTAGTATGTGTAGTAACCCTTTATTGTCACATAGTCACAAGTGAAAGTAAGCAGCGAAATTGGCCATCATCCTGCCCGTGCGAACGTACAATACGACAACGGTATCGCTTACTCTTTGGTGCGCGGAGGGTTGTTGGCGTTGAGGAAATGATTGCCCCCTGCCGGTATTGCAACAACACGCGCGCGTGTCATGTACACGCCTAGAGGAGGCAAAGCGTGACACCGACACGCATCCGCTAGTGGACCAGCGTGTCTATTTCACGCTTTGGCGTGATACCGGGTTGCATATTTTGTATATATTCAAGTGTGCATTCATTAATTAATGATGTGTTACCATGACCCTCACTTTAAAATAATGAGTAATTCCTTCATATTTATGTGGTAACACTTGATTCATTACTTATGGGTTACCAAAGTTAGTTTAAAAAGACCTCCAGCAATATCAAACATGCCGAAGTTAATAATTTGTAATGAACAGATGAGATATCCCAAGGAATACACATGTTGGGCACATACATCTGTAAGCTTACTATGATACTCTAGCAGACACTGTAATCACGATTTAAAGAGCTGCTATATTCATAAATTAATTCCCACAAAGAACACATGTGAGGCGCATGTTTCTCTGAAGGTGCATTTCATGATCATGTTCACAATAAAAACATAATCGTTCACATTTTAGACACATGTTAATTTTATGATTAGTAATTAATTAGTAGTTATTTTAAAATAGCCATAGTTAGTTATTAGTTCTTATTGAGAACAAATTCAGCAATTAGTGATTACTTAGCAGTGCACTACCTCAGTAATCAGTTCACTATTACTTACTGATTGGTTAATCATGTTTCCATATTAGTTAATAGTAGTAACTAAAGAGCTAATGTAGTACTACTCATTTGTAAAGAGAGTAATAGAGAAGGAAGGTGAAACAGAATTCACAGAATTATTGTCTGTGAATGTGCTTATTGTGTATGATGTATTCTATTATTTGGGAATTGGATGTAATTAATGTAATAGGATGTAACAGTTTGAAATCCGGATTGTGCCAGATTGGGGTGCATTTACATGATGCTAGTGATGATTTAGTGATTTTATTAACTTTCCACCAGGCTGTGAGAGTTGAGGAGATTGTAATATTCTTGCAGTAATTTAATTTCATGATTGAAGTAAAGAAGTAAAGATCTACAAGTGACATTGGTGTACATTGATTTTGTTCTAGTTCTAGCCATGGGTTATTGAAGTTGTGCTTTCGGGTCCATTTGAGTAAATATTGTAATTGATTTGCCAAGAAGTAGTGAAAAAAATTTGGTGCTTAATTTTTCCAGTACTATTGAGTGGTTAGGGAATCTAATGTTTTGAACCATTTGTCAGTAGGAGTGATGGGAAGCATTGAGAACAGGTAATTAATCTGAGGTAATATTTAAATTTTAACTGAGGCGATTCGTCCAATGAGAGTGAGTTGAAGTTTGGTCCATCGTTTAAAGTCATTTTCTGTTTTATTTAACATAGGGGTGTAGTTGAGGTGGAAGAGATCTGACATCTTATGAGAAATGTTAATGCCTAAATATTTAATTTTACCAGTGTGAAGAGGGAAGGAGGAGTCGTGGGCTGCAGAATCCCAAGCATCTACAGATAGTGGTAGTATAGTGGTAGTGACTTGTTCCAATTTACTGAATAGTGTGAAATAATATGATGTTGAATGTTTCATGTAGTGACATGTGGGTTTTGTAATTATAATAATAAATCATCTGCATAAAGACTAATTTTATGTTGTGAATTGTTATACTGGATTCCCTTAATTGTATTGTTTTGTCGTATTGCTGCTGCAAGTGTTTAGATGAAAATAGCAAATAGGGATGTTGAGAGTGGGCATCCTTGTCTAGTTCCCTGATGAAGTGTGAAGCTAGGAGAAGTGATCTGGTTTGTGATTACGGTGACTCTAGGTGAGGTGTACAGTGTTTTAATCCAGTGGATAAACGACTCTCCAAAACCAAATTTGCACAGGGTGCTAAATAGAAAAGTCCAGTTGACTTTGTCAAATGCTTTTCAGTGTCTAATGACACAATTATGGGTTTATCTTGTTTTTGCTGTGATTGATTAAGTTAAAAAAAGTCTATGGAGGTTGTCTAAAGCATTTCTATTTTTGATGAAGCCTGTCTGATCTGGGTGGATTATCATTGTGGTGACCATCTCAATTCTGGTGGCTAGGGCTTTAATAATCATTTTTAAGTCAGTATTAATAAGTGAGAGAGGGTGGTAACTGGAGGGGTGTGTTGGGTCTTTATTAGGTTATAATAAAAGTGTTATAAAAGCAGTATTCATGTGTATGGGCATGGTCGAGGTATCTTTGATTTCTGTTGTTACTCTGTAAAGTAGTGATGATAGAATATCCCAAAAGTGTTTATAGAATTCAACTGGAAGTGCATCTGGTCCAGGTGATTTATTGTTTGGCGTTTTATTTAGGACTTTATAGAGTTCTTCAGAAGTGAGTGATGTGTCTAAAATGTTGGCTTGTTCTCTAGGTAGTGTGGGTAAGTCTAATTTATCTAAAAAAGTGTCTCTTTCTTATTGGCTGGGTTCATGATTCGAGGAATACAGATTGCTGCAGAAGTTGTGGACGATATAATTTATATCCTGTGGATTATGGGTTATAGTACCTGTAGCATTGAGTATGGATGGGATAATTGCTTTAATTGATTTGCCAGATATTTATTTGGTTTATTGCTATATTGAAAGATTTAATGTTTCAGTTGTTGGATAAGTAACTGTGTTTTTTTGTGTATGATACTTTCAAGTTTGTTTTTAAGTTGACTCAATTCGTTTTGCATTTCTTCATTGGTATATTGGTTTGTTAGCTGTTTGATTTTGGACTCTAAGGCATTTTCTAATTTTTGTTGTTGTTTTTTTCTTGTATGTTGAATATGATATGATTTTACCTCTTAATACCGCTTTGCCTGTTTCCCATAGGAGTGATGGTGAAATTTCTGGAGAGTCGTTCATCTCCAGGAAGAATGCCCACTCTCTTATGATTAGTGAGCTGAAGTACGGATCTTCTAAAAGTGATGTGTTGAGACGCCATCTTGTGGGAGGCTTGAAATGGGCTTGGATATTTATTGTTAAAAAAACAGGAGCATGCTTGCTAATCATAAATGGATGAATTATATTTTCTTGAATGTGTTGGGTGAGTGAGTTACTTATGAGAAAGAGGTCAATTCTGGAGGAGGATTGGTGGAGAGAGGAAAAATATGAGTATTCTTTAGTAATGGGTTTCTCATTCTCATAACTGTCGCCAAGACCATAGTCATCTATACATTGTTTTTTTATGTCAGTAGAGTGCCAGTTTCATAAGCTACCAGAGTTACTTGAACGGACTTATGTAGAATTGATGACAGTATTATAGTCTCCAGCTATTATAATATTTGTTGAGTCGCAGAGTAAAGAAAAGAGATTGTGGAAAAACGATGGGTCATCATTATTGGGTCCATATATGTTGGCAAGTGTAAAATTTGTGTGGTTAATAGATGCATTGATGCTTTTGAATCTACCATCTGGATTACTGGTAGAACTATAGAATAAATATTATAAAAAAAATTAATAAAAATATTTTAATAAAATAAATATTTTTGTTTATTAAAATTGAAACACCTCTTTGTTTACTGTTGTATGTGGATGATAATATTTTGTCATATTGTTTAAATTGAAGATATTGTAATTCTAAATCTGTCAAGTGTGTTTCTTGTAGAAAACATATATCAGCCTTTAATTTACTGAGATGGTTGATAATTTTTATAATTTTATATTGAGTGCGGAAGCAACATACATTCCATGTTACAAAGTTGAGCGTTTGTATGATTGTATGTTAAGCATGTCTTGCTTGGTGTAGTAGAGGAGGGAGAGTAAAATAGAAAGGAAGAAAGCGGGAGGAAAGAACATATTAAATCACTGAGAAGGAGAGGGAGAGAGAAGAAGGTGTTTGTATGTTTGGAGCCATCAACAATAACTAAAAAAAATGATAGACATATAAGATAAACTACAAGGTGTACATATGGGACTGGACAATAAATATGTGGTGGAAACATAAAATATAAGAAAATAAGATAAAAACAAGCTGAGCAAACACAGAGAGTGGTATTGGTCAGTGTATGAAAACACTGGAGTTTACTTAGAAAGGATTGGTTTTCTTTGGTCCCACTATAAATAGTTTGTCTTGGTCTGCATTCATTGAGTTTGCGCCTCCAAAACAAATGACAACTACACAGAGTGTATGAGTTCCTTCTCTTGTCATTTATTGTTCAAGCACATCTTTGTATTTCATTCAGTAAAGCAGTATAAGCCAATAGAATTTAACGAAATAGTTTCTTTACTATATATGGGTTGACCTAGTTTAACATAGTGGGCTACACAATAGCAGAATAGTTTCTTCCACGAAAGAGAAACACAAGTTTGAACGAACATCTTGTTCAGCGGAACGAACATCTTGTTCAGCAGTTAGTCTTATGCAAAAGTACAATGTCACATATCTTATATCTCACAGTCAGTACTTAGAAGAGGTTTTGGAAGTGAAGGGTATCAGGTAGGAGGTTTATGAGAGTCTAATTAAGATGGTTATATTGATAGTTGTGTGTATCTATTAATTTCAGTCTGTTTAGAAGAGCCATGGAGTGACTTTTGTGTTCTAAAATAATTGTCCGTCGATATACAGTGTGTCTACTACCAGTGAAGCACGTTTGTTGTTGCTTTCCTTTAATATCGGATACAATATTTTCCTTTTTCGTTTATTTACCATGGGTACTGATCGTTCAATCCAAATGTTGTGCCAATGAGTTCCTTTCCTTGGCGTTTAACCTGTTCTTTTTGCTGAAAGTGTTTGCATTTTGCAATTATGGGTTGTGGTCCTTTGTCAGATTTTTTGCCCAGGCGGTGAATTCTATGGAAAGTGATGTGTTTAACGGTATCAAGTGGTAGTTTCAACTGAGTTACCATGAAGCTTTGGAGTAATGATTCTGGAATGTCGGGTGAGTTTTCCAGGACACCCGAGATGATGAGGTTGTCACGCATGGAGCGAGTTTGTATGTCCAGAATCGTCTCTTTCTTTTCGCGTTTTCTTTCACGACAGCGTGTATTTGTTCATTGAGTGTTTTAACAGAAGTCTGTAATTCCTGATTTGATTTTTTGCAGTGTTTTCGATGTGGCAGTGGGTGAATTCCAGACTGTTCCAAATGTCTTTTATTTCTTTGTGTAATGAAACAAGAATGTCTATTTTTTTGTTGATGCTAGCCAAGATACTGACCTCTACATCTGTGGTTAGTAGATCATCGGTATCTGTTGAGGAATCAGTCTTTTTTCTTTTGGATGGGTTGAGTTTACCATTTGCTGAATCCATGTCCATGTTGTTTTGCCAGTTGTAATAGTTGTCGATAAACGCTTCAAAGTCTGTTAAATCCTCCACTGTGGAATGTTCTATTTCACCTTAATGGTAGCAGAGGTTTTATGGGTGAAAAGTATTCCAAAGAGTAGTTTTAATCCATTAGACATATTTAGTTTGTTTTGGAAGTAGTTGTGCGCACAGAATTTCATGTACTAGTTGCACCTCGTTTCAGGCTGTTTTGATATTTGCTTTCGAAGGAACAGCTTATCAATTCAGAGTTCTTTCCTGGCTTCCCGCACACTCTAAGTGTATTGATGCAGCGTTCCCTCCATTGAAGCCGAGTGGCGTGCACATTTAAACAACCTCTATGATGGACTCAAAGTCCAATCAAAGGCTCTGTTGTGCGAGCACGTGAATTTACTACTCTGTCATTTGTACTGTCTGAGCCTCAGTGCCAAACTGGATGAAAAGCACTTTCTCCCAGTCATTAGATCTCCTTTTTAGGGTTCCGACTCGACACTGTGATCATGTGTGCACATCTCATTTTTCACAAAATATAATTAATACATTAATAGACAGTTAATATATGTATCCTAATATTATGTATTAAATGTGTTTTCCATTATACATTTTTTTCCCCCATTCATTTTCTGTTGCCTAAAGATTCTTTGTGAGGATAAATCCAGAGGATGGATCAAAATGCACCACAAAAACCAGAGTGAGTCATAAGACAGGAGAAATGGAGGAAGACGACAATCATCAACAACATGTTATCCTTCCTTCGCCACCTAACAAAATTTGAGTGGAGGAACTTGGATTAGGTAAGACCATTGATCAATAATAAAGAACTGGATTGCTCATGACGTAATTAAAGTGAAGCCACCGCGCCACCATATTGCTATGCCTAAACATTCTATTGACTTAATTTTTAAGTTATTTATTTAGACTTGGGAAAATGTCCTTATTAAAAATGAGAGCGAGTTCTGTTCATCTTCATTACAGTAAATAATATCAGATCAGCTGATATCTCAACATATGTATTGCAAATGTCAAAATGTTTATTCTGAATACATAATACTTAATTCGCCTTGTACAGTTATTCACTGTGGTTATGTAATTGTTATGTGTTAGATAATATTGTTTTATCAGTATACAGCAACTTAATGTATATGATTCAACAGTGTTAAAATAAAAATAACAGTTAAAGGGGTAGTTCAAACCAAAATGATAATTATCCCATAATTTACTCTCAAGCCATCCTAGTTGTATATGACTTTCTTCTTTCAGCCAAACACAATCTGAGTTATGTTAAAAAATATCCTGGCTCTTCC
The DNA here is from genome assembly GCA_032164185.1 of Moxostoma hubbsi. Classification (NCBI taxonomy): domain Eukaryota; kingdom Metazoa; phylum Chordata; class Actinopteri; order Cypriniformes; family Catostomidae; genus Moxostoma; species Moxostoma hubbsi. The sequence continues at coordinate 79,038,262 of JAVLUX010000001.1, read as the reverse complement.
AAGCTTTATAATGGGAGTGAATGGTACCTTGATGTGAATGATGCCCAAAAATGCACATCCATCCATCATAGAAGTAATCCATATGGCTCCAGAGGATTAATATTGGCCTTCTGAAGTGATGTGTTTTTGTAAGAAAAATATCCATATTTATAACTTTATAAACTATAATCACTGTCTTCCTTTATCCTCTGCTCTTCTCACCGGAGCTTATGCTACGCCTACGTCATACGGATGGAACTTGACTCTCTCGTGAACGCATTAGAGGTGCGTTTTATAATATTTATTGTATTTGAATCAACTTCTGCTAATAATCGCACATTTTATATATATATATATATATATATATGATCATGTTTAATATGTCATGCATAATTACATACATAAATATAGTTTGTTAGGTGAATTACCTGTGTCAGCAGTGAATAATTACAGTAGATTCACACGTCCTGGTGATTTATATATTGTTTATCCAGTGCTTATTGATGATAAATATGACAGACAGATATCCGCAGTGAAATATACTTTATAGACAAATGTCCTAAAACAAGGTAAAAAATGTCAGTCATTGACGCCCACTTGCATTTAGGCCTAAAAAGATAGCCGCTGGAACACTTCCGGTGGCTTCACTTTTCTGATTGCACATCCTTTATATTTCCCTTTCTGTCTCTCTGTCCTTACCAAAGTGTTTTGTGCCTTCTTCCTGCCTTGTGCTGTGTATTCCTGTCTTGCTGTGCTGCTTTCCTTTTGCCGTTATTAGTTTTGTTTTCTATTTATTCCAGTTTGCTCCAGTCGCTGTTGGTTTCATTTTTCCATTGTTGTTACACCACCGACTGTGTTCAGGGCTGTATCACGCCAAAGCGTGTAATACACACGCTGGTCCACATGCGGATGCGTGTCAGTGTCACGCTTTGCCTCCTCTAGGCGTGTACATGACACGCATGTGTGTAGTTAGAATACCAGCAGGGGGCAATCATTTCCTTAATGCCAACAACTCTCCACGCACCAAAGAGAAAGCGATATATTACATTCTCCAATTCGATATGTCAGGATCGAACGCTGCTTTCTGTGATTAATTAATTAGCCAATTAATATCAATTTCCATTAACGTTATTGACCACAGTAACGTTAACAGCACCATAGATTAAACATCTCCACAGCCCACACACAAATATAACATTAGGCTACAGCAACGTTAGGATTTCTTAATGACAGCACCATAATGAACAAATATGTCCTGACCGACCTGAACGACGCGGGAATTGGAGAATGCAATATATCGCTTTCTCTTTGGTGCGTGGAGAGTTGTTGGCATTGAGGAAATGATTGCCCCCTGCTGGTATTCTAACTACAAACATGCGTGTCATGTACACGCCTAGAGGAGGCAAAGTGTGACACTGACACGCATCCGCTAGTGGACCAGCGTGTGTATTACACGCTTTGGCGTGATACCGGGTTGCTGTGTTGGACTGCCCTCCTTTTTTTGACCCTAGCTTGCCTCTCATTCCCTGGCTGTGAAGATAAGGACTGTTCTGCTGTTGCCAACCTCTGCCTCTCTCAATCTCCATATGCCCGAGCTCTTCTGGTTTTTTGTGGATATTCTTCCTATTCAAAGTTTTTTGGCTTGAGGTTTATGTTTGATTCATGAATTAACTTTTGTTCAGGACTTGGGTCATCATAGTTCACGTTGCCTGACAGTTTTCAATGCAAAGTTTCCACACATTTGATAAATATCAAAGATTTTGATATTTTGAAAAAATTGTGTCTGTTTGGATTGAATGTCAGTAGTAATTGTGTAGCTATAAAAGAAAATCTAGTGTAATTATAAAAAAAATTATATAATCGAATGTATATTTTGTACAAATGTATTAATAATTAAATGAATAAAAGGATTACAGTAGTGTACTGTTAACCGAGGGTTTTTACAGTAATGACATTGTATAATATAATTACAGTAGCATTTAGTTGCTGTAAAAATGAAATACGGTTATGGTACTGTAAATCTCAATTATAGTAACTTACTGGCAACACTAAGTTACTGTAAAAACCATTTGAAATGTCTAACAGTGAGGCTCAGGAACAAGAACTGGCTGACAGGACACCTAGACAAGGCAACAACCACAGAAATGAGACTGAGAGAGACAGGTGGAAATACTGAACTGATAAAAAGGCAAACGAGGGGGCGTGGTTAATTAACAAGACATGGAACTGACAGGTTGCCTAGTATAAGGGTATTTACACTTGGTCACTTCATGTGATTTTTACTGATCGTATAGCTATCCAGTCATGAAAAGACCAAATGTGAATGCTCTCCAAGACAATTTTGTGATTGATATACATCCTATCACTCAAACCACCTCTGCAGATGAAACACCAGATGAAATGATGGTCAAGTGTAAATGCATCTGGCTGTTCAAACCACATATGTAAATTTTACTCTGGCCAAAGAGTGATAGTGAAAATGTACAGCTGTTACTAAGTAGTTGCACAGGGCTTGCATCACGCAATGAATAATAATAAATTAAGAAACAGATACATGTTGTTGGAGAGTCAGACATTTTTTCATAATTTATTTGATGGAGAAACTGAAACTAAACACTGATAATGAGTGCATGATGCATCTTACCTACGACAAGCCCAGAGGGGAAAAACACACAGCACGCACACACACAGACACACATGCGCACTGGGCAGAGTCACTTGGAATCAAATTATAAATGACTTCTTTCTCACCAATAAAGTTAAATAAATTACTTTTATTCATTTATTATTATATATTATTATGCTATTCATCTAATTTACCCATTGAGACAAGTAATCTCAAGATTGTTGATGTGGAGACATGAATATTCTGTTATATAGAGAACCCCATAGAAGACCATAAATTACTTATTCAATGTATTAAATTGACATTGAACATTTGATATTTAAAATATGGCTAATATATATATATATATATATATATATATATATATATATATATATATATATACTGTATATATATATCACAGTTAGTTCCGGTCCTCAAATCTGATTGGACCAGAGACGTTGCTTGAGCACTGATGGTGTGACAGCATTAGCACTCCGCTTGTGTTTGTGCTGTTCTAAACTAAAGAGTAAGCATAGTGCATATGTGTTAGGAGTTACTGTCTTTATTTTTGAAATTACATTCAACAGACAGACAAACACACACATCCATCTGTCTATCCTTGTTTATCCAATGACTTGTTAGAAACAGCACAAGCCGTGATACAATTTCTGAAGTGAACATTTTGAATTACTAATGGAGGCTTGGACGCATCATTTGTTTTGATCGGTCACATAATAAAGTAGTTCCAAGCACAAATGCGTTTTTATGACCGTACTCGGTTTTTCCTAATTTTTTAAAATGTACTTGTTCAATGAACTGTTATATATAAGCAATATCACACGAGCAAGAGTGCGAAATGGCCCTACATCAGCACTGCTGTAATTACCTACAGCACTCGGCCTGCGGCCGAATCACAGCGGTGCTGATGTAGGGCCATTTCGCACTCTTGCTCGTGTGATATTGCTTAAATATAAATATGTATATATAGTATACAGTATATATATTATTGTATACAAACAACGAATATGTTTAAAATGTATAGAAAATACCATATTCACACTCAAAAATTAGCAGATAATAAGCCTGAAGGCCAAAGTATACTTCAGGTGTCTGCACCGCGTATGGCATCGCGCACGTATGCGTGTTGCAAATTTCATCATCTGCACAGTCTGCGTGGACTGATCTTGCTTGGCCCAGATTTTCTCTTCATACGGACACAGTCCTCATCTGTGACCGCATCGTTGGCATACTGTATGCGCCTACGACTGACTGTACTAAAAAAAAATCACAAAGTAATTTGTGTGGGCATGCATCACACACGTTTGTATTTGCTCGTGGTCAAAAAAGTATTCTTTGAAAATCTATGCGGTCGAACGGAAACAATCTTATCCAGAATGCACAAAACTGAAGTATACCCAAGCCTTAACATCTCATAATATAAAACTGAGCTGATGCAGCATATTCAGACTGTAAAAATAAGAAATCGAAAATAAACTCTGAATCAATTTAATTTGATTCCTTTGACACCTTTTTGTTTTATTTATTTTTTCTTTTCTTTTGGTTTCTTTGTTGTTATTGTGATAGTAGGTGCATATTGTAAATCCTCTGTATTTGTACTTGTGCTAATGTTCATTGTTCTGCAAAAAACAAATAAATCAGCGATATCAAGAAAGAATAACCAACATCCAACTTTGAATAAAATGCAGCATATGCAATACCCATATTTTATAAATTCTTAATTACACATTTTCAACATTAGTAACCTATAAAAAAAAAAGTATTTATTGCAAAGTGAACACATATGAAGCATTTATTAAGTAGTTACCAACATTAGAACCTGTACATAAAGTTCACTATGGTTTAATGGTCATTAGAAGCACCATTCTTTTGACATCAATGAGACAAGGAATGTGACAACACAAGTGAGACAAGACATTACAGTACTGAATACAAAAACAAAGCCAATTCCCAAACAAAATGACAATTCTACCTTTTAATCTCACAATAATATCCTATTTTTGCTGCATTGTGATGTAAATCATTTATTAGGCATTTTGCATTTTTTTATGAATATGAGTATACATTTGTGTATTTATCAAGCATTTATAACATGCAAATTCAAATGCTCACTTTTTAAAGCAGTCACCAATTTTACTTATGTTGTTAAAACCACATTTTTAAATGCTTTATTAGTCTCTTAGCAAAGAGAACATTAATGTAATGTTACAATATGATTTATAGGTATTTGTACATGTGATGAAGTGTCAGAAAATCTGATCTGAAAGAAAACAACACTTTCTCCTTTGACCTCTGGCCTTGGCTTAAAATCAATTCTGTTGGCTGACCTCTTTCTGCTGCCCCTAAAATGGTATGACAGAGAAGACACGTCATAAAAAATAGGAATGGGTCAAGTATCTTCGTTACCATAGTTTCCCTGAAGCAGCCAGTGTGTATCACATTACCCTCTAGCGATAACTTCCATGTCTCTATATCCCATTATAAAAGCCTCATGTAACATCCTAATTATATAAACTCCCCTAACCCTGACACTGATTATAGCTGAGAGTGGACTAAACTTACAGAGACTGATTATGTTACAGTCACCTGGAGTTAATGCTTTGTCCAAGACAGACCCATGTCTTACCTCATCCCTCAAAAACACTTGAGGGATTTTGATCACATTCTGTCATATTAAATTGTTGAACTGACCTCAAAAAGAGGACACAGTTTTTTACATTTCATATTCTTTTTTTCAGTTGAGATAAGGTCAAATCTTTGTTTGGAAGAGAGCACATTTTGATCCATTCAGAGGTGGACTTACTCCTATGCTTTGGATCATTGTCTTGCTGCATAATCCAGTTGCGCTTGAACTTCAACTCATGGACAGATGACCGGACGTTCTCCTTTAGGATTTTCTGGTAGAAATTACTGCATGTCGCCCTGGCCCTGAAGCAGCAAAACATCCCCACACCATCACACTATCACCACCATGCTTGACCATAGGTATGCTGTTGTTTTTGTGGAATTCTTTGTTTGATTTACACCAGAAGTAACTGGACCCCTGTCTTACAAACAGTTATACTTTCAACTCCAGTCCACAGAACATTCTCACAAAAGGTTTGAGGATCATCAAGGTGTTTTTTTGGCAAAATTCAGACATGCCTTAATGTTCTTCTGGTTAGCAGTAGTTTTTTGTGTCACCACGCATTTTTGACCAGTGTCTTTCTAATAGTTTCTAATAGAAACACTCATAAACACAAAGTACAGGCAAGTTAATTTATTATTTAAAATGACAGAATCCAGCATAGAAGGAGATGATTAACTGGAATCGCCCACAGAGGCTTAGGCCTGAATCCGCCGATGACTCGTGAAGATAAAGGATGTGCCGAACCAGGTAGGCAAGCCCCTCAAATGACCAGCTGGCCCAGAGAGAAATAGATACTGCCAGGTCCACAGGGTCTGAGAGGAGATAGAGAAAACCGACACTGGGCTGACAGCAGACAGGAAGAACAAGGTTGAAACTAAGGTAGGAAGTGGATGATCACTAAGAGAACACAAACAGAAAAGATGGAGAGCAGACAATCGCTTGAGAAAATAATCAAACTATACTTCTTCTTACTACAAACAGGAGACTTGAACACACTATGCAGTCTTCAGATAAACCAGCTACAAAAAGCCACACAGAGAGGAAAGATATACATGCCACCGAATGACACACAGGTGAGAACAATCTCACATAAGTGCCGCTGATTACCCAGACAGGCAACACGTGTGCGCCAGCACGTGACAACTGTCAAACACTACAACATAAACAAAGTACATGTGATGACACACAGACCGCACACACACATACACACACACACACACAACCACACACACACACACACACAGAAGCGGATAATAAGTCCAGAGCCCCGACAATAGTGGGGTCATGAACTGTTGTGGAAAAATTAATATTTTACTTTTTTCTTATTTACTTTCTTAGACATTGTGTGGGTTTTCTTTCGATTCAATCATGTGTTTCTCTCCTGGAATGTATGTATGCACCTGGCAGGAACAAAGACACACAGCAAAACAAATGGTCAGAAAGAGCCTTTTAACTCTTTAGTATGGGTAATTTGTATTCAGGAAAGACAGAGGGGTTATTTAGCCATAAATAAAGACCTTTTGACCTCACGGGTGTGAAGACAGTAAAGCCCAGGGGGGTTAGAAGGGCCACTGTCTTCAGGAAAGGCAGAGGGGTTATCTAGCCTTTGGGGGGAGGGGGGGGGGGGTTCTACACTGTAAAAATTAAACAATCCTTCAGGCACCATTTGGGGTTCCTCACATGCCACACAGGCAGAACCCTCCAGACATCGTTTAATGGAGTTTCAAACATTTTAATTACTTAGTCAAGGAGGTTCAATATATATTTCAAGTGCCTCAATGTCTTTCCCTTATGATGGGGTTACTGAAGAGACAATTGAAAGTGCTTTGAGTTCTTTAGAGTTCTTGCAGGAACTAAGATTAGGTTTGTCAGAGAATGAAAAAGGATGTCTAGATGATCTCCACACGGCTCCTCTGGTTTTGCAGCTAAGGAACCCGAAATGGTGCTTTGAGTATCTTTTAATTTTGACAATTGTTAGGGTTATAGTATATATATTTAATTGGGTAAATCTTGTGCAACGTTATTAGTAGTAACCCAGTTCCTGCGTCTTTATTTTTACAGGGACATCCCATTCTCTGTGGTTTACTTTCCTCTCTTTGCCCACCTCAACCAACTGGGCAAGTCATCTGAGGATGAGAATACGCCATTTTATTAGTCCTTTATTTCAGGCTGTGTAGCTGGATGTACAGCGGCTGTGGTAGTCAGCCCTTGTGATGGTGAGCGTGTGTTTCAAGTTTTTTTTATATTTATTGTTAGTGTATGTGTAAAGACTTAGGCTAAAGTTTGAACCCATCACTATCCAGTGGTGGAGACCAGGTTGCAGTTGCTCAATAAAAGTGCAAACGAAGACACCTACAGTGGTGTGACAGACTGCATCAGGTAAAGTAATAACTACCAACTAACCGAGACGTTCCCCGTCTGTCGCTCATTTCAATGTCGTGTCAAAGAAGCGACACTAGGGGTCCACTTCAAATCATGCCATGCGCTGAGCCGTGTACGTGTACTGCTAACACAGGAGCAGGCAGGTACTGTGTTTCAGACTGCACGTACCCTTCCCCAATGCCCCTAAAGAGTCGTCGGAATCCTTCTGGTTACCCTAGAGGGGAACAAGGTGACGCTTGACAACCTGGGAACAGGCCAAGCCTGGCTGGGCCTCTTTTTTTCTGCTTAATCGCAATAAAGCAAGAACAGCGGGGCCCTTACACGCATCGAGGGAAGGGGGAATAGACCCTGCGGAGGCCACACCTGCCCAAAAGGGGAGGTAAAGGTGGCGAATACATCACATGGGTTTTTTAGGCAACATGTGGAACGTGGCGCAGTGGTTGATCCAACCTCCAGGAGGGGGGAGTTGCTACAGCATAGCGACCGGAGGGCAGCGAAAACTGCCTAAGGGAGACGCGGGTCAACTCATAAGGTGACCGTACCATGGAAATACAGACAGGAGGAGTCCGCGTGGAGGCCTGATCTGTGGAGAACTTTTCCCAGTGCAGGGTAGATTTGAGATACCCGCAGTGGATTGGGTCGGCGAATTCCTCCACTAAATTGCGGACCCACAGGGCTAGGGAGGATCAACCAAGGACCCGGGTGGGTGGGACCTCCTTGGAGAGAAAGTGCACAGTTTTACCTCGGCCAAGGGAAAGGGCGCCAAGTGCAAGCGATTCACCCGGCCAGATCGTCAGCGTGTTACCGAGTTCAACCGGCTCGTACCTGAGAAAACACGGGACAGGACTGACTCAACCCTGAGATTGTAAAATCTCGCAAAGGTATTAGGTGTTGCCCAACCCACTGCTCTACATATGTCTGCTAGGGAGGTGCCCGCAAGGGGGGGGGGGGGCATGGCCTGGGTGCGATAGGCCAGTGAAATGGCATCCACCACCCAGTGGGAGAGCCTCTGTTTGGAGACAGCGTTCCCTTTCCGCTGTCCCCCAAAGCAGACAAAGAGCTGCTCAGAGGACCTAAAGCTCTGTGTGCATTCCAAATAGGTGCACTACCTGGTCTCTGACCTTGGGCACATAGCCCGGTCATGGTCTTAGGATCACATATGTGTCTGCCGGACCAAACTCCAGGCAGGTGTCGCTAACAAAGAACGCTTGCAGGTCCCCGACCCTCTTGATGGAAGCGAGCGTGATCAGCAGGGCCGTCTTTAGAGAGAGGGCCCTGAGTCCAACTGATTCTAGCGGCTCGAAGGGGGGTCTCTGGAGGCCCGCGAGGACCACTGAGAGATCCCAGGAGGGGAACAGGCTTGGGCGGGAGGGGTTCAACCTCAGGGCACCTCTTAGGAACCTGATGATTAAGTCGTGCTTACCCAAGGACTTGCCGTCTACTGCATTGTGGTGGGCCGCAATAGTGGCGAAATACACCTTCAGGGTGGAGGGGACAGCCTCCCTTCCAGCCTCTCTTGCAGAAATAAGAGCACTGACCTAACTGCGCACCTCTGTGGGTCTTCAGCATGGGAAGAACACCAATTCGCGAACAAGCACCATTTCAGGGCGTAAAGTTGCCTGGCAGAAGGGGCTCTGGCTTGGTTGATTGTGGCTATGACCGTGGGTGTTAGACCAGCTAGATCTTCCGTGTCCCAGACGTGGAGGTTCCACAGGTCTGGGTGCGGATGCCAGAGTGTGCCCCGTCCCTGAGAAAGAGGGTCTTTCCTCAGGGGAATTTGCCAGGGAGGGGGCTGTCGCGATGAGTTAGAGATCTGAGAACCAGGCCTGGGTGGGCCAATAAGGAGCCACAGGGGTGACTTGTTACTCATCCTCCCTGACCATGTACAGCACCTGTGCAAGAAGGCTCACTGGGGGAAATACGTACTTGCACAGCCCAGCAGACCAGCTGTGTGCCAGTGCGTCTTCCCCGAGGGGAGCCTCTGAATGGGTATACCAGAGCGGGCAGTGGGAGGTTTCTTGGGAGGCAAACAGGTCTACCTGGGCCTTGCTGAACTGTTCCCAAATCAGCTGGACCTACTGGGGGTGAAGCCTCCACTCTCCACCGGGCAAGCGTTGTCGTGACAGTGCATCTGCTACCACATTGAGATTGCCGGGTAAGTGAGTGGCGCGCAGCGACTTCAGCTGGCTCCAAAGGAGGAGACGACGGGCGAGTCGTGACATGTGGTGGGAGCTTACACCACCTTGGCGATTTATGTATGCTACCGCAGTGGTCTGTCCTGATCAGGACATGTTTGTCTTGAACTAGCGGGAGAAACTTCCACAGGGCAAAGAAGACAGTAAGCAACTCCAGGCAGTTGATATGCTAGCGCAGCGGGGCCCCTTTCCAACGGCCCGCAGCTGCATGCCCGTTGCACACGGCACCCCAATCCAATCTGGAGGTGTCGGTCGTGACCAAGACGCGTCGGGACACCTGCTGCAAGGGTACTCCTGCCCGTAGAAAGCAGAGGTCTGTCCAGGGTTTGAATGTTTGGCGGCAGGCGGGGTTGATCGTCACATGGTGCGTGCCACAGCGCCATGTTCGTCTCAGGACTCGAGTCTGAAGCCAGTGCTGAAGCGGTCTCATATGCATCAATCCCAGAGGATGCCATATGCCCAGGGAGCCTCTGGAAAAGTCTTAAGGGGACCGTTGTGCCCAGCCTGAAAGCGGCGAGGCACCTCAACACTGACTGCACATGCTCGTTGGTGAGACGTGCTGACATTGAGACTGAGTCTAACTCCATGCTGAGAAAAGAGATGCTCTGGACCGGGGTGAGCTTGCTCTTTTCCCAGTTGACCTGAAACCCTAAAAGGCTAAGGTGCCTGAGCACCTGGTCTCTGTGTGCGCATAGTAACTCTTGTGAGTGGGCCAGAATGAGCCAGTTGTCGAGGTAATCAATCGACTTTCGTGAAGACGCGAGGGGACAGAGACATGCTGAAGGGGAGGACTTTGTACTGATACGCCTGGCCGTCGAACGCGAACCGTAAGAAGGGTCGGAGTCAAGGCAGAATTGAGACGTGGAAGTATGCGTCCTTCAGGTCTACCGCTGCGAACCAATCTAGATGCCGAATGCAGGTTAGAATTTGTTTCTGGGTGAGCATATTGAACGGGAGTTTGTGTAATGCTTGGTTGAAAACTCGCAAGTCGTAAGCCGCCGCCTTTCTGCTGTAGAGACCCTTCTTCATCTCAGTTGGAGGGACAGGCTCTATCGCGTCTTTGAATAAGAGAGTAGCGATTTTCCGCTCGCATGGGATTTGGCATGTTTGCCGTGTACTGCAGAGAAGCGGACGCCCGTGAAGGGGGGCGGGGGCCTGGCAAACTGAATTGCGTAACCGAGTCGGATGGTCCAGGCCAGCCAGCGAGACGGGTTGGGAAGTGAAAGCCAAGCATCCAAACTCAGTGCTAGAGGCACCAAGAGAACGATTATTTTTGACATACCCGGCATCTCGATCAAGTTCAGCCACAGATGACGTTCCTGCCCGAGTGACTGCGCTGTGACCTTGTGGACCTGAGGGCGAGGTCGGCCGCTGAGTGCAGTTCCTGCAACACATCGGGATCAGGGCTACTCTCATGCAGATCATTGAGCGCCTTGGCCTGGTGGACTTGCAGGATGGCCATGGCGTGCAGGGCGGAAGCGGCCTGTCCAGCGGCGCTGTAGGCTTTGGCAGTAAACGAAGATGTCGTCCTGCAGGCCTTAGAAGGGAGCACAGGGCGACCCCGCCAGGTGGTAGGGTTTCCGGGGCATAGATGGAGCGCAATATCCCTATTCACCTGGGGAATCGCTTTATACCCATGGGCTGCTCTGCCGTCGAGGGTAGCGAGAGCGGATGAGCGGGTGGCATGACGAGTGGAGAGCAGCGTCCTCCACGTAGATGTCAGCTCATTATGCACTTCCGCGTGTGCGCGATGGCTGTGAGGAGGACGGAGGGTTTCAGTCCAGCCCCACGCTAGCGGCAGCCCGGGCAAGCACATCGGACATCTGCACATCAGCCTCAGCCTGGTTGAGCTGGCCCGAAGGCGGCAGCCCAGGGGAGGCATCAGCGTCAGACGCCAGGCTCTCCGATGCAGCGGTGAGCTCATCCACCTCGAGCTCTAGAGGATAGGCAGACCGGCCGTGAGGTGAGCCGCTGTTACCGGGGGGGCGGGTGGTCCGAGGGGGCGTACCCGGCAGAGATGCACCCGCTGCCGTCCCCAGATCGCCTCCAGAGCCAGCCGCATCGTCCTTAATCCCATGTGAAGAAGGAGCGACACGGGGGGCGGCTGGAGTGGCGTGCTTTCTATCTCACGACCGCAACGTTGCCATGGACATGCCCTCGCAGTGATAGCATGAACCATCCACAAACGCTGCCTCGGTGTGATAACTGCCCAGACACACGAGACAACGCCTGTGGCCGTCTGAAGCGGAGAGCATTCTACCGCATCCAGGAACTACACAGGGGTGGAATGGAATCTTTAAGATCTTTTAAATATAACTATTTTAGCTCTATGCGCTGACGAAGCACCCAGGGGCAAGCTGCACTGCCGTGCAGAGAAGGAGAGAGCCGCTGAAGTGTGCCGTAGGTCCAACAGGAAGCAGAGCGTCAGAGGAACAGAAGCAGGAACTGGTGTGTGACTCGCAGCTGGCTGCATTCACGACCATCGGCTCTGAAGAAAATTTCTGAATGAATTCGACGTATTTCCCCACTTTTATACCCATATGTCTGGGGCGGGGTATGCAAATACTGTCTGCCAACTTCTCATTGGCCTTTTTTCATAGACCAGAGGCATATTCGGCGCTCAAGAGAGACCCTTAGTGTTGCTTCTTCGACACAATGTCGAAGTGAGTGACAGACGGTGAGCTTGAATTACAATAGTAAAAATGTATTCTTATTTAATTAACATTAACCAAAATTGATACATACTGTAAAAAATAATATTGTTATTTTTTAGTTTATGGCACCTAATTCATTTATTAATGTTAACAAATAGGACCTTATTGTAAAATGTAACCATTTAAGCTTATGTCCTTACATGCAGACATGTTTACTAGCTTATTAGGAAGCTATAACGACATTGCAAATGGGTACGTTTCTTATTCTGTTGAAAATGAATGCCCAGAGACAGTCAGGTTTATCCTCAGTGAGGGTTTATTTGTAAACATACAGTCATGATTCATTTGCTAAGAGGGCCAGAAAATCTTCAACCTTTAGCAGTTTTGTGCAACCATTCATTTGACATTTTGTAAGTGTAGGAGGACAGCCCTGCTACAAAATAAAATCAGCCTAAAATGTGTTTGCTGGTCTTAGCTGGTTTAAACTGTTCAAGCTGGTCTACCAGAATGCCCCAACTGGTCTTCAGATGGTCTAGCTGGTTTCCCTGCTTGGCCAAGCTGTTGTTTGGCTAGTTTATTTATTTATTTAACAGGGACCGTGTATGGCACTCAGCCATACCAGAATTAGCTACAAGCTAAATTTCATCTGTAGTCCCTGGGCAGGAAGAGGTAACATACAATTAACAATCCAACAAACACATAAATATACCATAAAACGTCATCACGCAAGTAGCCTCTCAGACAACAAGTTTCACATTCTTAAAAACACAATAAAACAACAGAACAAAATAAAGTGCAATATTAATAGACACAACAATACAATATTAGGATACGACAAAAAATGAGTTTTTTTTTTTTTTTTTTTAAGTTTATGATTAATGGGTACATGATTGTATAGATTTTTGCCATAATTTTACTTTATATTTAAAACAAGTGAATGTACTGATGTCTCTAAGTTCCAGTACTTAGAGGCTCTGATAGAGAAGGCTGATCTGCCAAACTCAGTACGTCTGCGCTGTACGGCACAGTGACCTCTACTGGTCGCCCTGGTTGTTCTCCGACTATCTGAGAGCAATATTATGAACTCCTCTAATGGGGGCGCAGCCAGATTATTAATTACTCTGTACACTAAACAAACATTGGCTAAGCACATACAATTTTCAAAAGTTTATGCTTTTGAATGATATTACAGTAGTGATAACCTGATGGCTTTTTATCTAATACTTTAAGAGTTTGTTTATATAGCGTTTGTAATGGAGTAAGTATTGTTTTTCCGGTTTGTGACCAACTTGTACTGCAGTATGTAAAATGTGAGACAATCATTGAGTGCATATACAATTTGGCAGCGTCTAAAGGTAACTGATTACGAATGTGTCTAAAATTTCTTAAATTAAATTTAACAGTATTACAAACCTGCTTTATATGTTTCTTAAAAGACAACTGTGAATCAAGAATAACTCCCAGATATTTAAAGTGTGACACAATCTGGATTTTTTCCCCATTTACAACGACATCTGGCTGATTTTCATTTTTCCTTATATAAAAATACATACACACAGTTTTACTGACGTTTAGTGTCATGCAAGACTCAGAGAGCCATGTGGCAATTTTTGCCATTGCTGCTGTTAATTTGGTTGCCACTTCGTATCTGTCTCTTCCATGTGCCAGAATGGCCGTGTCATCTGCATACATTTGGGTGTCAACTTGAGGACATGCTAGTGGTAAGTCATTAACATATAGACTGAATAACAAAGGGCCTAAGACTGAGCCTTGCGGGACGCCAACAGAACAGTTACTGAATGATGACATTTTATTCCCAACTCTGGTACTTTGTCTTCTCATGGTAAGATAGGACTCCATCCATTTCATAGCAGCATCAGAAAAATTAAAATTTGACAACTTAGAGAGAAGAACATTATGATTTACTGTATCGAAAGCTTTTTTTAAATCCAGAAAAACTGCTCCTACAGCACTCCCACTGTCTAGTTTTGATTTGATTTTTTCAACAAAATAGCAGGTAGCCATTTCGGTCGAGTAATTTTTTTCTAAAACCAAATTGCATTGGATGAAGTGTTTGTCCAGAATTTAGAAAGTCGGTTAACTGCTCAGTTACCACTTTTTCTGCAATCTTTGATGTCACTGCACAAAATCTATAGTTAGCTACATCAGTAGGTTCCCCTGCCTTGAAAATCGGAACTAACACTGCATTTTTCCAGGCAGTTGGAAAAATTGATTGCTTTATCGATAAATTAACTAGGTGTGTAATGGGGGTGCTGAGGGAGTGAATATTGTTCTTTAGAAATGTTGAATCCCACTTAAATGTATCTTTTGCCTTTGAGAACTTTAAAGTGCTTAATGTCTTACAAATTTTATTTTCAGGAACTTCAGTTATCTTAAAAATGGTCTGTTTAGCTTGGTGGCCAGAAGGTCTCCTAGACTAATCCACTGAAAAGTGGCCAAAACCCCTCAAAACAATACAGCAGAACATACTGGTCAGGTTGAGAGACCAGCTAAGACCAGCTTAGGCTGGTTTTAGTTCAGACTAGGAAATTAGCATGAACACATTTCTATGGGGACATTGTTATAAAAGAAACATGACTCTAAAGAGACACAAATAGTGACAGGATGTTTGAAGGGTAAATTGAGATTGAGGAGATTCTGTCCTGCCAAAACTTGTAGAATTCTCATACTCAGAACTTGAAACAAGTGTGTACACACCTTACACCATTCCAAGCAGCTCAGAAATTGTGGTTCAAGTGTGGCTCACACTTCATAGTAAGTGTAAGTGTACAAAAAGACACAAGGACCATGACAAACTAAAATAAATTAATACATTTAAGATCAATGCGTGTTTTGTTCTAATTAATTCCACTTTTGCACTTAGTGTGTGAAAAAATAAATAAATAAACAAATATATATATATAAGCAATATCACACGAGCAAGAGTGCTACATGACTACATCAGGACTGCTGTGATTCTGCAGTACGAATCACAGCAGTGCTGATTTAGCGTTGTTTGCTTGTGTCACTTCAGAAAAAGTATCAAGTCTTGTACTGTTTCGAACAATGGGCGTGTGTGTGTGTGTGTGTGTGTGTGTGTGTGTGAGAGAGAGAGAGAGAGAGATTTAACCCATACTTTTATTAAATCAGTAACAAAGAAACATCAAATCAACATCACAAAAACAATCAACACAACAAAAAACTAAAAATTCAATCGCCCTCAAACACTGTACAAAATATCTAATTAAAACACCACTGTAATACTAAAGTTTCTAAATCCTGCATCTCTTTATAATACTTAAATGCATCTGAGATCCTAGACCTAATAAATGCCTTAAACAACAGTACACTATCTTGGCCATGTATATTCCTAATCCTGTATTTTCTTGAAATATATATTGCCATCTTTACTTGGCCAATCATAAAATTACTCAACTGCCATTTGAATGTTTGATTGCAGTTGTATCCTGCCCCATAGATGAAAGCCTTAGGTGTGAAACTTTCCTTAAAACCTACAAACAATTTTTTTAATAATACAAAAAGTGGTTTAAGCCTGACACATTCCAGAAAACAATGAAAAATTGTTTCTCTTAACCCACAAAAAACACAACCTTCATCGACATTGGGATTAATGATCGAAACAAAGGCATTAACAGCATTTTTCATCAATTGGTGGTTTGTAAAAGACCTTCCAAAAGGGTTTAACTTCATTTCCAGTATCAAATTTCTCTCTCCAAACATTATCTATTTTCTCAGACAGTGTTGACTTGTACAATATTTTAACAAAACTTTTGTAGATCACTTTTTCACTTAATTCATCTAATAATAAATCCTGAAGTCCATTCAAGTTTAACAAGATATCAGACATCTCCTTTTAATCTGGTGTAATACAGTGATTGGGAAAAGGGTCTCTCATATCAGGAAGCAAATTTCCTTCCTCATGTCTTTCAATAAGTGACAATTTCTCTGCTGTCAGTTTCTTTCTCCATAACTCCAAGATTGTTGAGGTTTGTCACATATATTTTTGTCCTAATAAGGATGCCATGGCCATAATTTCATTCAATCCAGATCCGGCCACTTAATTATGTGACCTAATTTTACATTCTGGGTATCATACAATCTCTGACAAAGATTTGGTACTATGTCCAAAAGAGCCCGCTTAACTAGAGACTCCTCTTACAACCAGAACAGAGAGTTAGCATTTTCTGGTCTTTTAATATTGAAAGATCCCCAAACTTTGAACAAACCATGGAAAAATGAAGATAATCCACTCAAGTGTATCTTTTTTGGTATCCATAAGGAACAAAGCATTAATTTAATTTTAATTTTTTAATTTAATTGCCCAATTGTCACACATTATACATACATTTCTGCATATATACAGTGAAATTATTTATTTTTCACATATCCCAGCTATGCTGGGGTCAGAGTGCAGGGTCAGCCATGATTCGGCGCCCCTGGAGCAGATAGGGTCAAGGGCCTTGCTCAAGGGCCACACAGTGGTGTCTTGGCGGTGCTGGGGCTTGAACCCACAACCTTCTGGTCAGTAATCCAGAGCCTTAACCGCTGAGCCACCACTGCCCTATTATCTAGTCCAAGTCCATCTCCATGCCACATCCACAGAGCCTGTTAAAACCTTCTGGATGACCTGTAATCACAATGTTGCATATCTGCTTGATAGAGACACCAAACCTTGCCCTCCCTCCTCCAAAGGCAAAAAAGCACACTTTGAGGGACCCAGTGCAGCCTGTCCCAAAAGAAGTCCACCAATATTGTTTGTAAATGTACTAATAGTTATGTCGGAGGTTCCACACAAGAGAGCTTATGCCACATAGTGGAGGCTATTAAGTTGTTCACTATTAATACTCTCCATCTAAATAATAGCTGAGAGTAAATCCATCTCCATGTCTTTAGTCTGCCCTCCATTTTTTCTAAAATCCCATCCCAGTTATTCTGCTGCACAGATACATATCCAAGATGCACTCGCAAATACTTAAGACCCCCCTCTTCCAAGTCAATCTACCAGGTAAAATTGGCAAACCGTTCTTCCATTTACCTTTAATCAGTGCATCACTTTTCTCCTAGTTCACTCTTGCAGCAGAAATTATACCAAATTCATTAACAACAGACACCAAATTAATAACATCTTTTTATCCATTAATTAAAATCATGACATCATCTGCATAAGCTGACATTTGATGTTGAACACAGTGATTTCATAACTTAAAACCTTCAATACAAGAACGCAACTTGTTTAACATTAGTTATATTGCCAAGGAATACAAATTTCAAGAGAGAGCACATCCCTGTCTTATACCTCTCCCAATTTTAAAAGGGGCACTCAAACCACCACTGATCTTCAGTACGCTCTCAATGTATTTGTACATTACTTTAATCATTCCACCAAAAGTTGACCCAAAGCCAAAAGTATCAAGCGTATTCAAAATATATTAATGCTCTATTCGATCAAAGGCTTCTTGATCAACTGAAATAAAACCTGTCAAGATCAAGATAATCAGAGACATCCAGAATATCCCTGATAAGCGTAATGTTATCCATGATCGACCGTCCAGGTATACAATAAGTCTGGTCAGAATGAACCACTTGTCCCATCACTTCTTTTAATCTATTGGCCAAGGCCTTAGAGAAAATCTTTAAATCTGTACATAGTAATCTTACAGGTCGCCAATTCTTTATTTCCTGCAAGTCACCTTTCTTAGGCAGCAAGGTAACCACCACCCTCCAACAACTTAGAGGGAGGGAACCCACAGCCAAACTTTCATTTAAAACATCCAAGAGGTCTTTGCACCTCACTCCCCAAAATGCCTTATAAAACTCCACGGAGAGGCCATCAATACCTGGTGCTTTACCAGTCTTCATAACTTTTAAAGCATTTAAAAGCTCCTGCTCCGTAAGAGGCATATCGAGTTTTATTACAGAGTCCTGCATAATATTTGGCAAGCTAACATAAAACTTGGCAGACAGCTCTTAATTTTTCTTTATATTCACTGCAATATAACTCAGCATAAAATTGTAAAGGCCATTTCCTAATACTTGTGGGCTCTTTCAATTCCTGCCCATTTTATGTTGAGATAGAGTAAATAAAATTGTCTCTGCCCATTTTTTACATTCTAGGCCAAAAAAAAAAAAAAAAGAAAATCCTTGACGGGGCATCCATTTGTGTGAGCATCTGGTAGCGTGATCTAACCAGAGCCCCTTGTGTCTTTATACCCAAATGGTCTGTTAGAAACAACTATTTACACTTAAGAGCATCAAGAAATTGTTGTTCCCCAGTTACTTTAAACAATTTTTGCAAGTCAGTAATCTCAGATTCAAGTTTTCTCATTGAGTGGATAATATCCCGAGAGACATTGAAAGCGTACTGTTGACATAATGCCTTTTTGTCCCACTTTCCCACAATCCCACCACTTCCTTAAATCTTTAAAACAATTATTCCTACTTTTGAAAATTTCCCAAAAATTACAAAACACATCTCTAAAATACATATCACCTTACAAAGATGCATTAAAATGCCTATAAGCGCTCTTTAATTTAACATTAGCTATAAACACTTCACATAAGACCAAACAGTGATCCGAAAAATGAAAAGGTGTAATCAAACACTTTTTAACAATATTAAAATTATATTTAAAAGAGTAAAACCTGTCAAGCCTGGTTGTAGAAATATCATTATCTCTGGAGTGTGTCAATGTATACTGCCTATTGTTATTTTTCAATTCTCTCCACACATCACATAAACTGTAGGTTTCGAACAAATTCACGTATTACACAGCTTGAAGCAGTGTGCGGTTCCAAATGATTCCTATCAAGAACATAATTTTCCATATAGATAAAATCCCCACCCACAAAAAGATAATCATCTAAGTCACAATTTTGCAAAAAAACACTGACATTATTCAAGAAGACAAATCTTTCAGTACCGTTTGTAGGAGCATATAGATTAAGAAAAACAAAATTTTCAAATTTTGCTTTTAGGATTAATAGCCTACCAGGTATCATTTGCTTTATATCACAGGAAACTGGTAAAAAATGTTTTGCAAAAAGAATGGCCATTCTTTCCTCCAGTCGATTTCATTCAAGCAAACACAGTGTGTTTCCTGTATAAACATTACATCAATACTTTACTGAGAGATTAACTCAAAAAGTAGTGCTCTTTTTTGCATATTTCTAGCACCATTCAAGTTAAGGGTGCCCACTTTTATTGCACTCATTTGATTACATGGAATAAAACAACATATAAAAACACACAGTAACTTAAGAAAAAGAAACCTATGTAGTTTCAAATCCATCTTCATTTTTTAATTCCAGTTTCACTTTAGAAACAAATTTCTTCAATCTATATAATGTATCTCTTGTACTGTGAATTGTTCTTCACCTTCTCCCCTCATCAGCATCATGACTGATTCAATGAATGCTTTCTGGTCAAGAAAGTAATCTACAATGTGGACATTCTTCATATTCTTTGTCTTTTTCAAGAAACTTCTCACTTTAGCAAAAGTATAACTTTGTTGACCCTTCTCATTGTTACCATCTACAGCTTCACTATCAGAATCATCCACTGCACTATCACTCTATTCAGTCTCATCACTCTTGCCAATTTGTTGATCATCATCATCATTTCATCACTTATTTTTCTTGAGGATTTCCTAATGTGTTTCCTCTTACTAGAATGAGCTTTAAACAAAACCTAATCCTTTTCAAAGTCAGTACTTGACATCATTCTTATTCTCCTCAACTAAAATACATTCAGCTGCAACTATAACATCAGTTATCACATTAGTTTCACTCTCATTCTCATTTTCTGTACATCCTGAGACACCATCCATACTTTCCTCACCCTCAACCCCTCTAATATCAACACTCTTACAGTTTTCACCATCTCCACCCTCTTTTCATACATTCATCGTTACGTTAACAACGCTAGCCTGCTCCACATTACGGCTACCGGCATTTTCATTTGTCACACACCAGCATCTGTACCCTCAACCCTCTCCGGGCAAATTTTCATTTGAGACATGATCTTTCCATGCCTAGACAACACTGTTATTAGCAACTCGTCTTTAATGAAAGGTGGAACATTAGAGAGAATTATTCTTTTTGCTGGTTGAATTAACGGTACAACAGAAACCAGCGTATCTTGAACCACAACTCCACTCTGAACAACACTATTCACTTTCTCTATGGCATCAAAGAAAATAACTACAACACTATTCATTCGGGAAGCAGACACACTACTATCATTACCGACAGCCTTCCCAACAGCCAAAGCACAATCTTCCACCGAACAATTAAAGGCAGGCAGTACTTTAATGCCATGCCTGCGTGAAATTTGGTCAAAACTTTGACTGGGCAGTGCCGGCGCCGCCGCCGCCATAGCCACCTAGCCAGCGCCGTCCTCCTAATTTCTACTTCGCACAATAATTATTCCTCTACAGAATTATACCAATACTTTAAAACAATTAACACCACTTGTGAAAGAACAGTGTAGGGAAAAAAGCAGGAAAAAACTACTCTCACCACAACAGCGTGCTCACTCACATGCTCCTCGCAACACTCCGCACATGCATACACGAGAGAGAGAGAGAGAGAGAGAGAGAGAGAGAGAGAGAGAGAGACAGAGATGGAGCATGCGCGATCACCTGCTGCCACACCCAAGCAGAGATGCTGTCACCTTTCTGAAGTTTAGCTTTCTCAGTGGAAAATTAGCATCCAAGCGGGGGTATTTCTCTGTATTTCGTGTATCACTATAGAAACCGCAATGTCCTCTGCATTTTTAACAGCACCCATTGTGTAATTAATCGGTCTGTTGTGTCTCTCAGTAGTGATGAGCCACAATGCTGAATTTGTTCATTTAAAGCAGTTTAAAGCTATTTACTAGCTTTAGTTGTATCGTGTAGTAAGTGTAGTAAGCGATCACGAAGAGCTGTTGTATGTATACGGCTGACACGGATTCACTTCACGTCACCTAACTGGCTCATATGATCTTTTGTCAAAAAATTATCTTTTGCCAACACCTGCTGGCTAACATATGTAATGTAAAAAAAGAGCTCTTAAGAGATCTGCGCTGCTCTTACACTTTACACTTTAAAACGGCATGAACGCAAGTGTAGCGATACACACACAGTGGAGCGTAGGAGTGCTGATGGTGTCAGACCATCAGTGCTCATGGAACGTTTCTCGTCCAATCAGATTCGAGGACCGGAACTAACTGTTGTATATATATATATATATATATATATATATATATATATATATATATATATGCCAACTACTGTATGACTTAGAGAAACAATTTTAATAAATTATGCTAGACTAAAATAACATCTGAAAGGTATTAAATTGGTCAAAATTACACACACACACACACACACACACACACACACACACACACAGATTTTCATAGCATATATAGTTTATAGCATTTTATAGAACAATACCCTTGTAACTACCAGTTTTTAACTTACATTTTTTTCTCATAAACCACCCAAACCAACCCCCCCCCCCCCCCCCCCCCCAACAAATTATGTTTAATTTTTTAAATTAAACATAATTTGCATTTTAGCATGAAAACAATTGGAAGAGTCTCTGTACTCTCTTCTGTACAAAAATATGATTTAATGATTCAAATCACATTGACAAGTAACAAAAAACATTTACAGACACTTTAAATCTTTGTATATGCGTGAGTGTGAACTAAGAAGACATCTGTGTCTGTGAAAACTGCACACTATGCAGTGTGGCTGAAACCTTAGCCCGTGTGGTTTTGCACTGGTGCTTCCTGCTTTTTAGGAAAATGCGAATAATATAATTTTCCCTCTGGAGCAGTTGTGAGATGAAACTCTCAAGCACGCCTTCGATCAAGTGAGAGTAATCAATGGTCAACAACTCTGGCCGAATGTCACACATAGATTGATGCAGGACGCTCAAACAAAAGAAGATAAAACCCAGCTTTTAATACCGCTGAGCCGCCGGGAAATGGTGTTCCAGGCGGCTCACTATAATCTGATGGCAGGTCACTTAGGTGAAAGAAAGACACTGAACCACTTAATAGTCCATTTTTATTGGCCGGGCATTGGTGGCAATGTCAGCAGGTGGTGTGCGGTGTGCCGTGAATGTCAGCTGGTGAAGTTTTATGAATTATTGGGCATTGAGGCGATTCGCACCAGCGTTTACCATCCACAGACAGATGGCCTGGTGGAGCGACCCTATTACAAATATGACGGATGTTAAGTAGACATACTATGCAGTTGGTGATGGCCTGGATGCCCTGCCACATGCGCCGCATGTCACTGCTGTCCTGGAAGTGACTGTGGATTCTCTGGGCGTGTGCACGCTTTGCCTCTCTGATGGCTGCCTTGTCGCCTGCTCTGAAGGCGGAGTCTCGGGTCCTCAGCAGCGTGCGCACCTCTGCAGTCATCCACGGCTTCTGGTTGGAGTGTGTGGTGATGGTTTTGGAGAAAGTGACATCATCAATGCACTTGCTGATGTAGCTGGTTACTGATGCTGTGTATTCCTCCAAGTTGGTAAAATCGCCATATGTTGCAGCTTCCCTGAACATGTGCCAGTCAGTACACTCAAAACAGTCCTGAAGAGCAGAGATGGCTCCTGCTGGCCAGGTTTTCACGTGCTTCTGAAGTGGTTTTGTGCGTCTGACGAGCGGTCTGTATGCTGGAATTAGCATAACAGAAATGTGGTCTGAGTAGCGGAGGTGGGGGCGGGGCTCCACCCTGTACACGCCTGGGATGTTTGTGTAAACAAGATCAAGTGCGTTCGCCCCTCTCGTTGCAAAGTCCACATACTGATTAAATTTAGGGAGCACTTGAGATTCGCATGGTTGAAATCTCCGGCGACAATAAACAGTCCGTCTGGGTGAGCGTTCTGCAGTTTGCTCATAGTCCCATACAGTTTACAGAGCGCTTCCTTAGCGTTAGTGCTGGGGGAATGTAAACTCTGGTTATGGTAACAGTGATGAATTTCCGTGGTAAATAAAAAGGTCTGCATCTAACAGTCACAAGCTCCACCAGCTATGAGCAGTAGCTAGAGACTAGCATAGAGTTCTTGCACCATTCCGTGTTGATGTAAACACACAAGCCACCAACGCGAGTCTTACCGCAGAGAGCTGCATTTCTGTCGGCACGAAACTAAGCGAGCCCGTCTAGCTGAATGGCAGCGTCCGGAACTCTGTCACTGAGCCATGTCTCCGTGAAAACAAAGACGCAGCAGTTTCTAAACACACACTGCATAGTATGCTGCAGTCAATGTAGTCCAGTTTATTGTCCAGGGAGCAAACATTTGAGAGCAGGATAGACGGGAGTGCCGGCTAGCTAGGGTTTGTTTTTAGCCTAGCATGGACCCCCACCCTCTTGCTGAACTGAAGTCATAACTGTAGTTTAGATGTAAACATTTCCTATATCCAGTATCAAAATGGATGCTGCACTCTGACCTTTGGATTGAGACTTAATTTGACCCAATAGGAGCTTCAATATCCTGTCCATAGCCTTCAATAGCCAACAAGAGTCTGTGTTGAATGGAAGTGCCTCCTCCCTTACCTTTGTGTAAAGATCAAGCCAATTGCAGTGTGTGGATGACTGGCGTATCATATAGCCAATGGAATTCTGTAAACAATGATGTGCAGCTTTGGTGGGAAGTTTTAAAGACGCATCTAAGAAGTCTGTGCGTAAAGCTGGCTTGCCATTACCAAGTGTTTTGTCCGTCCGTGCATAAACGGTGAAGAGTATAGTATTGGAATTGTTGACACTGTAAGGCAGGGTGCCAATGTGTTTGCATTCAAAGGCAAAGAGTAAATGTATGATCTTTGAGAAAATCAACATATTAACTTTCTCACAATAAGCAACTCTTCCTGAGGCACCACACCCCACTGAGCGAAGATTGCAAATTCACACCTCATTATTGCCCTTCCACATCTATACCATTCTCTCCTCTCTCCTCCTCATCCATTCCCCTTCAGCTCAGAATCACCTCAAACTCACCTAAGATCTGTATGTAACAAAAGACCATATCTGATGTATACAAATAATGCAACTAGTGTAACATGTTTGGTAACATTTAAAATGTCTCAGTGCGTCTGGTATAGTGTTCTTTTTTCCATGTTTGTAACACTTAATGACAACAAACTTACAAGGTCTTTGCCAAATACAGAATAAATCTGGAGGTCTGTCCCCCTCCTTGAAGGTTTAACACCAGGAAGTCAAGAACCCATTCACCCCTAAATTCTCATTGTTCAAAGGATAATACCATTTGGTTCACAATGTGTATTCTGTCTGGATATTTAAGGAAAGCTGGCCCAGAGCTCAGGGTTCTCTGTAGTCAGATGATCCCACACCTCAATGTATGTTAGGAATAAGTTCTCAGTTGTAGTTTAGCACACAACACTTAATTCCTCTGTAGGAATAAAGCTCGGATCGTTGTAGTTTAGCACACAACTTCCGCCATCAAGAATTCCTCGGTCCCTTTTAGTGCATGCCCAGTTGACTTGCAGTCGGGAGTCTGTTTATCTGAAGACTTCGCGAAGGTAGGAGAAAGAAACACAGCACACAGAGTGTCTATATTCAATCTACTCAAAGTTTATTACAGCAAGCATAATATTTATACCTTTCATAGAACAAAGAACAATTAACAGCCAATAGGATAGTGACAGCAAAACAGCAAGACAGCCAAGGACAAGAAATTGTTGACCGGAATAGTGCAGGAATGGTAATCGTATGAGGTCAAACAGTCCTAGATATTTCTTATGTCCAACTGAGATATTTAGCTCATGAAAAGGAGTATGCACTCGTTGGAGCACAGAACATTCCAAGGAAGGATAAGACAAGAGAAACGAACAGCATCTATGAAGGTTATGAACTCTTTGTGCGTGTGGTGTCCTTCTATGATTAACACACAAACATACAGAGTTATGTAGGCGCAGACAGAGTTAGATGTCAAACTAAAGACAGCATACAATTAATATTTCTCACAATGTGTGTAACTGTAACAGTAGGAATGTGCATTCAGATTTCCCATGCTTTGCAATTACATGTAGTTTTCTCAACTGCCAGGTATGTTCTTTGACTTGTTTCTGTAACTTGTTTTAAATCCTACCTGGCAAATAAATAGTTACTTTTTGATTCATTCAATCATTTATATCAATACTGGGTCTTTAAAATAGGAGAAACTGCTCTGGAGGAACCGAGAAGGAGAATACCATTTTAATAATCATTTATATCATAACTGAAGTTTTAATGTAGGAGGAAGCCACTTAAAGACTATCAGTTTGAATCTCATTAGAAATTGATCAAAATGTAAATGAACAGAAGAGGATTCAGAGTAATCAATAACTTAAAAGATTAAAATAAAAGAATGATCAGTAAGTAATTAGAGCCTTAATCTAAATTAGAGGTCAATTTAAATTTGGAGTCAGATTATTATAAAATTGGAGTCAGATAAAATTAATAACGGGATGAATTTGTAAAGTGCAAATTATTAACAATAATTGCTTTACTTCAATGCTCAGAAAAGACAGAACAATGCAGAGACCTTCAAGGGGCAAATCTATCTTTTTTTACCTGCCTTTTTACAACACTTTTGGAGCTTGAATTATGGCGAAACAGACGATGAAAACAAGATATTCGCTACTGGTTGTGGTATAAGAATGCACTCGGTGTGAAAGTGACAAGTCTGGGTATGAAGTATCAGAAATAAATACGGATGATTCATCATATATGGACTCCAAGGCAGAGGAAGTGTTTATGGAGGGAGGAGACATTACTCTCGACAAGTAAGTGTTTTCTTGTATTATATAACATATATTACTGTATATTCCACATAAATAAGCTTTAGTTCGAATAATGTACACATTTTGTAGATTACCTTTTGTCATATGTTTCCCCAGTGAGTCTGTTGAACTGTTTGCGGGAGGTGTTTGTATTTGTTTGTGCGTTTGTGAAGTTTTATTTAATTGTTTGTTTTAGATGTCGCTCTAATTGCATGGTATACATTTGTTTTACATTGCCAAAGCATACAGTATTTACAGTAAATATATACATACATACATGAATACATATTTACACACTCGAAAAGAAAAACTATAATATATATAAGTTGAATATAAGAATATAAGTTGTGTGTGTGTGTTTGTGTCCTCCACAAAGACATCACAAAAGGTAAAGGAGAGGTCCCTATGAACCAGAAAGCATTCAGAGAGACCCTTACTGAGGAGCTGCAGAGTTGGGGTCTCACTCCACAGCTAGACCAGCATCTCCTGCTCCACGCAGAGCACATTACAGGACAGTACATATCACTGAATCTAGCACCGCTGGTCGGCTGAAGTGCAGGCAATGTCATGCAAAGACATCAGTGAAGTGCTCCTCATGTGATGTGCCTTTGTGCTTTGTCCCCAAATGTGACTGCTACAACGATTGGCATGTTGCTAGAAACCTGTAAAAGTTATATTTGTTTGTAAATATTTAGTGTAAAAATGTATGTAAATAGTTTGGAGTCTATTTTTTTTATATAAACTAATTTTCCACCATAGCATTTGTTTTGACTCTTTTATTTGCAAAAGTTTAGTTTCAAGAAAGGAAAAAGCACTCAAATGTGTTTATGATTCAGTTGTGTCAGCAATACTAATAGTAGATCTGGATATAGGATATGATAGCCCTAAGTGTCAACTTTCATTAAAGCCCAAAATTATGACTGTACGTTGAAGCGTTCAAAAGTAGCAGCCTTTTTATCCTAGGTATGTGGCCATGTTTACCAAGGGTCCTTTGGAGTATCCAAAAGGCACTTTTGTAAAACGCCTGGAGGTACCCATAGAAAAACATGTGTAAAATATTCATTATTTGTAGTATTGTTATAACATTTGGACTTGGACTAGGTAAGGCTTCATGCTGAGGTCCCATTGTGTTTTCCAGCTAATAGCTACTAGTTATAGTCATCTGCAGGCATCTGTATGCAGGACGGATGGCACCCCTGCCTGAAACGGGCGGTGGGGGTATGTAGCAGCAGGGGCATGGTCAAGTGGCCATCAACAGAGAGAGAGAGAAAGTGGTATGGGCACTTACTAAATTATGCATAACACCTGTCTCTAATTCCAGTGAGCACGGGGAGAGTGGCATAAAAGTACACATGCCACCAGAACAGGGAGAGAGTCTGACCTACAGAGAGTCCAGACCTCTGACTCTGATACAATTTATTGTGAAGCCAATGTGCTGTGTGGCAGAAACTTTGTTTATGTTGATCCAGTTTTATTGTGAAGCTAATGTACTGTGTGGCAGAAACCCTGTTTAAGTTTGAGGAGAATAAAAGTACCTGACTGCCAAGCTCCCACTATGAGTGGATTTACACATGCACCCGATACAAGACATTAGCGCATGTCACATAACACAACCTGGATTCACTTTGTGCTGCTAACATTTCACTTACAGCCAGGGGCGTCATTAGATTTCAGTGTCATCTGGAGCTTAGCCCACAGGCCATAGTATAATATAAAAATAAGAAGAATCTTTCCTTCCCTGATTTAAAAAATGACCACCCTACCTGTCAATTAATAATTATATTAAGAGCAAGACTGACGCAGGTTCAGTGTCAACTTTATATAAGCAAACGTCAGGTGCACAATAAACAAATCAAACACATTTTAATTTAAACTACAGATGATCAAAGCGAGAATTATTTGTCGGCTCATTGTGCAGAAATTAATTGATTACTTTCTTCACAAAATATTACGACTTAATTATAGAAATCTTAATTTTTTCATTTAACATGGCAATAAAATGCCATTGTGGGATCACTGTCATGACAACACATACTCAGAAGAAGGGTTGAACCCAATAGCGGGAGCTTTATTGATGAAGAAGATCTTAGTTAAGTCAAATGTTAAAGGAGTGATCGGTAACTTAACTTTAATGCCAGAGGTAGTGTTTGCAGGGAGTTTACAAAAGGACAGCCAATCCAGGAAGTCAAAGGAAGAAGATGAATCCTTGTGATCGCAGAGACGAGGAATATTGGGTAAAATTATGATTTTTAGAAGAATATTTCAGCTCTGTAGGTCCATACAATGCAAGTGAATGGGTGCCTAAATGTTGATGTTCCAAAAATCAAATAAACACAGCATAAAAGTAATTCATACCATACAATATTTTCAGAAGTGATATGATAGGTGTGATTGAGAAACAGATCGTCTCGGTTACCATCGTAACCTCCGTTCCCCGAGGGAGGGAACGAGACGAGTGTCGAAGGAAGTGACACAAGGGGTCTTCTCGGACGCCAAATAGTACCTCTGAACCTGAGAAAAGGCCAATGTCAAGTTGGCAGACAGAATTTGCATGCCCCGCCCCGGACATACGGGTATAAAGGGAAGCGGGGCAGCGAATGCCAGTCAGGATTTTGCACTGAGGAGGCGAAGGACGAAGCACGGTCATTTACAGTGCTAGGTCTAGTGCCGTGGCAGGAGGGACACTACGTCTTGTTCCCTCCCTCGGGGAACAGAGGTTACAACAGTAACCGAGACGTTCCCCTTCTGTCACTCTCTCGACGTAGTGTCGAAGGAAGTGACACAAGGAGTCCATATAAAAACGCCACGCACTGACCGTGTGACGTGACTGTCGGAGCAGGGGCAAAGCAGGCTATTGCGTGTTAGAGGCACCTGAACCGAATGCACATTGCTCTCCCCAACGCCCCCTCAAAGAGTTTTAGCATATCCACCTTAGGTTTTCCCGCACCCCTGGGGGAAAAAGGTATTACATGCTAGCATGGGAGCAAGCCCAACAGCCGCGGCCTTCTCTCTCACTATGTCTCTCACATAGGCTGTAGAGCGGCTGGGGCCCAACCTATGTCGGAGAAGGCGGTCATTCCCTGGGGGGGAGCAGGAGAGCCTGGGCGGTGCTGAGAGAAGACTCAAAGCATTAACACTGCTCCACGCACCCAGCAGGGGGTGGCTTAGAGACTGAGGAAGAGGCCTAAGGAGGCATCTTCAAAACCCATCGGCGTGCCGGGCACTGAGGCAGGACTGGAGGCAAGGTAGCTGTCCGGCCTGCAGATTTCCTATTCTTTCAGGAGGGGAAGACCCTGCAGAGGCCACATCCTGTCCAGTCCAGGGGGAGGTAATGTATGACAAATACACCACGAGGGTTGTGAAGCCGGACGTGGGAAACGGCGTGGTGGTAGGTCCAGCCTAATGAAGGGGGGGACTCTACAGACACGGGGCCGAGGCAGCGGAGCTGCCTGAGAGAAACATGGGTCCGGCAAGAGGGGGACCGTACCGCAGAGAATACATCATGGGGAGTTAGCCTGAAGAGGGAACTATGCCCGTGGAGCCCGACCCCAGTACAGAGCCCTAAGACTCGTACTGGGTCTAGCCGCGAGTTGCTCTGCTGAATTCGCGGGCCAGAAGGCTTGGGAGGAAAAAAGCATCCAGGCAGCGACGCTCAGTGGCTGACCTGGGACAGAAGGCACACTGGATCACATTGGTGAAGGGCGCAAGATGCAAGCGGAACACCCGGTCGGTTGTGCCGCGTTACCGAGTTCTACCGGCTCGGACCTGACAAAACACGGGATGAGACCGACTCAACCCTTAGATTGTAAAATCTGGCAAAGGTATTGGGTGTTGCCCAGCCCGCTGCTCTGCAGATGTCTGCTAGGGAGGTGCCGTGGCTCAGTGCCCACGAGGACGCCACACTTCTAGTGGAGTGTGCTCGGACCTGCAGGGGGGCGGGCATGCCCTGGGCGTGATGGGCTAAGGCAATAGCATCAACGACCCAGTGGGCTAGCCTCTGTTTGGAGACGGCGTTCCCTTTCCGCCGTCCGCCAAAGCAGACAAAGAGCTGCTCAGAGCATCTAAAGCTCTGTGTGCGGTCCACATAGGTACTGAAGTAATTAACATTAAGGCTTACTTTATTATTATTTTTTCATCACAAAAAAAAAGCATTCGGGGCTATTAACAAAAGATCCGGGGCTTCAGCCCTATCAGCCAGGATCTAGCTACACCACTGCTTCCAGCACCTTCCATTGCAATCAGTTAAAAGATTGCAATATAACTGCAATAGTTAAAGGGATAGTCATCACTCCAAAGTTACCATTCCATTTCATTGTATGGTAATTAAGTGTAACATTTGAGTGTTTGCCAAGGCGGATGGTGAAGAAGATCATTGGATAAAGACTTAAATTTGGGACTGCTCCTCACACAGAGCTATCATCTGACTTTTGAAGACTTGGATTATAGCGTACAAATAACATTGATTACTTTATGATCATTTTATGATGATTTTCAAAGAAAAAGCCGCATTTCTGCATGAGAAATCACACAGAACAGAATGAATCCATAGTAAATTAGGTAAATGCATCAATTGCATTAAATAAATATGAAGGTGTTGACTATAAGTACAATAAAATCAACCAGTAAACTTAATGAATTCAACATAAGGATTCGTAAGCATTTGTATGACTCTGAAGTTGTGCTGTCAGTGCATCAATACTGTATGTTTCACTGTCTATGCAAACTTAAAAGAATGTGTGCAAAAACATAATTATTATACTTATATATATTTTACTGCTATAAACATGAATATCTGAAAAACACAACAATCAGCAACTTCAAAAAAGTTTATTTGTTCATGCAGCAATATTCCTGAGAATGCTGTTTTGACTTGACTCCAAAAAATAAATTAAATACAATTTATGAACAACATCAAAAAAGTTGCAGTGTTATTTATGTTTACAGTACAAAAACATCTCTACATTGTCTACACAAACTGTAAGAATAATACACAAAAAATGTTTACAACAGAGCCCCAATTCCAAAGCCACACTACACGTTCCACACTTATTATTTTACAATCTGGTCAACCACAATTTAATCGGGTTGCTTTTAGGTAAAAAGACAATACAGATCTACATCAACATTGAAAGTGAACTGAACACTTAAAAGAAAGTTGTAACAGTTTCATGTGTTACGCAGCTTTAGCAGTGACTATGGTTTATTCAAATCGCTACTCTAATGCCACTTCAACTCGAGGACCTTCAGCAGTGATGCACCAGCAAAAATATTTCTGAACAACCAACTGACGGCAGTACAACTATACAAAAAAAATAAAAATAAAAAATCTGATTTTGTCCCTTGTTAAACCTTTTGAAATAGATTTAAATAAAATACTTAAGTGATATTTCATCAAAAAATATAAATAAAAAATTCTGTGATTATTTACTCCCAATCACATCGTTCCAAACACATGTGACTTTCTTTTTTTAAGCGGGACACAAAGGGAGATTTTACAGTTGGCAGGATGTTCAGTCAGTTCCTATTCATTGTCTTTGCATCTTTTTTGCATGCAATAAAAGTGAAATGTGACTCAGGCTGTCATTCTGCCCAACATCTTTTGTGTTCCATCGAAAAGTCAGAACGTGTTTAGAACAGTAATCCAGATTACTGATCATTTGTTATTGACATGACATATAAACGTGTTTAGAATGACACGATTTTGCGTAATTGACAATAGATGTTTTTTTGTTTCATTGTTTTTGTGAGTGGATTATACCTCTACGCTATCTTAAATCATAATCATAAAAAAAGGCACTTTAATGTCAGAATCCCTGCTAAATATCATTTAACAACATTTACTGTACACTGGCCACAAGCTGCACAATACAGATCTTCATGAAAACAAAACCTACAATGGCAACAAAAAAACTCTTAACAGATATTTACAGAGTGTGTTTTGTGAAAAGACTGACCTTTTAAGTCTTTCTAAAGAAGTACTTCAGATAGTTCAAATAAATTCAGTAAAGCTACGTGGCAATATTGAAGTTAAAGGGATAGCTCACCCAAAAATGACAATTCTCTCATTTATTCACCCTCATGTCAATCCCAGATGTGTATGACTTGCTTTCTTCTGAAGAACACAAATTAAGATTTTTAGAAGAATATTTCAGCTCTGTAGGTCCATACAATGAAAGTGAATGGGTGCCAAAATGTTGACGCTCTAAAAAGCAAATAACACAGCATAAAAGTAATCCATACCATACAATATTTTGAGAAGTGATATGATAGGTGTGGTTGAGAAACAGATCAATCATTTGCTTTAAGTTCTTCACTCTGCCCAGTGGGGGGCGATTTACATGAAGAATGTGAACCACCAAAAACACGAGAAGAAGAATGTAAAAGTTATCTGTTTCTAACCCACTTTTATTATATGACTTCTAAAGACATTGATTTAACCACTGGAGTCTTATGTATTACTTAAATTTTAACTTAATTTGCATTGCATGCACCAAAAGAGCTGAGAAATTCTTCTAAAAATCTTTGGTTGTGTTCAGTAGAAGAAAGTAATTCTTACACATCTGAGATGGCATGGGGGTGAGCAAATGATGAGAGAATTTTTGGGTGAACAATCCCTTTAAAGGTAGTCCACAACTAAACTTTTCATTACCTTTTATTCAACAACAGTACTTTAGGTTATGATTCAAAGGAAGTAGGTGATGTAACTGGTTGCCATTTCTTTTAGGTTTTTCACAATTCTGTATCATCCTTTTTTGCAGTTCACTTAAAAAGTCTTGTGGTGTGACAAACGACTCGTTAAAAGCACAAATACTCCATGCAGAATCTCAATCAGGAGATCAAAAAACGGCGTGCATATTCCACTATAATAATAATAATAATAATAAAAAAAAGACATTACTGATACAGCTTGAAATTTCTCATCAACCAGGGGTGGAAAGTACTTGAGAAGTTGTTCTTAAGCATTATTTTAGGGAATACTATTGAAACTGACTACTTGTACTCAATTACATTGCTAATGCAAAGTTCAAACTTTTTACTTCTTACAATATCATTTAGACTTTTGAGGTACTGTATAGTATAGACCAGAGCTAGTTATCACATGGGTAAGTTATACTGTATCTCAGTAACAATAAGATTCGGAGTCAAAGGTCCAATTGCACACATTTGTGTTTTGTGGGGAGGTTTT
The DNA here is from genome assembly GCA_032164185.1 of Moxostoma hubbsi. Lineage (NCBI taxonomy): Eukaryota > Metazoa > Chordata > Actinopteri > Cypriniformes > Catostomidae > Moxostoma > Moxostoma hubbsi. The sequence goes on along the minus strand of JAVLUX010000001.1, from coordinate 79,004,816 downwards.
GTATGTTGGTTTCAAACACTTTCAGTTGTTCAAAACCTTCTTAAATTCAAATATTTTTGGTGAATTCTACCCATCATATACAATTTTCACTATTATCCTATTTTTGTTATAGATCTTGAGTGAACAAGTGAGCATCATCTATATCATAACCTATAAAAACTATAATGAATACAGATTACTGATAATTTAAGTTGGTGGGCATGATTGGCTTCAAAGGTCCTAAAATTATATCATGTATTCAGTACAATGTTTGTTGTTTAAAAGGTTTAGATTTTGTTTGTTACCTTTTCCATTTTTGTTGTGTCATGAATCGTTTCACACCCAACAATTGTTTTACTCTTTACATTTCGCTGAAAAGACTATAACAGGCTGTTTAATGCAGGTGTAAGTTTAAAGAGATGCGTTGTTTTGGTGCTTGTGAGGGGGTGACGGGGAAAGTGTGTTGAGTCTTTACAGAGCTTTTTATGTGAAATGACCAGGCAACTCTACACCCAAATGTCCACCATGTGAATGAGGAGGTTTGACTCCATCTCAAGCCCTTGCAACACCACCATCAGTGTTGACTGCAGATGAGCTCAGCTGTTGCATAACAGAAATATCATCTTGCTGGTGAGGTATTGGCATTCCAATGCAAAACAAAGCTGAGCTGGCAATGTGTGTTAGAGTGATCGGTTTCCTTCAATTTATTCGGATTATGGTTAAATTCATAGACGAAACAGTACTTCAAAGTAAAATTCTGTCATCAAATATTGACAGAATTAAATTTTTGGGGTAATCTTACTAGATGATATGGTCTTCACATAACAATGATACAAAGTTTCTTCTAATGTGTAAGTTCATATGTCCTTCGTAAACTAATTAAAATGGTGTCTCTGAGTCAGAGCTGTCTTTTTATCAACCATCTTACTGGCCATGGGTATGCCACAGAAACCCTGGCTTCACAATACATAATATTTTTATCTAGCATGTGAATCCATGCAGCAACAGCTAAGAATAGCACCACAAAGCTCTGGTTTTGAGAGAGAGGTGAAAAGTCTGTATGAAATTTAAATCAAAATTATATTAATCATTTCAGGAATATCCAAAGGTGCCTTATATTTGTTGCATATGAAATATCCAGCTATGTACCTAACCAGCAGGCATTAAATAAAGATAATCCAGCAATGTGATTAAGTAAAAGAAATATGGGCTGGACCAACGACTGGGAGTTATAGAGAAGTGGAGTAAGTTTTCTGAGTTTGCCGGGTGGGAACAGAGCACTTTGTAAATGGTTGAAATGCTATAGTTGTAAAGTCCAGCAGAGGTTAAGTGTCAAAGGTGAGCCGGAGTGATTTAGATGACCTCCCTGCTGTTCCGGATTGCACAGCACAGAACCATACTGAAGATCATTCCAATAATCTGTTAAAAGAGAAGATGTGCATTTTTTAAAGAACTTCGAATCGATCCCATTTGCTTGATAAATGTTCCTGGTCTTATGCCATAGTAGACTATAAAGGAATAGTTCACTCAAAAATGAAATTATTTCATTATTTACTCAGTCATGCCATGCCAAACAAAGCAAAAAATCAGTTTCTTCATGCAGGTTCATGCAGACAGAAGCTTGTTTACATGTTATTGTGAAAACGTCTTGTTGTGTGGAGCACACGTCAGTTCTTATGCAAGCTTCTCTCATGAACCTGCATAGGAGAGCTGGGCGGAAGTGAAGAAGGTGAATAAGGACTTAATTTCTGTTTTATTTTTTTACCCAAAGCTATTATATAACTTTAGAAAACATGGATTAAACCACTTAAGTCGTATGATGTGGGCTGTTGGCTGGGCTGAAAAACTAAGTTTGAATTTTTCACTTAAATATTACCAAAAAACGAATTATATTTGAATTTTAAAGCTGCACTCAGTAACTGTATGGTTTTCATTTTGGACTTCCAGTGACACCTAGCTGTGTGGATGAAGCATCATTTGAAATCAATAGTTTTCAGTTTACAGATGCCTCTGTTAAAATTCACTATACTCAAGCAACAATTATTAATTTAATTCAAGAGTGAAAGTGTCCAATAACAGGGTGGTTACTGAGATTAAGCGAGTAGTATTCAGCTGGCCATATGATCATAACATGGCACCCCCCATGAGGGGACCCTCTCCATGTAGAATAAAAAACTTTTCTAAGGTTACAAATATGAGTCCTCATCTCATGTGAGTGGTCATGATTGTATATATATATATATATTTCAATATTAAAAATGATTTCTTCAGGATTAAAACTTTTCCAATGTGGAAGAACTTACTGAGTGAACCTTTAAAGACAATATTTCAGTTAGGGGAAAAAGATACAGGCTTGTCCCCTAAGCCCACAACAAGGCACAACAAGCAAATATAAACCAAACCAAGCACCACATCAATTTGTGTTAACCAACATCTTATACAGTATATCAAATCTAAAGTATAATGATAAACTAAGAAAAAAAAATGCTTCAACAAAGAGTGATATGTAAATACAAAAAAAACAACTGTCCTTCAACAGCCTGATTTAGTTTTTTGATCGCCATTTCAATGGCTCGAGCACAAAGCCCCTAACTAAAGCCAGATTAGGTGTTTGTGCCAAACATGTAATGTTCACTTGTCTCATGTGGCTCTCAACTGCCGATATCACCGACTCCAATTACACATCAAATCCCCAGAGGTCAATGCTCAATGTCGTTTTTAATTTCCCTGTTATCTGTGATAAAATATGCAGTGACTGTGAATGATATATGCATCAGTACCTTGAGAAGTATAGCCGTCAATTGTCAAGAACACAATTCTGTTGTTCAATGATGCTTTCACGGTCTTGGCGGTGATATCGGAATGCATTTGCTCACAATAACCTGGCTAGAGATATGATATTGTGGGTTGTGTACATAAACATAGTTTTGAATGCCCTCTCCATCCACAATACTTATCGGGCACACATACATATACATATACATACATATACATATATATATATATTCAATTCAATTCAAAGGGGCTTTATTGGCATGAATGTAAACAATACAATATTGCCAAAGCAGAGGCTGTGTAAAAAACAGAACTACACCTTAATCTATAATTAATAAATTTGACAAATATAAAAATAAATAATACAAATAAATACAGAACAGGTTCAGAACTGCTGAAGTCCACAGTGTTTAAATAACTGACATATACTTACACATGAATGAATAAACTGAGGGTCACTGTGGTGGACATTGGGGTGGCACACAGGGGTAAAACACATAACACAGATTCACTCACTGTCTCTCAGGCTGTGACACGTTAAAACGTATCTTGCAGCCAGTGCTGCTGTGTGTCCCTCTCCAAGTATTATATTTATTTGTTCTTGTTCTGTCATTGTTGTAAATTTGTCAATGCTGTTTGTTAATTTAGTTACATAAATGTCCCTTGTCTCTTGGTATTTTGGGCAGTAAAGGAGAAAGTGCACCTCTGTCTCAACCTCACCTGTCGTACAGTGAGCACACACCCTTTCTTCTCTGGGTAACCATGTTTTTCTGTGTCTGCCTCTCTCGATGGCGAGACTGTGCTCACTGAGCCTGTACTTGCTCAGGATCTGTCTCTGCTTTGTATCTCTGACAGTCAGGAGATACTCTTCCAATTCATACTTTGATTTTAGAGTCCGATAGAATTGTAATTTGCTTTGTGTTTTAGTTTCTTGATCCCAATGTTCCAGATAGTTGATTTGAGATTGTTTGATGATCTGATTTATTCTGATGTTTGGTTGTAAAGCAGTGCTGATCTGAGGCTGGTTACTGTTAGTAGTGTTAACCGGGTCAGTGAGTCTCAGAACCAGCTGACTGAGGGAACTGTTATCAGGGTTCAGTTCTTGGGTTTATAGCGCTTTATAATGTAGCGACTCTGTGGGACTTGATCTTAAATGCTTCCAAAAATTTAGAGATCTTTTTTGTATATTAATAATCAATGGGAATCGTCCTAATTCTGCCCTGCATGCATTATTGGGTGTTTTCCTTTGTAATTTCAGAATTAATTTGCAGAATTCTGTGTGTAGGGCTTCTGTTGGATGTTTGTCCCATCTAGTGTAGTTCTGATCACTGAGTGGACCCCATACCTCACTTCCATACAGCGCTATGGGCTGTATGACACTATCAAAGATCTTACACCAGATTGGAATTGGTAATTCAGTATTATAGAACTTTCTCTTAATAGCGTATAGAGCTCTTCGAGCTTTTGCTTTAAGTGCATTCACTGCCTTACTGAAACTCCCTGATGCAGTGATAATCAGCCCAAGGTAAGTATACTGCATAGTGTGCTCTAGTGCGGTGCTGCCTAGAGAGAACTGGTGTCTGTGTTCCTGACATCTGGGCTTTTTCTGAAAGATCATAATATTTGTCTTCTTCAGGTTGACTGCCAGGGCCCAGTTCTGGCAGTAGTTCTCCAGTAGGTCCAGATGTTGCTGTAGTCCCTGTGGGGTGGGTGACAGCAGCACCAGGTCATCTGCATAGAGCAAAAACTTGATGTCTTTGTCTTGCAGAGTGAGTCCAGGGGCTGTAGACTGTTCCAACTGCACCGCTAATTCATTAATGTAGATGTTGAACAGCGTTGGACTCAGACTACAGCCCTGTCTCACTCCTCTCTTCTGGGTAAAGAACTCTGTTTGTTTGTTGCCAATTTTTATTGCACATTTGTTGTCCGAATACATTGATTTAACGATGTCATAAACTTCACCCCCTACACCACTTTGTAATAATTTGTAATATAGTCCGCCGTGCCAAATAGAATCAAATGCTTTTTTGAAATCAACAAAGCATGCAAATATTTTCCCTTGTTTGGTCTGTTTTACGTGTTTATTGATTAGGGCGTGTAGGGTGTAAATGTGGTCCGTAGTTCTATAATTTGGAAGGAAGCCAATCTGACTCTTGCTCAGGACATTGTGTTCGTTAAGGAAGTTTACAATTCTATTATTTAAAATACTACTAAATAACTTCCCCAGATTACTGCTCACACCAATGCCTCTGAAATTATTCAGGTCCAATTTGTCCCCACTCTTGTGAATTGGGGTAATAAGTCCTTGGCTCCAGATGTCAGGGAAACAGCCTGAACTAAGTATAAGGTTGAATAATTTGAGCACGGCCGTCTGCAGCTCAGGTGTGCTGTGTTTCAGCATTTCACCTAAGATGTTGTCAGCACCACAAGATTTTTTGCACTTTTTGTTTTTAAGTTTTTGGACTAATTCATCCTGTGTAATTGGAAAGTCCAGTGGATTCTGGTTATTTTTTATTGTGTTTTCATATATTTGTAATTTTTGTTTGACCTGATTATAATTGTCATTTAGTTGTTTTGGTGGGATTTCTTTATATAAGTTTTATATATATATATATATATATATATATATATATATATATATATATATATATATATATATATTTATTTACTCAGTTTTAGCTCCTGATTTGCTGCGGGTAGCGGATGTGCTGTAGTTGTGTTGTAAAACGTTACCTGGGACTATTTTAATGCTGGCCCCTTTGGGATGAGAAGACTGCATGTTTACTCTAATAATGCAAATTATCTCATCATCTACTCACCCTCATGTAATCACAGATGTATAGGACTTTCTGCAACAGAACACAAATGAAGATTTTTGAAGAATGTTTCAGCTCTGTAGGGCCATACAATGCAAGCGAATGGGTGCCATTTGAATCTTCAAAAAACCATTAAACACAGCATAAAAGTAATCCATAAGACTCCAGTGGTTAAAGCCATATCTTCAGAGAGACATGATGGGTGTGGGTGAGAAACAGATCAATATTAAAGTCCTTTTGTATTATAAATCTCCACTTTCACATTCTTCTTCTTTTGTTTTTGGTGATTCACATTCTTCAAATGCCACCAACTGGGCAGGGAGGAGAATTTAGTAAAAATGTGTAAAAACTGACTTAAATATTGATCTATTTCTCACCCACACCTATCAGATCACTTCTAAAGATATAGATATGTGCTTTTTGGAGCTTCAAAAGTTTGGCACCTATTGACTTGCATTGTATGGACCTATAGAGATTAAATATTCTTCTAAAAATCTTTGTTTGTGTTCAGCAGAAGAAAGAAAGTCATACACATCTGGGAAGGCATGAGAGTGAGTAAATGGTGAGAGAATTTTCATTTTTGGGTGAACAATCCCTTTATGATGGATGTTGTGAAGTGATATAAAAGTGGTTTATGACGCAACTTATTACATAAATTTCAACTCTCACACGCCAGTGAGCGAAGAAGAGCCATGAAGATGATTTGGTGTTATCGAGATCTTCTCGGGACCGTGGTGCTATTTTTCTTCCATGTTTCGAAAGAACAACAAAACCGTGCCAAGGGTTGAACTGGATGGGCTAACCAAATTTTTTTTAAATGTAATTATGTCACCTATAAATCATTATCAGGTTTTTTCATTTGAATGTGCATATTTATTTTAAAGCTGACTGTGGAGTGAGACGCGGTCATGTGTCTGTCGCTGGGGAGAGAGGAAGCGGTAAGGGTCATCACCTGGTGATTTAGTGATACATAACACCTGTGTCTCGTTACAGTGACTGCAGAGACGGGCTTGAAAAGCCGTCGAGAACGTAAGTGAAGGGAGAGAGAGAGAACAACACAGAAAAGCAGCGATTGCCATCCTAGTGAACCTCTTACCCGGCTGAAAAGCCTGAGTTTGATTAATGTGGCTTGAAATCCCAAATTTTATTTGTGAAGCCGAACTGTCATTAAGTTTTGAACCACATTGACTTACATTGTATGGACAAAAACACATCATTCATCCTCTAAAAAAGTATTTTTGTGTTCCACAGAAGAAATGACATGAGGGTGAGTAAGTGGTGAGAGAATTAAAATTTTTGGGTGAATTACTATATTAAGAACGTAAAATAATTTTGAATCCTTCAACACTGCAAACCATCAAGCTTTTAAGTGTGTTTTCGATGGAATATAGCCAAAAGTCACACATGAGACATTTAAAACCACTATTGGCCAAATGTCTTTTGGCTATGAGAATTCACAGGTCAGTGTTCACCAAACTTAATCTTTAGAAGATAAATTTCTTCACATGAGGTTGCATTTCCGGTGTTCTGATGAATATGTCCTGATGAGTATGAATAGAATGTAATCGAGTGCAAAGTCTAGTATTACTGCAACTTTATTGTTGGCGATACATAAGTGCATAAGAAAATTATTGCAAATCATTTTTCATGCTGATTTTAAAGTAATAGATTGTATGGACTGATTAATTGTTTCTTGTTTGGATAAAAAGTAAGTGGACTTTCTGCTAGGTGCTAAATAATTTTGTTTTTTAAAAAAAATAAATATCTATATATATATCTATATCTATATATATATATATATCTATATCTATATATATATATATATCTATATCTATATATATATATATATATATATATATATATATATATATATATATATATATATACTGTGTGTGTGTGTGTGTGTGTGTGTGTCAAACCAAGGAGTCCTAATATAGAATAAATATATAGAGAGCATTCCCATTCATTTCAATGGCAGTTGTTTGGATGTCACATCCAACCCTGGACCTGTATGTGGCCATCTTTGTTCATGGACACTAATGCTGCATTCCATTCAACTCAAAAGTCAGAAATTCCAACTTACTACGAGGAAAGTGCAATGGAATGCCTTTTGAAAGTCAGACTTAAAAGTTTGAAATCTTCAACTCTGATTTAATTGAGATCCAGGTGCTTGACGCCATGTAAAAATGTTGGCACCCACGGATATTTACAGACTGTGGCAGAACAACCCGACCCGCCCTCATGTCATCTTTGCTCCACCTCTTCTAAAGACTGTCCTTTAGCCAGACTCACAACAGGAGTGGGCAGAAGGAAGGAGCGGCGCAATTTGATAAGCCTCATTTGGCAGCGGATGATGAGGTGCACCTGATGTGAATAGGACCTCATCACCACTGCCTTTAAAATGCAGAGCACGCCTTTCCTCGAGGGACCGGTTTCTATCTCCTGTGCATGCATGCTGGCGTCCTCGCATGTCCAGGAGCAGAGTGGGGAGTGTACCGGCCGAATTCTATACTCACCGGAACCCTGGAGCGAGTAATGTACTCATTCAGGGAAGAGAGCACGCGTCATGGCTGACATGGCCAGGAAAATTAGGCTGCTAAATACACTGCTGCCCCTTGCACCCAGGAGGGGAGCGCGTTTGACCCCTGGACACTGTTCTGGACAAGTCCATTAGTATTCTCTGTCCTTCACAAAGACATTTTCACTGCAAGAAATCCTGATTTCCGCCTTTGTCTTGGACACTTTCCCCAGTGACACTTTATTTTTCCACTTTTGGCTGACTTTTTATGATTTTTATTTTTTTGGACTTTTTATGCTGATTATTATTTCAAAAAAATGTCTCTCTGAGGCCTGATGCCACACCCACTGTGTCTGTCTCTTGCTCACCCCACCACAAGAGTTTTTGATAAACATTAACTTTTATTGAATAATATTCATCAATAAGACAAAGTCTCTACATTATACGATAATAAATCCCATTTAGCAAAATTTGCAGTGACAGGTGTGTACAGGTGCTGGTCATATAATTAGAATATCATCAAAAAGTTGATTTATTTTAGTAATTCCATTCAAAAAGTCAAACTTGGATATTATATTCATTAATTACACACAGACTGATATATTTCAAATGTTTATTTCATTTAATTGTGATGATTAAAACTGACAACTAATGAAAATCCCAAATTCAGTCTCTCCGAAAATTAGAATATTACTTAAGACCAATACAAAAAAAGATTTTTAGAAATGTTGGCCAACTGAAAAGTATGAACATGAAAAGTATGAGCATGTACAGCACTCAATACATAGTTGGGGCTCATTTTGCCTGAATTACTGCAGCAGTGCGGCGTGGCATGGAGTCGATCAGTCTGTGGCACTGCTCAGGTGTTATGAGAGCCCAGGTTGCTCTGATAGTGGCCTTCAGCTCTTCTGCATTGTTGGGTCTGGCGTATCGCATCTTCCTCTGCACAATACCCCATAGATTTTCTATAGGGTTAAGGTCAGGCGAGTTAGCTGGCCAATTAAGAACAGGGATACCATGGTCCTTAAACCAGTTACTGGTAGCTTTGGCACTATGTGCAGGTGCCAAGTCCTGTTGGAAAATTAAATCTGCATCTCCATAAAATTGGTCAGCAGCAGGAAGCATGAAGTGCTCTAAAACTTCCTGGTAGATGGCTGCGTTGACCTTGGACCTCAGAAAACACAGTGGACCAACACCAGCAGATGACATGGCACCCCAAACCATCACTGACTGTGGAAACTTTACACTGGACTTCAAGCAACGTGGATTCTGTGCCTCTCCTCTCTTCCTCCAGACTCTGGGACCTTGATTTCCAAAGGAAATGCAAAATTTACTTTCATCAGAGAACATAACTTTGGACCACTCAGCAGCAGTCCAGTCCTTTTTGTCTTTAGCCCAGGCGAGATGCTTCTGATGCTGTCTTGTTCATGAGTGGCTTGACACAAGGAATGCGACACGTCTGTGTGTGGTGGTTCTTGAAGCACTGACTCCAGCTGCAGTCCACTCTTTGTGAATCTCCCCCACATTTTTGAATGGGTTTTGTTTCACAATCCTCTCCAGGGTGCGGTTATCCCTATTGCTTGTACACTTTTTTCTACCACATCTTTTTCTTCCCTTCGCCTCTCTATTAATGTGCTTGGACACAGAGCTCTGTGAACAGCCAGCCTCTTTAGCAATGACCTTTTGTGTCTTGTTCTCCTTGTGCAAGATGTCAATGGTCGTCTTTTGGACAGCTGTCAAGTCAGCAGTCTTCCCCATGATTGTGTAGTCTACAGAACTAGACTGAGAGACCATTTGAAGGCCTTTGAAGGTGTTTTGAGTTAATTAGCTGATTAGAGTGTGGCACCAGGTGTCTTCAATATTGAACCTTTTCACAATATTCTAATTTTCTGAGATACTGATTTTGGGGTTTTCATTAGTTGTCAGTTATAATCATCAAAATTAAAAGGAATGAACACTTGAAATATATCAGTCTGTGTGGAATGAATGTATACATTATACAAGTTTCACTTTTTGAATGGAATTACTGAAATAAATCAACTTTTTGATGATATTCTAATTATATGACCAGCACCTGTAAAACACTGTAAATTACACTCTCTTTGACAATCATACACCTGTACAACAAATGCTAGCATTGCAGCACCATTTATCAATTTGGTTGTTTAGAGACGTTTCTGCTGAAAACTGCTAGGTTAACATTGCAGTTTTGTTTGCTGATATGTTATCCTCCAAGCATCTGGCATTGGAATGCCTTTATTGTTGGAGATCTGAATGATAAGCAGCAGTACTGCCACTACCTATCCGCATATTACACAGTCTGCATAGGGCAACTCCCAAGGGCGGCACCATCTTACCCTAGGCGGGGCACCTGAAACTCCACTGGCTGCCCATACTTGCACATTATTGGCCTATGTTATTCAAGGACCCGATAACAGTGTAGGAACCCTGATGATTGCTTTGTGCTAGGGTTGCAGCGGTATACCAGTTTCACGGTATACCATGGTTTGAAAATTGACGGTTATCATACCATGTACATTTGCTTATCTACGGTATTGCTAAAAAAATGCAACTGGATGGAGAATCACATATGCGTGCGCATCTCCTTTCCTCCTTGATTGTCAGACTAGTCAACTTGCGACACACACACACACACACACACACACGCACACACGCAGCGGAGAAAATGTCAGAGAGAAGAGAGGTGAGGGGGTCTGATGTGTGTGTGTGTGTGTGTGTGTGTGTGTGTGTGTGTGAGTTAAAGCAGTGTTTCTCAACTGGTTTATTCAGACTGGGTAAGAGCAATGCCATGATCTCCCATTGAAGATATTTCGGCGGCCGCCCAAGCGACAGACTATATAAATCTGCCGAGGCAATATTCTGCTCAAGGAAAAGTGTTATACGGCCACTCTTTGTCCATTCCTGAGGCTGCTTGTGATGTTTAGTGCTACTTTGCAGGTAAACCTTCTCAGTGATTAAATTAAATATAAAAGTAGATCTTGGCATCATTGACATGCGAGCAAAAGCAAGCCAGAGATGAATTTGTATATGCATTTTTTATTTGGCAATTTAGAAATATTGAAGTCCCTTCGTGCCTGTATGTTAATCTAACTCTTGCAGTAATCATTTATCATAATCATGCAGCCTGTGTTATTCTGTTGAGTGTTGAAAAACCATCGAGGACACCCACATCATGACCCTTTTAGCATGTAAACAGGTATAGTTTTAGAAAAAAATAAGTAAACTCGCCTGCTTTGCGACAAACATTAAAAGTTCTATAAATTTAATTCTTTTTTTTATTAAAACAGACCCCTGATGTAGAAAGTGTTAAATTGAATAATAAATTAACAGGGAAGTAGAGATGGTAAAATAAACGTATAAGCTCAGCCTTTATTCCGTTTTTTAATGCCTGATAGAAAAGTATCTATCTTTGTAGAAGAATACAATACTTAAAACAATTGCACATTAGTCACAGATACACTTCAGAAAATTGAGTACACAACTATTTCTGGGCTTAAAAGATACATAAACCAAATCAATATGGAACATTGTATCGCAAAAGTAATACAATGTGGCCCCTATGCACTACTTAAAGCCCGATGTGGCCCCTTTACCAAAATAGTTAAAAATATTAATAATTACACACCATCACCTTTACAAATTTGTTTCAGGATTTTACATGAGTAAAAGTAACTGTTATATTTTGACAAAATGTTACAGTTTCATGTGAAATAATCTAAAGGTAGAATCTATTAGAACTAATTTTATATCAACAGTGGCAGTTGTAGTTAAAGTTTCATGATGTGTTTCAGCTGGAATTTATTTTTCATAAATGCATTAATTTATTATTATTATTATTATTATTATTATTATTTAAGACAAGCACACTGACCTAACCATGGTAACGAGAAGCCTTTCCTTCTGTGTAATATGTGTATCAATATGTAATATTATTTAACAAACGGGATAATAATGGGCTCATTTAAGTAAATATGCTCTTCAATTTTTTAAAGGGGGAGAGACAACTTCCTGTAGATTTTGTTGTTGACATCAGCAACAAAAATAATGTCACTTGATGCATGTCCTTGTACTGGAAAACCATGAACAAAACGTCTCGGTTACTGTTGTAACCTCCGTTCCCCGAGGGAGTGAATGAGACGTAGTGTCGAAGGAAGCGACACAAGTGGTCTTCTCGGGCACCGAATCGTACCTCTGAACCTGAGAAAAGGCCAATGTCAAGTTGCCAGACAGAATTTGCATGCCCCGCCCCAGACATACGGGTATAAAGGGAAGCGGGGTAGCGAATGCCAGTCAGGATTTTGCACTGAGGAGCCGAAGGATGAAGCACGGCCATTTACAGTGCTAGGTCTAGTGCCGTGGCAGGAGGGACACTACGTCTCGTTCCCACCCTCGGGGAACGGAGGTTACAACAGTAACCGAGACGTTCCCCTTCTGTCACTTTCTCGACGTAGTGTCGAAGGAAGTGACACAAGAGGTCCATGACCGTGTGACGTGACTGTCGGAGCAGGGTCAAAGCAGGCTACTGCGTGTTAGAGGCCCCTGAACCGAATGCACGTCGCCCTCCCCAACGCCCCCTCAAAGAGTTTTAGCATATCCACCTTAGGTTTTCCCGCACCCCTATGGGAAAAAGGTATTACATGCTAGCATGGGAGCAAGCCCAACAGCCGCTGCCTTCTCTCTCACTATGTCTCTCACATAGGATATAGAGCGGCTGGGGCCCAACCTATGTCGGGGAAAGCGGTCATTCCCCGGGGGGGAGCAGGAGAGCCTGTCGGGCGCAACAGGTGTCCCGAGAATAGCGGTGCTGAGAGAAGACTCGAAGCATTAACCCCGCTCCACACACCTGGCAGGGGGCGGCTTAGAAACTGAGGAAGAGGCCTAAGGAGGTGTCTTCAAAACTCGTTGGCGCCGGCGTGCCGGGCGCTGAGGCAGGACCGGAGGCAAGGTAGCTGTCCGGCCTGCAGATTTCCTATTCTTTCAGGAGGGGAAGACCCTGCAGAGGCCACACCCTGCACAGTCCAGGGGGAGGTAATGTATGGCAAATACACCATGAGGGTTGTGAAGCCGGACGTGGGAAACGGCGCGGTGGTAGGTCCAGCCTAATGAAGGAGGGACTCTACAGACACGGGGCCGAGGCAGCGGAGCTGCCTGAGGGAAACGCGGGTCCGCCGAGAGGGGGACCGTATCGCGGAGAATACATCATGGGGTGTTAGCCTGAAGAGGGAACTATGCCCGTGGAGCCTGACCCCAGTACAGAGCCCTAAGACTCATACTTGGTCTAGCTGCGAGTTGCTCTGCTGAATTCGCGGGCCAGAAGGCTAGGGAGGAAAAAAGCAGCCAGGCAGCAACGCTGAGTGGCTGACCTGGGACAGAAGGCGCACTGGATCACATTGGTGAAGGGCACAAGATGCAAGCGGAACACCCGGTCAGTTGTGCCGTGTTACCGAGTTCTACCGGCTCGGACCTGACAAAACATGGGACGAGACCGACTCAACCCTTAGATTGTAAAATCTGGCAAAGGTATTGGGTGTTGCCCAGCCCGCTGCTCTGCAGATGTCTGCTAGGGAGGTGCCGTGGCTCAGTGCCCACGAGGACGCCACACTTCTAGTGAAGTGTGCTTGGACCTGCAGGGGGGTGGGCATGCCCTGGGCGTGATGGGCTAAGGCAATAGCATCAACGACCCAGTGGGCTAGCCTCTGTTTGGAAACGGCGTTCCCTTGCACGCACCGGACACAGCAACGAAAGGGCTGGGTCTGCCTCCTCCTGAGGCAGTGCTTGCAGGTTCACGACCTGGTCCCTGAAAGGAGGGCCGTCTTCAGGGAGAGGGCCTTGAGCTCGACTGAATGAAGCGGCTCAATGGGGGTCTCTGAAGGCCCGAGAGGACCACTGAGAGATCCCAAGAGGAAAACAGGTTAGGCCGGGGAGGATGTAGTCTCCGGGCGCCTTTCAGGAACCTGATAATCAAGTCGTGCTTACCAAGGGACTTGCCATCTACTGCGTCGTGGTGGGCTGCGATAGCAGCTACATACACCTTCAAGATGGAGGGGGAAAGCCTCCCCTTCAATCTCTCCTGCAGAAATAGAAGCACTGACCGAACTGCGCATCTCTTTGGGTCTTCAGCCCGGGAAGAACACCAATTCGCGAACAAACATCACTTTAGTGTGTAGAGTTGCCTGGTTGAGGGAGCTCTGGCTTGATTGATCGTATCTACGACAGCAGGTGGTAGATTCAATAGATCTTCCGCATCCCGTCCAGGGGCCAGATGTGGAGATTCCAGAGGTCTGGGTGCGGATGCCAGAGGGTGCCCCGTCCCTGAGAAAGAAGGTCCTTCCTCAGGGGGATTTTCCAGGGAGGGGCTGTCACGAGGAGCATCCGAAAACCAGGTGTGGGTGGGCCAGTAAGGGGCCACAACGGTGACCTGTTCCTCGTCCTCCCTGATCTTGCACAGCACCGATGCAAGAAGGCTCACTGGGGGGAATGCATACTTGCACAGCCCCCGGGGCCAGCTGTGTGCCAGCGCGTCTGTCCCGAGGGGAGCATCCGTCAGGAAATACCAGAGCGGGCAATGGGAATTGTCTTGGGAGGCAAAGAGATCTACCTGTGCCTTGCCGAATCGGTCCCAAATGAGCTGGACCACCTGGGGGTGGAGCCTCCACTCTCCGCTAAGCGAGACCTGCCGCGACAGCGCGTCCGCTGTCGTGTTGCGGTTGCCAGGGATGTGAGTGGCTAGCAGCGACCTGAGTTGCGGCTGACTCCAGAGGAGGAGATGGCAGGCGAGTTGCGACATATGATGAGCGTGCATGCCGCCTTGGCGATTTATGTACGCTACCGCCACGGTGCTGTCTGAACGGATCAGAACATTCTTGCCTCGGATTAGTGGAATAAACCTCCGTAGAGCAAGGATAACGGCCATCAACTCTAGGCAATTGATGTGCCAATGCTGCCGGGGGCCTTTCCAGGTGCCAACGGCAGCGTGCCCTTTGAACATGGCACCCCAACCCAATCGAGAGGCGTCTGTGGTTTCCACGACGCGTCTGGACACCTGCTGCAAGGGAACTCCGGCCCGTAGGAAGCAGAGGTCTGTCCATGGGCTGAAAGTTTGATGGCAGGCGAGGGTGATTGCCACACGATGCGTGCTGTGGCGCCATGCCCATCTCGGGACTCGGGTCTGTAGCCAGTGCTGTAGCGGTCTCATATACATCAACCCGAGCGGCGCGACTGCGGCTGAAGATGCCATATGCCCCACGAGCCTCTGGAATTGTTTTAGAGGACCGCTGTGCCAGGCTTGAAGCGAGTGAGGCACCTGAGCACTGACTGGGCGCGCTCGTTGGTGAGACGCGCTGTCATTGAGACCGAGTCTAACTCCATACTGAGAAAAGAGATGCTCTGAACCGGGGCGATCTTGCTCTATTCCCAGTTGACTTGAAGCCCTAAACGGCTGAGGAGCCTGAGCACCTGGTCCCTGTGAGTGCATAGTAACTCTCGAGAGTGGGCCAGAATGAGCCAGTCGTCGAGGTATGCGGATTCCCACTCCCCTTAAGGGGGCAAGAGCGGCCTCTGCGACCTTCATGAAGATGCGAGAGGACAGGGACAGGCTGAAGGGGAGGACCTTGTACTGATACGCCTGGCCGTCGAACATGAACTGTAAGAAGGGTCGGTGTCACGGCAAATTAGACGTGGAAGTACGCGTCCTTCAGGTCTACCGCCGCAAACCAATCTAGCTGTCGAATGCAGGTGAGAATCTGCTTCAGCGTGAGCATTTTGAACGGGAGTCTGTGCAAAGCCCGGTTGAGAACTCGCAAGTCCAAGATTGGTCGCAACCCGCCACTTTTTCTGGGTACCATGAAGTAAGGGCTGTAGAGACCCTTCTTCATCTCGGCTGGAGGGACGGGCTCTATCGCGTCCTTGAGGAGCAGTGTACAAATCTCGCTTGTAAGGCACTGGCTTGTTGGCCATGCACTAGAGTGGAGCGAATAACGCTGAAACGAGGCGGGAGCAGGGCGAACTGAATCGCGGAGCCGAGTCGGATGGTCCTGGCCAGCCAGCGCGACGGGTTGGGAAGCGATAACCATGTGTCCAAGCTCCATGCGAGGGGGACTAATGGGACGATCACATTTGACGTACCGGGCAGGGCTTCAAGGCGGGGGGGAGCAGGTAATAATGCGTCGGGAGGCAAAGGAGCGTTCCGAGGCTGAGGTGCTGAGAAAAGACTCAAAGCACTTACCTTACTCTGCACACCCGGCAGGGGGCGGGTTAGAGACTGAAGAAGAGGTCCCGAGAGGGCGTCTTCGAAACTCGTCAGCGCTGGCCTGCCAGGGTTGGACAGTCGCGGGGCCGGAAGCGAAAGAGCTGCGTCCGGGAAACCGGGACTGGAGAGATGTAGGGCCAGGTTGCCGTGAGAATGGCACACACCGGCTGAATGACCCAGGGAATCGCTCTGTAGGTACCGCAGCCCGAAGGCGGTGCGGCAGGTGAAAACAAGGATTCTCTTCCCGGCCCTCCACCGGGGGACGGAGTGGTCTTGAAACCATCTCCGGAGCAAACATCCGACTGCCTGGGGTGTCCGTCTCAGGAGCACTTCGGAGCTTTTCTTGTCCGAGAGGGGGTCCTGGAGACGGGGGGTGTACGGCGCCTGCAAGGTGCTCTACGCTGGGCCCGAGAGCTGGGCCCGGGTTGTGGAGCTACCTGTTGTTGCTTTCTCGTCGCAGGGGGGACGCCCTCGGCGAGCAGGTGGGGCGCGGGCACGCTGACTGGGTGGCGCCGCGGCATGATGTAAGAAACTGTCCCCATCTGCTTCCTCACCACCGAGAACTGCTGGGCAAAGTCGTCAATGGTGTCGCCGAAGAGGCCGAGCTGGGAGGCGGGGGCGTTGAGAAGTCGTGACTTGTCAACGCCATGCATCTCGACCGTGTTCAGCCAGAGTTTGCGCTCCTGGACCACAAGTGTGGTCATCATCCACCCGAGTGCCTGCGCCGTGACCTTCATAGCTCTGAGAGCGAGGTTGGAGCAGAGTGCAGTTACTGCAGCACATCGGGGTTGGAACTACCCAGGTGCAGATCTTTAAGTGCCTTGGCTTAGTGAATTTGCAGGAAAGCCATGGCATGCAGGGCGGAGGCGGACTGTCCAGTGGTGCTGTAGACTTTTGAGGTCAGTGATGACATCATTCTATGGCTCTGGAGAGGAGTACCGTTCAGTTCCGCCAGGTGGCGGTGTTCCGCCATCCAGGGTAGTGAGAGCGGACAAGCGGAGGGCTTCCGGGAATGACAAAACCAAGGGGGGGGGGGCGTGGCTATAAGCGGCGCCGTGACCCGAGGAACGAATCGAGTAGCCGAGAGGGGGGTACGGAGATCTCCAGTCCAGCCTCGCGCTCGCGGCGTCACGGGAAAGCATAGCGGACATCTGCAAATCTGCCTCAGACTGGGCGAGCAGACCCGAAAGTGGCAGCCCAGGTGAGCAATCAGCATCAGACGCCGCTGTGACGCTCTCCGATGCAGCGGCGATGTCGTCATCCAATTCCGGGAGATCAAGGGAAAATGCCGGCTGGCCGGGAAGCGAGCCACACTCTTCCCGAGCTCGGACGGAAGCAAACAAGTGTGCCGGGGGGCGGGTGGTTCGTGGGGATTTACCCAGTGAAACCGAGCCCGTGGTCATCTCCAAATCGCCTTCATTGCCAGCCGGGTCAACCTCAATCCCGTGGGAAGAAGGAACGACGCGGGGGGCGGCTGAAGTGGCTTTCTCTCATGACAAAAGAAAGCGTGACCGCAATGTTTCCATGGTTATATTCTCGCACTGAGAACATGAACCATTCATAAAACGCTGCCTGCGTGTGATCGCAGCCCAGGCACGCAAGGCTGCTTTTATGACCGTCAGAAGTGGAGAGAAATCAACCGTATCCAGGAACTACACAGAGGCGGAAAGACATCTTTAAAAAGACATTTCCTGTAAAGGACTTTCAACGTTTGCTGTGTATTTGCTCTTTTATGAGTGGGAACTCAAACTCTTTTAGAGAAAATATACTCTTTTAGGAGGAGAACACACTTTCAAACAGAAAGAAGCACTGTCGAAGTGCCTAGGGGCGTGAACTGCACAGCGTGCAGAGAGAGAGACGCCAGCTGGAAATGTGCCGTGCGGATCCAACAGCAATGCTTCTCGCTGGTAGAGGCGAGTGAAACAGGAGTGTGTTTCAGCTGCTTGCGGTACAACCATTCGGCTCCGAAGAAAAATTCTGACTGGCATTCGCTGCCCTGCTTCCCTTTATACCCGTATGTCCGGGGCGGGGCATGCAAATTCTGTCTGCCAACTTGACATTGGCCTTTTCTCAGGTTCAGAGGTACGATTCGGTGTCCGAGAAGACCCCTTGTGTCACTTCCTTCGACATTATGTCGAGAGAGTGACAGAAGTGGAACTATGCAACATAAAAGGAAATGCAACCCAGGATACATTAAATACAGGTTATGTTTAAACTATGGCAGGTCGACACTTAATTTCCAATGTAAAATCTGCGTCCTGAAGCAAAACCAGTTGAGAAACACTAACTTAAAGGTACAGACAGGAGCAGCCTGGCTGCGCTGTTGTGCACCTACAGTTAATTATTAATAATCATAGGACAGTACTTAAAAAGCTCACACAGCTGATGTTATTTCTCATTTAATATTTCATTTTACTTATAAACTAACATGCTTTAATTATACAACATGTTGTATTTACATGCTATTTTTATCATGTTTATAATTCGATTTATTATTATAATTCTGTTCTTTCTTATTTTTTCTATTTATTTTATTTTCAAAATAGAGACATTTTTTACACATACTTCAATAAAATAAATGGTTTCAAGTTTCAATTATAATAAAGTGTTTGTTCAAATAAATAAATAACCTTTCTGTTTTCACTGATACTAATTGTGTAATACCGTGATAACGTGAAACAGTGATATTTTCGGAGACGGTTATCAAACCGTGAAAATCTCATACCGTTGCAACCCTACTTTGCGCTAACACTTTTCTTGTTCGCGCCCCTAGTGGCGTAGAAATTTACACACTGCAACTTTATCCAAATTAGGGCTTTTAATGATATTTACCATGACTCCTGCGATTCCAATTCCCACGTATCCCACGATGAAGAGCTTACTGTTAAAAAACACCTCAATGGCCACATCACATGTCTGCAGACAGTGAAACATATTCATTATATGCATGTCAATAACACAAAGACCTTATACACATGTCTGTACCAATGCATGTCCAATGGTCACTACAATAAAATGTATCCAATTGCATAAATAATGGTTATTATATGAGTGACCAGAGACTCTCACCTGGTTTGATACAACGTCTTGGCACACAGTGGGGTTTATTGAAGGTGAGCCACAGCAGTTCAGCTACAGACAAGATGGATTTGAATAAATTCAAATTAAATAATACATCAGGTTAATTAAATATAGAACCAAAATGCACTGTCCACTCAGAATGGGCTGAACATGTGGTTGATCAGCTTATCATCTCTATGGATGTGAATTTATGTCAATTTTTCTCTCTCAGCTTTTTCATGCATTTACCAGATGAAATTGATGTTGCATCACGATTTTCTTGGCATTTTACACTTTGTGCATTTTAATCTTTCTGATTCCATCAGATATTGATAAAATGGGTAAAACTCACAATGCTGTGGTAGGATTGGACTGTTGTATTGTAGTTTTTTCCTGCTTCTTCATTATAGAACGTTTGTATCTCTTCAATGATCTAAAATGACAAAAAAGATAAGAAAAAAGAAACTTGCATCTTTTAATATCAAAATAGTCTTGTATTTATTTCTAGTAACTGGAAAACTGTCTCTACAATAGTGTATATTTTAAGTTTAGCAGATTCACACACTCAGACTGAAATCATTTCAAATTAAGTGTACATGAAAATCAAAATTACACAGATTAATTAATTTCTTGTTATACAGTTCCAGCAATACCTTGTCTTTGTTGAAGAAACCAAACACTCCTGCTGCAACTTCTGATCCAAAGATGATGAGAAGACAGGTGAAAAACTGCCATGAAAGAGAGGAAACTTTCAATAAGTGTAGTGAAACATCTTATTGCTTTTTGTTGGATGAAATTGCCACTGAACACCAGTTTAATAAATATTTAATATATCCAAAGTATTTACCACATTATATATTCTAAAGTCTAGACATGTAAAATAAAATGCATCACACAAAACAGCCTGAACGTGTCAGATTTAATTGGCAAATTCTCTAAATGTTTAGCTCAATTTTTAAATTGGTCAGGGGTGATTATATTGTAGCTTTATACTTTCAGTTTATAGCTTTGAGGGAATTTAAGTGTGAGAAGTTGTCAATGCAAATCTGGCTGATTATTTATTTACATTTTTTTTTTTATAAAATTCAAAACTTTTCCAAAGTTTGTCCTTAGATGTATGTCAGTATCAGTGGCATATTTGGGTCCACTTTATTTGGTGATATGTAGAGATTAGCATTTAACATTCAATTTAGATGCATGGTTTACGAATATTATTTTTGTTTAGTTTTAGCATTTATATTTAAGATGTACATTGGCTGTATTTTATAGTTATTTCACAAGTTGACTGGTTCATATAGTCGTAGACCACATTCAGGTAGACGTATTTGGTGTACTGTCCATAACGGAGGGGGCAAAGCACAGAACTTGAGCACCCACCCCCCAATTTGGACAATTCTGAAATAATTTGTATAGGCTTTATGAAATATAAAGGTGGAGGTGGGGAGGGATGCCTTAAGAATCGTCGCCGGGGTGAGGGATGCAGCCACTTATACATCCTTGGGATATGATTGGCAGGTCTCACATCTTAAAGGTCTTACGTTTGTAACTTTATTTAAATGTTTATTAAACCAAAATTTATAAAAATAGAACATTTTAAAACTGTAGGTAAATCCACTAAAACTGGGCATTCAGTGTTTGTTGCTAAATTGGACATAATTAGGCACACTTTATTTTACATTCAGCACCTCATATATGTAAAGCAATGATCAGAAACTTCAGGCCCATTTTATATTAGGTGACCGTAACCCTCTGGGGTCGATGGACGCGCCGGTGCGTCCTGCTGGATATTTTCGTCATTACAGCAGAAACAACTTAAAATACTCCGTCATTTTTGGGTATACAGATAAGTGTAAGACATCATTAGAGACTATAAAGGGTCTACTTTTATTTGTGTACACTCATAATAACAATGAAACCTTTTGATTTTGTAAAATAAAGAAAATAAAAAGGGTGAGCTTTCAGCAGTCTCTGGGTTTGAAAGCATTTATCTGAAACACGTTACAAAAATGAACTTAAACTCTGCGAATACTTATCACACAAACATGAAACATATGTCTAAAGAAAGCTTTAAATGTCTACTTTTTAATAAAACAATTCAAATTTAAAACAAATATTCTCCTGCAATGCAATCTGTTTGAAACAAAGCGATGTTCCGTTTTTACTGGTCCATCTAATTATCTGTAATGTGATCCCACCCACCAGCAGAGCACGCCATTTATACGCTAATGTGCTGAGACGATCAGTGCAAATGCCCATTTTACTGCGTGTTTGTAAGGACACACAGGCAAGAAAGCTCCAGGGTTGTAAGAAAGAGTTAACATTTTCCTCAGAAGAAGAGCGGGACTCCGATGAACATTTGTATTTTGAAGAGAGACTTGATCCAGCTGAGGATACAATTTCAGACGATTAAGTCAATTCGTTTTCATTAGTTGACATGCTATTTTATATAAACTTTTATTTTACTAGTGGGACTGTTTCTAGACTTGCCAGCCAGGATTCGGAGTATTGACATTTGAAATATGTCCTAATAAGCAAGTTTTAGTTACATTTAAATGATGTTTTGGCTAAAGCAGGTATTTAAATTGTATGCTGTATAATATAAATATGATATGTAATATGATATAAAAATAATATGAATGTTTAGATTATATTTTATCTAGTGTTTATAATGCCTCATTATCATCAACAAAGCTTGTGCTTGCAAATATAGGTTCAGGTTAAATGAGTAAAATGCACTTTAAATATGCCCATATTAGAAAATCAGCATATTATTATGATTTCTGAAGGATCACGTGACACTGAAGACTGCAGTAATGATGCTGAAAATTCAGCTTTGATCACAAATTGCATTTTACAATATATTTAAATAGAAAACTGTTCTTTTAAATTGTAAAAAGAGTTCAGAATATCAATATTTTTTTTTTGTATTTCGGATCAAATAAATCCAGTCTTGGTGAGCAGAAGAGACTTTTTTTAATGGTAGTGTAGGTCTAAAATTAAGTAAAGTCTTTATGTAAAGAAAATATATAGTCAGATTACTTCTTTTAACTTAGAACTTGATTTTGATCATTAAGTCTCCTCACATTCATTCTCTCTCTGTCACATTCCTCATTGATAGTCCCAGGGGTGGGGTCTTTTGTGTACTCAGGTGTAAATGACCTTAATATTCATGATGATTCACGCCTCCTCGAATATGACCTTTCAACACTAAAATTGTCTTTCAAAAGTTAAATTACTATATTGTTTTGCATGAATGAGGGATCAGGATGGTTTTCACATCATTTTGTAGCAAAAACTCTAGGCTACAAGAGTTCAACTCCAGTTCTCAAAAGTCTTGTGGACAAATGTTTAGTATGTGTTATATTACCTTATTTCAGTGACTTAAAATTTTAGATTTTTCAAAAACCACGCATAAACGTTATTTTCTCAAAAATACAAACATTTACACACATGTTGCTCACATATTATTGTAGCCCAGTTTGTGCTGAATACAGTGTTATCAGACTTTAGCCATTAATATGTTTTTAAGCAACTGAAAAATGCACTAATGTCAAGGCATGTCAAAACTTCTCCAGGGCCCAAAAGTCCCTCAGACCCCAGAGGGTTAACTACTATATACTTAACTATTTGATACAATGTACTTATGTACATACATGTTATTGCATTGTAATTACATTTAAAATACTTGCATTTAATTATGTTTGTAGTTACACTGCTGACTTTACCCACTATCCTAACCCAACTTTATCCCAAAGCCTATCTCTAACCCCTAACCCAACCCTTACCCCAAAACCTAACTCTAACCCCTAATCCTAACCCAACCCTTACTCCTAAACCTAGTCGTACCTCAACCTAAATAGCAGAAAATGTGGCCATTTTGCAGAATAACATGTGGTTACACAGTAAATACATAATCTAGTATATATTTAATGTTAGTGCATTGTAGTTAAGGCCACCTAATATAAAGTGTAACCAATACTTCTATATTTAACAATGTTCTACAATAAGACGTTAAATCTTATATTGTCTTGTATTGCCTTTTATAACTTGTTTTGAAAGTTGTTTGCCACCCATCTCACTCACCAATCCAAGAAGGCACTGGGACTCTCTCACGGCACCATAGCATCCGAAGAAACCCACCAGCATCATTAAACCACCGGCTGCGATGAGAATATAGACACCTGTTAAAAACACAACAGGCAACCATCAGTCAACCTACAGTATCACATCACATTTGAGGATCATGTAATGGCCAGGCCCACATTTTAAGGTAGTAATGGAAAATCTGTGAACCTAACTACTATAACGGATTTAGAAAATGGAAAAACATGCTATATGGAGCTGAGAGTATGAGAGTACCGCTATCGAACGCATTATTTCTTCATTTTAAATCTTTAAATATTTTTTTGCAACAAACAAAAGGGGTAGTAATGCGGTATATCTAGCTAAATTATATCTAACATTTGTGTTTTCAAATTAGGAATGATTTTATGTACAATTATATCACTATACTTTTGTTATATTACACTGATATTAAAACTAGGGCTGTCAATCGATTAAAATTTTTAATCAAATTAATTACATGGCGTCCCGAATAATTAATCACGATTAATCGCATATACAAATATTTGCTGAGAAAGCCCCTCATATAACAATAATTCAATATATAATTATACATTTATATCAATATATAATTATACAGATATCTTTAAATATTTAAAAATTAGATCTATATATATCTCTATATAAATAAAAAATATTCAGATTCTTAAAATGCATTACATTCTTGTGGCAGAAGAGTTAATCATTGATAAGACAATACAAAAAGCGGCTTTAGAATACAATATATTGTTTACTACCATTTTATTGATCATAAGTCAGTCATTGGCATACAGTTCACAGCAATCAATTTCACAAGTGAATTTGTCAATCAGTTGGATATTTATTATGAGGGCTTGTTTAAGGACCCGTCAATGTACACCTGCGTCAGACATTTTATTTTAAAGTAATGCTAACAAAACTTTTACATCTAGAGCCAAGGGGTATATTAAAACAAATAACAACAAAAAGGAAAATACATAAAAAGTTTAAATAAACATATCAAATTGTTTACTTATTTCAATACACTTTACAGCTTTCCTGTTACTCAGATTGGAAATTGTTCTTGGGTATTGCTGAACCTCTGAGTTAAATATTACAACTAATGGTTTATAACCACCATACTTACATTTATGAATACTAAACTTTGCCAACAAAAGCAGAAAATGTATCAAATAATATTCCTTATGAAGAGACATGGCATAGCTAAAAAAAACTAATAAAACATTTTCAAAACAAAGTTGAAAGCTGGGAATGATATGATCTCTAACAATCTTGCAGATATCAGACAAAAAAACAAGTCGAGCAGGGACAACTCCAAAATAAATGAAAAAATGTTTCTGCCTGCAGACCACAAAATGTACAGAATATATCAACATCAAAATTAAATCTCTCTACAAGAAAACAATTAGTGGGGTAGTACTTATAAATAAGTTTTAAGGAAATTTCTTTGATTTTATGTGTGATTAGATATTTATGGGGTAATTTCCAAATTTTGCACCATCTCAATCCAGCCACATCCTGCGTCAGACATGCTTGTTGTCATGATTCACTGTTGTCTACCCTTTGATTTGCCTCTGTCATCTGTTCCCCATGGACTACACTTCCCATCCTGCGAGTTAGCGGCTCGCCATTCACTGTGGGTGTAGTGGAAGAGGCAAATCACAGGGTAGACAACAGTGAATTGTGACACTTGTGTAGCGTCTTGGGTGTGTTGCATCATAAACATAAAATGTTTAGGTCACTTTGTCAAGTTAAATATAGTTTAATACTCAATCTTTAAACGCATCTTGAGATCCCTTAGTTCACATTTGCGCTCCGAGTGTTTTGAACACTGACTTAAGTGTTTTCATCACTGTATAAACTACGGCTGAAATTTCACTTACTGCCATCTGGAGTAAACAGGTGATACTACAAGCTTGCATTTCTCAGGAATCTTCCTTATTATGGTCTGGGGGAAGTGGGATTAAATGCGTAAATTGTTTTTAACGCGTTATTTTTGTAAAATTAATCGCATTGAATTAACGCGTTAAATCGACAGCCCAAATTAAAACCTTCAAAACCTTTTCAAAGTTAACATGCTTTCTCCTATCTCAACTTACAATCCAACAACAACTATAAGTTATCTATTTCTAGATTGATTTCCTTGAAAACTGTAAAAAAAAAAAACAGTGTTTCTATGGCGCTTTAAAGAAATGCTCTGTTTGAGCATCCCTCCAGCACAGCAACACTGGCATGACCAATGGTGTGAGTTTGGGGTGGAACAATCTGTTTGATCGATGAAAGACAAGGGGAGTGTTCAAAAAATCCATTTGAAAACAATTTGTTTTTTTGCAATTTTTGTTTTGTGAATGGTGTCGATGCAGGGCACTGTAACTTTTGGTAGCAACGTGTCGTGTTCCCATGTGATCATGTTGGCAATGTAACCGTGGACTTTTTTTATTTTGCCGTTGGAGCAAATTAATATGCAAAAATAATATTTGCTGTCATCACCCATTCACCACTATAGAAGTTTACCTGGCTATACAGTAGTTTACTGCTGCGCTTTAAACCTGGAAATGCGACAAGGGTCCAAGTGTAGAAATTTTAGAATATCAGTGGATATTCTACACACACCCATTCCATGCAGGAGTGTGCTGGCTTCTTGGAAAAACTAGTGAAGGAGATGTTTGAAATACTTCAGTGATGATCCAGGTGACTGCAGTCAGGTCTGCCATGAAAGTTGATATAGTTTCAGAAAGATGTAATTTTTCATAATTACCTGCAGAGTGCAGCATGAGCATTATGTGTCTCTCAGGAAGATGAGAGCATGTGTTCGAGAACAATCAGACCGCACACAACCCTTAAAGATGATGTAATTAGCTTTCACTTCAGCCCTTCTCTCACCTCATTAGAGAGAGAGAGAGAGAGAGAGAGAGAGAGAGAGAGAGAGAGAGCATGAACTCCTATCTGTTACAGCAACTGAGCAAGGTCACTGGTCTAATTCCTCGTAGATACAAGATGGGGAGTCAGTTACCTGTCATGGTAAGGAGGCTACGCACTGATCTAGTATCAGAGTTGCCAATTAACATCTAGCCTCGATCTATACTACAGATGGTAACACTGTGCTCAGGTCAGTGAAAGAGAGATTTTTTTGAGCAGGTATATTGATACCACAGGAGACCTGCGACAGGTGGGACGTCTGGAATAGAGATCTAAGTCTAAGTCTCTTGAGCGAAAGAGAGACAGAGAGAGAGAAAGACTAAGGAAGACAGACTGTATAGCATCCATGTATCTTTCTCCATTTTGAAGTAGGATGAAAAGACATTGAGTAATTAAACTTGCAATCTCATTTAGATTTTTGTATTTAGCTATTTTTGGGTGTTTGCCATTTCAGTCATAACATGACAATGGACAATTTGCCGCAAGGTTGCCACAAAGCTAATTTAAAATGTGAAAATCATCACTGTTGCAGTGGGGGCATGGTCAAGTGCCCATCCGGCGAGATGCACTGGCACATACACCTGAGCTAAATTATCACCTGTTTCTAATTCCAGTGAGCATGGGGAGAGCGGCATAAAAGCAGCCACACAACCAGCAGACAAGAGAGAGAGCCTGGGTCCAGAAAGTTATTATTGTGAAGCTGAAGAGTTTATTATTGTGAAGCTGAAGAGATTATTATTGTGAAACTGAAGAGATTATTGTGTGACTCTGTGAGCGCTGAATTGTAGTCATTAAAATCCTTACCTGTGAGTGGAGAAACCTGCCTCCCGTGTCCTCCTTATCGACCACCCTTTAAACAGGTGCCAAAACCCGAAGTTGGAAGTACGCCCCATGGAGTCCTCCACCCAGTTGACCCTGCTTGAGCTGCACCAAGAACAAGACCACCGGTTCTTTTAAGATTCTGTGAGCTCAAGCATAGGACCGGCATGTGCTCCTCAGCCAGGAGAGAGACCCGTCCACAACCCCGGACAGCCACAGCACCTTGCCCCCTACCACACTTTTAAAGATAGGGTGGAAGACAACCCAGAGACCTTCCCCGATCTTTTTGAGCAAACCGCGGAGATCTGGGGCTGGCCACGTGACCAGTGGGGAGCCAGACTCCTTCCATTGCTGTCCGGGGAAGCCCAGCTTGCGGTGCAACAACTGCCGGCGGCTAACCTCCTAGCTTATGAGGATCTAAAGAAGACCATTCTGCAAATGGTTGGCAGCAGTCCAGAGCAGTACCACCAGCTCTTCAGAACCCTGAAGCTGGAGAGGACCGGCCGCCCATTTGCATTATCCCAACTGCTCTGAGACACATGCCGGAAGTGGCTGCTGGTTGAGGGAGTGGTCGACTGAGTGGAGCTGGAACAACTGATCCGTCGACTGCCAAAGGAAATGGCAGAATGGGCCCAGTGCCACCGCCTGGCGTCACTGGAGGAAGCAGTCTGACTGGCGGAGGACCATATGGCAGCGTACTCAAGTGCGAAAGAGCCCTCTTCACTCTTTCTCTCTCCCCTCCCCCTGTGTGTTCTCCTGCTCTCTCCCCAGAGCCTGTTCCTGCCCCACGGAGGTGAGGAGCTCCGGCACCGCAGCCAGTTCCCTGCGCGAGGTGGTGGGCGCACACACACACACACACACACACACACGCCTCTACAGTGCCCCGCCACTCTCCCCCTCAGGTGGAAGTGTCCGCCGATGCAGGTGCGAGCATTTCGTCTGGGCTGGCCTGCTGGAGTTGCGGGGATCCGGGACACTTCCAGGATCAATGCCCTGTGATGGAGCTGGGGACGGTGGTCCGAATCCCCGGTGCCCCGCAGGCTGCCCTCGACCGAGCCGGAGCGTACCGGATACCAGTAAGAATCAAAGGGGGTACTCACCAAGCTTTGGTGGACACAGGCTGTAATCAAACCATTATCCACCAATGCTTGGTTCAACACAGGGCATTGGGCACAGCTAAAATTTTGAGGATGAAGTATGTGCATGGAGATATTCACAAATACTATGTGGTGACCCTTGCAATTAAATTTCGGGGAACAAAACATAGAGTGGAGGCCGCAGTTAGTTCCCGCCTCACCCATCCGCTGATTCTGGGGACTAATTGGCCTGAATTTCGGAATGTATTAATGGGAATATGTGTGGATGGGTCCTGCATAAAATCAATGAGATGTAAATTGTGCAATGCTCTGGCGGGGGAGGCGGAGCCGGGTCTGTCATCATCAGCTCCACATCAAGATGACATGGGGGGGAGGGGGCTGGGGGCTGCAACTCCTCCCATTTCCCTTTGGAGCAGTCATGAGATGAAATCCTCAAACACACCTTCGACAAAGTGAGAGTGATTGATGGTCAACAACTCCGACCAGTCATTGCACTTTCATATCCCTATTTTTTTATTATAAATGAGCGGTTAAATAGAGTGACGCAGGACGCTCAAACAAAAAAAAAAGATACAAGCCAACTCTTAATACCGCAGAGTCACCGGAAAATGGTGTTCCTGGCGGCTCACTATAATCCGATGGCAGGTCATGTAGGGGAAAGAAAGACACTGAACCGCTTAATAGCCGTTTTTATTGGCCAGGCATTGGCAGCGATGTCCGCAGGTGGTGTGCGGCATGCCGTGAATATCAGCTGGTGAATCCACTGGCCACCCCAAAAATGCCATTGTGCCCCCTTCCACTGATTGAGGTCCCCTTTGAGAGAATTGGCATTGACCTCGTCGGGCCATTAGAGCAGACAGCATGTGGCCATATGCAACGTGATATCCGGAAGCAGTGCCTTTTCGCAACATCTCAGCACGCAGTGTAGCGGAGGCACTCTTCGGAATAATCTCATGGGTGGGCACGTAATATGAGCAGGAAGCGATCTTCTATGTTCCGCAACTGCTTTCGGGTCCTTGAATAACAGATAACGTGCGAGTAAGGGCAGCCAGTGGACTTTCTGTTGCCCTTCTAGGGAGTTGGTGCCCTACATAGATTACGTTGTCTGCTTATTGGGAGTGGCGATACTGTTGCCGACTCTGTAATCTGAAAAACATCTTTAAAAATAATTGTGTATGCAGGAAATAAGTTCTGATTGTTCTCAGAGCACATACGGTTCCTGTGCTGGTCATTGTTAGCATACTTTATCTCTACTTACTCTGTAGAAGGATAAACAACCATTGCTTTTGTGATGTGGTGGCTTTCTTATATATTGTACACAATGCTAAACAGTAATTAGAGGAATGTTCTGGGTTCAATACAAGTTAAGTACTATAGACAGCACTAAATGGTACTTCTGTCAAACATAAATCACAATTACTGTAAAGCACTTACATTGAAAGTCTATGGAGCAAGGCACTCCAAAGGGGTTTATATTCATTGTTAAAGAGATCTAGGTGGATGCACTTCTGGTTATACATTACCTGCGTAATTGCTGTGGGTGGAGTTTGCTCCATTACATCATGTTCCTTTCTGGTATCCTTGCATATGTAATTAATTCCTGTGCAATATTTTGCCCTTAGACTTACTGTAATTGCATAATGTCTTGTCCCGTAGACCTCCATTCTAAAGTCATTAAAGTAAAGGCAGCTTTTGATGGTTTTCACAAATTGATGCATGTTTTACCAATTGAGGGACTGATACTCTCAGGTACTATTTACTTTCATTCAATCTTTTTTCTACACATTGAACGTGAATGGTGACTATGGCTGCCACTCCTTTTAATTCTGCCTAGCATCTCCATTTATTGTTTCACGGAAGAAAGTCGTACAGGTTTGGAACAAACAATATAATTAAATAATTTTTAGGTGAACTAACACTTGCATCGCTCCCCGAACATACCTTTTTTAGGTACATTTTATAGTGTACATCTTTTACATTAAACAGGTCACTAAAGTGAGTTAATGTTACTTAACTCTGAAAAATGACTTTTGCCGAAACATTTACAGTGAGTTGATCGTTGAGAGCACAAAATATCTCATTCACATTTGTTTTTCATATGTTTATGACATACTTCCTTTAATATACTAAATACTGAATCAGTGAGGTCATAGAATGAAGTCATGTGGGTTAATTTGCCGATTATATCTAAATATGGCAAATATGGCAGTTATAACTCTGCACTAAAATGACCCTATTGTTGTAAGGGGTAATTTTTTCAGCCTACAGTTGTGACTGTAGGCTGAAAGCTAAATTGAAGATGAGAACTCCATGTTTTTATAATAGCTAACAAAAAACTAGTGAAAACTTAGTGACTCAGTCAGTGAGACATTGCTGAAACACAGTTACCATTAACTTTCATTATACAGAGACAAAGTGAATGGTGACTGAGTATAACATACTGCCTAACTTTAGTGTTACATGGAAGAAAGAACATCATACAGATTTGGATTTTCAGACACCATGAGGGAAAGTAATGATGACAGAATTGTTATTTTTGGGTGAACTATGCCTTTAAGCACTAAAAACCCACAGATGAGTGTGATGACACCCACTAAACCAAGCTTGAGAAGGTTATTTGAGGTTAAGTATATTTTCAAATGTCAGAGAGGGTTGTGCCTTCCTCTCCAATTCTAACATAGCTATCTTAAAAATGTCCACCACTGTCTTTCAATGGAGCATTGGGAAGCCTGATTCGGTTTAGTAAAGTCCCTGTGCATACACTTGTAAGGCATATTGTATGTTCATAAAGTGCTGCAAAGCGCAATTTGCTATTTTCCTGAGAAATAGGTTGCTGCACTAAGACGTTTCAAAACCCCGTCTTACCTCAGAACAAAGTTTAAACTCAGTTCCTGCATTTGCAGGTGGTAATAAAGTTAATGTCCAAACTCTGAAAATATAGTGGAACATCAAATGATGTCCCTGACAATCAAGAGTAGGTATGAAAAAAAGCTATTTGTGTTAAACTATCTATAGGTCATGTATATTTTTCAATTATTACTATTATTATTATGATGATGTTTAAATTTACAGTTGTATTTATGATCTAATTTGTAAGTCTAAAGGCATTTTTCCACCCGTTGTCGTAGAATGATTTTTAAGTCACTGCAAATTGGGAAGAAGTTGGAGAGAACAAAATATTTGGAATTGGTAGGTATAAAGGTATTAATGGAAAGGAGGATGCAAGAACCGGATTGACAATATAAATAATATTTTTAATAAAGAACTAAAACAAAAAGACACAAACACACACATAGGACGGACAGCTGCCCATAAACGTTCTCTCTCTCGGTTGCACCACCATCTGCAGTCGGCCTTTATCCCTCTCGGAGGCTTGATTAGCCTGATAAGGGACCGGGTGTGTAAAATCACGACCCGGCCCTGTCACAGTAGGCTATGATTTTTTGACCACTTCGTTATTTTTATTATATCTTTGTTTTGTTTGAAGTGCAGTGTCAATTTATAAATATTTTTGGTTTTATTTTTAGCATGTTTCAACAAATTATTTTAATTGATCAAAATCGACTGGTAGAAGTGAAGTGCGTGCCTATACAATCACTGTTGATGCTAGCCATGATTTGTGTATCAATAGATTAAAATTATTAATAATTTTTACATTTTATGACTTAAGCATAGTGCTGCACTTAATGCTAGCACTCTTAAAATAGTGCCCTAATTGTAGTAAGATACTTTTTATTAGCAGCTTATAGTGTAGCTAGCTACTTTTCCAAAAGGGCAGCTTGACTGCATATTAACTACCCTAAAATATGAGTACCTTGTAACTTGACAAGTTACAGTTTCAAAGTAGCTTCCCAAACACTGTCAGCATCTACATACAGCAATGCTTGATGACTCTATTTCTTTTTCCCTCATCAACTATTTTCCACCCGGGTTATAGTTTGGAGCTTGTGGTTTACTTAATTTATGCATGCCTCGAAATATCACTTTCTGATTTCAGAAATAATCAACCACTGAAATTAATTGAGGTGAACATCAGTTAAGATGGCATTCCAAGGACCAGATTATGGCAGGACCCCTCTCTAACTGCCGGTGTGGAAGGAGATGTGCCACACTGTGATTGGATCCTTGGTGAATGAACATAAATGTTCAGCAACATCAGATAAGACAACTGCCAGACATTACTTATAGGGCAGGAAGAGGAACCTTCTGCACCCACCAAACTCATTCCTAAGGTTTAGGCAAGAACTGCCATAAATTCCTTTAGGACCTCCCGGATGCAGCAGCAGTGGAGGGCCACAGAGATCTATTCATACCTATGTGTGGAGGCCTTAAATTTAACACATCCACTCCATCTTCATGCAAAGCACAGTTTATGTTAATGATTATTGACTGTTAACACAACAGTTCACGGAACAGACCTATTAACAGATAAACGAATGCATGGATGATGACTTAACCTTTTCTTATCGTGTTCGGTCTCTAACTGTTCCAAACCATGCCTTTTATAATTTGAAAGAGGTTTGATAAAGATATAATGCATGGGTAAAAAGTTAAAAGCACTGTTTTAAGCCTGTACTTTATGCTATACAAATGAGTTCCACACTAGGCTGGGCAACACCGTGGCTACTTTAGACAACAGTGGCCAATCACACTCCAGGATCGGATAGGTGCCAGATTTCAATCTCCTCCTCATCAGAAAGGGATAAATATGTCACCCGGGTAGCCATTTTGCCAGAGCCATTAGCTGGTTTCCCATAAGGAGCATTCCCATACAATTCTCTCCCATTGCTACATTCAGTTCAACAGCATTGCATGTGTCCATTCTGTGTTCAAATAATTTATTTGTTTTATTGTTTAAATCAGTACTTTCCTTTTTGGTTATTAGTTTATTATCCTTGAGCAGTGCAAATTAATTATTAGTATTATTAATCATTGTGGTATTTACTCTTACATATCTATTGTTAATAAATTGTATTAATTTTATTACATCTGTGTCTTCATTGTGTTGATGATCAAAGACTCTACTAGTTGTCCAGACTCTCACAAATCCTTCAGATAAATCAGCTGACCAACTTTACATTAATTGTAAATTATCGAACAGCTCTTTTGGGAGTGTTCTTATATTGTTAAACAGTATTCTTACCTGGTGCTCCGTATTCGAAAGGGGGAGGGGGTCAGAACATAAAATGAATGTCTCTCCAGGGGTGGACATTGGGAGGTGGAAAATTTGCCTGAGTGGCTCTAATAAACACTGTCTGTCTGTCTGTCTTTCTTTTATGCATGTTTTTTTTAGCTATATTAATATAAGCCAAGCAATAGGACTAAGTGAATATTTTGAAGGTGGACATTCAAAGGTATAGGTCTGGAGAGAGACACTGGCCTGGGTTGTTTCATTGCAAGGAGTTATGCATTCAGGTTATATGCAGAACTAGTCAATGAATTAATATCAATTTACCGATAAAGAAGGTATCAGGACCACCTTCTCCCAGCAGAGAAATGGTATTTGGATCTAGTCTCAGCCACAGACCAACAGCAAGTACCAGTGATCCCATCAACTGCCAGAAAGAGAAACAGAAAAATACATCCATCAACAACAGGTAAAATATTTAATAGAATTTCCAAGTACCTTTTGAGTGGATGTCAATGGAGAAAGATGCTTTTGGCCCACATCTTGGTGTAGTTATGTCATGTAATGTACAGGCAGGGGCTAACTGGAAGCTAACCAGCCAAACCCTGACTCCAAACTCTGACCCCTAGTTTCAAGAAAAACAAACACATTCAATATCACCAAATATTTACTGACTTTTATTCATTAATGATTAAAGTTATGTGGTGCACCAGGATGCGCATTTGGCTAGTAGCTTGTTAAAACACTATAACACAACAGTTTATTTTAAACCAGTACAACAGAACTCAACCCATTTGTCTTACTTACTCTATTCTAAATGTGAGTAATGATTATCTAATTCAAATGATTATGATTGATTAATGGTTTGGAATTATTATTAATTCTCCTGAGCTTTGGAAAAACAAACTCTGAACAACAACATATTCTGGGACAGCACAAAATCATGTATGATGATACAATATGTACCAAATAACAATCACCTATTGTAAAGTGACAAAACCATTTGACTAAATCTAAGAATAAAAAGTGTCTGAGGCTCATAAACTCACTCACTCACTCACTCACTCACTCTTCTGTTTTCTCTGTTATAGAGCTATGGAGTGGTGGCACAGATATTTTTCCACTCTGGCAGGATCCCTCAGCTCGCCTCTTAAATCTAAAGCTTTGCTTGTCAGAGTTAGAAGTAACGGCATAAAGCCAAACCATGAAGGTAAAAGCAGGCTGTAAAATTCAGGTTTTAGCACTTTAGAACCTGACTTCATCACTCTTAAATGTGCTCTAATGACTGCTGACAAAGAAAGCAGACCTTCTTCTGTCAAATCTCATTTAAAAACCTTTTGTTTGAGTTAAACAGAGCTGCTGAGTTTAGCGGTACAAGAAAGATTCCTGGCCTTAGATTTGGGTATGAACAGTAGAAACCAGCCTGAACTCATGAACATTACGTGACCGTGGCAATATTTTTGCAAAACGAAATTGCATGCATTATATACACATTTCATTGCAGTTTCCAATTGAAATGTCCAGCGGGGGGTGCCAAAAGATAGTGAAATGGTGTTGTAATCAGACCACTAAACAAAACAGACATCCTTTGCCTAAACCAACACCTAAACCTAACAGATAGTGTCCAAAAATTAAATGCAAAATAAAAAGCATGTTTTCTGAAGAATCCCCATCATTTTGTGTCGCGTGTCAGCCTATGTGTTGGCTGGATTTGATCAGCGGTCTTCCACATCCCAAGTCAAACACTCTATCAGGTGAGCTACCGCAGAATATAATCACATTAACTGTGTAAATGTAGGTGAATCTTTAATACAAGCGTTACAATTTATTGCTTTTCACATGATGTGTTAGAGCAAAATTGTTTCGATATCATAACATAGCAATAGAGCAGTTTAGAAAGTCATAATCAGCCGTTTTACTCATGATTTCTGTGAAAGTAAGTAAAACACACAGGTTTTGTAGAGTTGCTGTAACTGCAACAAAATGGGCACGTAAAAGCCAGTGTGCAAACATTTAGCTATTGTGAGGTTTCTAGAAATGTAGGTAGATGTTGATACTACAAGACTATTGAATAATTCTGATCAATAAAAAGACTCACTGCTGATTTTTTAGGAAAATCTGATGGATGGATTCTAACCAAACCTACTTAGTCTCATCCCACCATTGGAGGTGATTTTTCCATTTATTGGAGGAAAAATTATTATCCAGTCAAATGGTCTGAGGAACAAAACTATGTCAAAATCAGCTTATAGTGTGAGTAAAGACAACAGCTCTCAGGTCCACAGGGCAAAAAAAAAACATGCAAAGCCCCCTCTAAAAAAAATTTGATTCCATACAGTGTGGTCCAAACATCCAAGGCTACAAAGACAATACAGAATGTGATTTGAAAACTAATATAACCCTTCAATGCATGGCAATTTTTCCAAACATATTCTGGTCTTTAGAGACCCGGCACTTATATCTGTCAAAAATGGATGTACAAAATGCCCAGATAGTGTACAATTTTCAAAATACTTTCAAGAGAATTTGAAAATAATTAAATAAAATAGATAGATAGATTTTGATATATTTTTTATGTTTCATTTTAATAAAATCAAACATAAATCAAATAGATAATGCAACAAATCAGGACAAATCTAGAACAGGATTAATTTTTTTTCACACTGTCAACACACATTGAGCTAAACATAACACATAATCTACACATATGTTACACATATGTTAGAAAAATGCAAAATAGCAGCACTTTCACTTGTGGTCTCACAATTTTGGACCCCACTGTATCGGTTAAAAATAAATTCATGATGCAAGACAAGTGACAATTTCCCCACCCTCTCTGGTCTCCTACAGCTGTCACATAACACAACCCCCACGGGAGACATAACCCCTCAAACACTCAGTAACCCCGCTGCACTGTAACATCAACCGGCCTGACATCAGTGCACTGCCTCACCCTGCATCCCATCCCCTCCCCCTCAGAGATCTCCTCTGGGCATCAGGGTTTATATCTCCCTGCTAGAACAAAAGACCAACTGTCTGTGTGTGACACAATCAGCTGTACAAGACAATGAGCGAGTGTTATACTACAATAACATCCCCTAAAATGTATTCATTTATAGCAATAATGATAGATTTCTAAATGTTTAAAATTATAATGTTGCATTATTAATTTTATATATATATATATATATATAAAACAGCATTTATAAATCTTTGTTAATGTTAGTTAATAATTGAACATTTGTTCATTGTTAGTTCATATTAATTCATAGTGCATTAACTAATGTTAACAAACACAACTTTTGAAATGTGTTGGAATATGTTGAAATTAACATTAACCATAATAAATTCTACTAAAGTATTGTTCATTCTTAGTTCATGTTAACTAATTTAGTTAACTAATGTTAACAAATGGAACCTTACTGTAAACTGTTACCAATATTGTCCATCCAGAACGAATTATTGCATGTGAAGATTAAATGTAGATTAAATGTGAAGAGTTATTAACAAGACAAGATTACATATAATGTTATATGCAGAAAGACACCTGTGGCTTCTTAATTTGTGAGATATTATATCTGGAAATGCACTGCCAAAAATAATTTTCTTAATTATGTTTTGTTTTACAGTTACAATATCTAATTCTCTGTAGAACTAGAAGCATTTTAATGTCTTGTTTTTAGAGAAAGATTTGTTTTAAGAAATCTTACAAAGTGTATCTTGTTGCATTAGCAGATTTAGATTTAAGTGTAATTTCACATACTTGGAAATTCTAAATTTCAACCATAGAGTGTTACTGGAGGATATTATAAGACTTCTAAACATTTGTGAGTTTAAAAAAAAAAAAAAAAACATTTTAGGTTGGAAATCAAGGGCAATGAAGTTACCATATATGGTTCCTCGTCAGTCTAGGGTAATTTTTTCCCCCTAAAAAGTGTATATAAAAAAATATAATAAAAACATGTAAACTTGTTACAAACATAAAAATATTTATTTAGGAACATTTTAATTATTATTAGAAACATTTTAAAATATTATTATGAACATTTTAAATTATTATTAGGAACATTTTAAATTATTATTAGAAATGTGACTGACCTCTGGCTGCTAGCTTCCCTGAACACCTGGATTCTAGAATTTTTTAAAGACAGGCCATCCAGAAGGCCAATAGCCTTGCAGTCCCGCCTGTAGAAAACCCAGGCATTCGTGAGGCTGACATCCACAGAGTAGGCAAACATGCGCATGTACCACCTCTTTGATTTCATGGGGGTGCGGTAGAGATGGACCAGCATGTCACTCTTGTCAATGCCCCCCATGTTGGCATTGTAGCTTTTGATGACAGCAGGGCAGCTCACTTGTTCCTTCCTCTTGGTATCACTGCAGTACCTGTAGACTGAGGAAATGGGCTCTGCTCCCATGTCTGTTAACAGCAGAGTGACGATCCTATTGTCCTTCCACCTGAGGGCCAGGATCCCATCGTCACTGGTGACGTAGTCATACGTACCACGAGGGACAGCCTTATTCTCCATCTCCTTGATGATTTTGAGTGGAGGCTTGCCTATTCTGTTGTCCCTGGCTGTCCCTGTGTACCTGCAGTTCTTGTCCTTGAGGTACCGCACTATCTCCAGGCTGGTAAAGAAGTTGTCCGCAAAGATGGCTGTGGTGGAGGAGGAGGACAGGGTGGTGGCTAGGACGGAGACTATCTGGCTGGTGACACCCATGGCTGTTTGTTCAGGTGTCAGGAGAACACTGTGGGCCTCCAGCGTATTCTTCCCTTGATATAGCAGCATGTCATGGATGAAGCCATCCTCAGAAGCCCTAGCAAACAACTTGAATCCCCATTTGTCCGGCTTGTTTTTGATGTACTGCCTCAGGTTGCCAGCTGTCTTGCCTTTATAGGCAACCATGACCTCATCCACAGACTGCTTGGGTGTCTGTGGCTCACTCCTGAAGGCAGCATTCAGATGACTGAACAGTGGCCGCACCTTGAAGAATCGGTCGATGGTGTCAGTGCTCTGGGTGTTGTCGTTGAAGTGGACAAGCCTCTTCATCAGCCTGAACCTCTTCGATGACATGAGGTTTGTGACTTGAGGGACCCTGGTCTCCATTGCCCAGTAGTCTTCAACGGCAGGCAGCTCAGCAATCCCCATGTACATCAGGATAGCCACAAAGTTCATCATCTCGTCTTCAGTGGTGGTGAAGGTGGTGTTGATGTTCTTCTGGTTTACATACAAGTTGGTCTGGTACGTTATGTGCTTGATGACTTGGGGGCTAAAGTACCTGCTGAAGTACTGAAAGGGAATCTGAATGAAGTCTGGGGGACAGTGCTGATACTCAGGCAGGGCGGGGTTGTCCAGGTCAGCCTTCCTCCTGGTGGTTAGCCTGGCTGCTGGCTTCCCCTTCTTAGTTGGCATCTTTGCTTGTGGTGCTGGCTCTTCATTGTCATCGTCGTCATCATCATCATCATCATCTTCAAGCACCTCCACTGCAGGCTGCACACACTTCCTCTTGGCAGAGGGGCCTATACCACTCTGGCCTGGAGTGTCTAGGTTGTGGGTGGATGGGAGGAAGTCAGGGTCTGCCACATCATCATCTTCCTCTTCAGAGCCCTCATCATCACTGATGCTGGGGTGGGCTGGCACAACAGTCTCCCTCTTTCCATAAAAGAGACGCGTAGATAGCTGCAAAGAACAGAGGAGTACATTTGAGTCAATATCAAGCCCAGTTTGAGTTATTTGTTAAGTAATAGTGAAGTGCAGATCTACTGAAATATAAATAATAAGAAAAATAGCATTATACGTACTGGTGGTACCACTTATTTTAGCAGTAATAAGTCTCACAGTAAAAATAAACACCAATACATGGCATTTAACTATGATAAAAACTGTTTCAAGGGCATAAAACTGACACATAAAGTGTAAATATATAATAAGAAGTGCAAAATAGCACTATAAGTATTTAAAACTGTTATAAGGTCATAAAACTGACCAAAACCACACATATTTCAATATCTATGGCTTGAAAATGTCTATAAATGTGTTACGTTTCCCACTGGATTACTGTATAATGTTATATAAACCTGTGATAACATCCAGTGCACTAGTAAATACTATTGTCCTACGTTATAATGCATTATTTAAAAATAACCTAGTATGGCTTTCTATACGCATAGGGCGTATGTCTAAATATGGACTTGCTATCACTTGCACTAATCTTACGTGAACGGGGCGTATGATCAAATATGGTCTCACCACTTTTCATGCCACAAATGTCACTACTTTCAAGAAATCTATGCAAACAACACCTATCTCAACATGTTGCACAACTATTCAACCATAGAATGTGTGTTTCATCAACTTACCACTTTTTGTTTCGAAGTTATTAGCGTTGATGTGTGAGTAGGTAGTAGCGCATAACCTCACTTTCCAAAATCCGGAACGTCACTGAAGTTTGAAATGCTCCGCGCAACTTCTGATTGGTCAGATGCCATGGTGTGACTATCAGTGACGTAGACTGA
The DNA here is from genome assembly GCA_032164185.1 of Moxostoma hubbsi. Taxonomy (NCBI): domain Eukaryota; kingdom Metazoa; phylum Chordata; class Actinopteri; order Cypriniformes; family Catostomidae; genus Moxostoma; species Moxostoma hubbsi. The sequence continues at coordinate 78,964,818 of JAVLUX010000001.1, read as the reverse complement.
TCTTCGCTGATTGGCTAGGAGAAATCTACGTACTCATACGACAACACAAACAGGCAGGGGGGTGTCAGTTTGAATGCTCGATTAAGTTACCAAATATGGTTCCTCGCCCGATAAAGGCCACTTTTGAAGCATTTATTAGTTATATATTTTAAAACATGAATTAATTATTATTACTATTATTGTTATTAATATTATAAATAATATTTTGTATTCAAATGAGCTTGCTTTAAAGATAAATGCCATTATAACACAAGAAAGAAAAAAAATGGGACAGACAGATTTACTTGAACTGTATGTTAGTCCAGAGAAGTAATGAAAGGCATTTGCGTCTGGAGCCCAGTTTCCACTCTTTTTGGGTTGTTTTACATGTATGGAAAGATTTGGCTTGTCCAAGTTTATTGGGAGTTTTATGGTGTCCTTAAAAAGACAATTTCAGAGCACATTTTTATGTGTAATTCTATTGCGACAACAGATTATTTTTTCATTTGATTAAAGCATCAGACACTGATTGGATTTTTTTCAGGTTCCAAAAGGCGAGTTGAACACACAATGAACTCCTCATAAGATGTATCACGCGTCATCTTCTTTAATTAAGAACATTAAGTGAACACAAAAACACCAATTGCATGTTGAAAAAATACTGCAAAAGGAACATTTCGAACAGAGACATTTTGAAACTAGAAAAACAGGAAAAAGAAAGAAAAAAATGGGTCAACTCAGACTCATAAAAAGCTGATTAGATCTGTAGTGGAAAACAGAATCCAGTCAGCTCAGGAAAGTTCTCAAAAGTATTTATGTGGTGCACTCAACCACCTTCTATACTGGCAATAGTAATAGTATATTATTAGGACAGTACTTGCTTGGACTAAGGGTAACATAGTATTGTCACCATATCTTGGACATTGTACAATGGTAAAAAAAAAAAAAAAATATATATATATATATATATATATATATATATATATATATATGTATTTTTATTTTTTTTTAACATATCCTATGGAAACACCATGACATTGTTTGTAGTACAGTCTCTTGGAGTACTATGCAAACACTATTTTTTTTTATAAAAACAGACCCACATTGCTTTAACTAATTTGCACTTTAAAAAATAAATAAACGTACTGTATGATACACTGTATATTAGGGGTTGCACAATTACTGATTTTTAATAGTCACTGGAGTGGCTTAAACAGACGCATAGAATAAACATTTACAGAGAACAAATAAAGAGAGTGAGCTTTATATTAATGGAAGAGTGCTCTTTTGTCTCATGCTGAGGGGTGTGGACAAAGAGTATTGAGAGATGTTCATAGAAACACACACACACACACACACACACACACACACACACACACACACACACACACACACACACACACACTCACTCACAATATGCTGTGTCCTACCACCTGCTGTTCCATTTTGTGTAATTGTAAGTGGCTATTCTAGTTTTTCCCCAAAACTGTTCCTCAAGATAAAAGTAACCTAAATCTGACAAAGCCTCCCTTAATGAACATTTGGGGACATCATCGTTTGTAAAATCATTTCATAAAAGAAGCAAATACTGTTTTTCTAATTCTAAAAATGTAAAAAAAAAATAAAATAAATTTAGGGTCAGGGTGTGGGTTAGATAAGTGTAAGGTTAAAAACAGTAGAAAGAAAGAACAAAGCTGGAAACACACTAATTGCACATATCACACACAGTCATCCCCTGTAGACATGAACATCATGTGTCTTCCTCTTCTAATGTGCCATTCTTGTTCAAATCAAGTACAATCAATAAAACAACTGGCCAGTTTAGCAACACAGACCATAACTAAGCCCACACCTTCAATAATTAACTTCACTAGTCACGTCACAAAAATAATACGCATTTTAGTGTCACTAAACCAGCATGGAATAATTTCCTATGAGTTTAGGCTGGTTTATGCGGATTAGCTGTGGTCTGTGGTCTAGCTGGTGGACGCAGCATAGCCATGCTGTTCACCAGTCAAAAATCCTAGTCAAGGATATCGTGCTGTTGAAGCTGGTTTAGAAAGATTGCTGGGGACACTAGCAAACCAGCTAAAGGGACTAGCATCCAAAACACAACATACAGTGCATCCGGAAAGTATTCACAGCGCTTTTCCCTTTAAGCTGGTGACCAGCAATGCCTTTTAAACAGGGTGGTAGATTTATTGGGCACTTTAACCCTCTGGGGTCGACGGACGCACCGGCGTGTCCTGCTGGGTATTTTCGTCATTACAGCAGAAACAACTTAAAATACTCTGGGGTATACAGATAAGTGTAAGACATCATTAGAGACTATAAATGGTCTCCTTTTATTTGTGTACACTCATAATAACAATGAAATATTGTGCTTTTGTAAAATAGAGAAAATAAAAAGGGTGTGCTTTCAGCAGTCTATGTGTTCACGAGCATATTTCAGAAACACGTCACAAAAATTACCTGAAACTCCACTAATACTTATCACACAAACATGAAACATATGTCTAAAGAAAGCTTTAAATGTCTAATTTTTAATAAACCAATTCAAATTTAAAACAAATATTCTCCTGCAATGAAATCTGTTTGAAACAAAGCGATGTTCAGTTTATACTGGTCCATCTAATTATCTGCAATGTGATCCCACCCACCAGCAGAGCGCGCCATTCATACGCTAATGTGCTGAAATGATCAAATAAAATGTAAACTCCCCTGACTGTGAGTTATAATGTAAACAAAATTAAGTAAGTCAATTCGTTTTCATTAGTTGACATGCTATTTTATATAAACATGTACATATTTTACTAGTGGGAGTGTTTCTAGACTCTAGACTGTTTCAGCTAAAGCAGGTATTTAAATTGTATGCTGTATAATATAAATATGATATGTAATATTGTATAAAAGGCTATGACATTTTTTGGTGCCTACCGCTTTAAGACTCTTATACGGAGGTTACGGGGGAGGAAGTGCGTAGCTAGTGTGTTGGCTATCGAGAGAACGGAAAACTGTGTTCAAGTTCGACGGCATAATTTAGTTCATGTATTTGTGCTGAGTAGCCTCTTTAGTTCTTCCTGAATTATCCAGCTTCCAATATTTAATGTGTTGAGTTAATGACGAAAAGTAAGTGACTGTCACTTTGTGTTTATGTTTCTATATTGTAGAGTTACGATGCATTAATATATGCCCAGCATGATGAGTGAGATTTCTAATGTTAGAACAATGTTTACGCTGTAATGCACTGCAGAAAATAATAAGTTAACTGTTGTGAGCCTTCTGATGTCTAAGTTAATGTAGCAACGCTTGTAACGTTGAGTTAATCAGAGTTAATATCTTGCTCAAGAGACCATGTGCGGAGGCTATTGTGCAGTAGCTTTGTCTGGCCTGAAGGTGTCGTCATAGCTCCTTCTGTAACCTTTTTTCATACAGTCTCATGTAAACTGGTCGGGGAGATAGGTGAAGCTCATTGTATCTTTCCAAAGAGTAATATCCTCATTTATGTGATCGTAGATTATGTTTAAAGGGGCATAGAAATGTTTATTGAGATATTTATGTTTGATGATCCTAATTTGTATTATGTGGATTTATTATTTATGTTGCATTGTAATCTAAGTACCGTAATTGTTTAAATGACAGTACCTAATGGTGATTTATTTGTGTTTTATCAGACTATAATGACAATACTGGATATTGGAATGTTCTGATGAATACTGCTGGATCAAAATACAGTTCTAAGAAGAGATTACATCTCCTCGTCTTTATTCCTGTGTCCTGACCGATACGCCATCCTGTTTACTAGCTGAAACCCTTGACGAACTAGCCCTACCTGATTACCTCACTAACAAATATGATATAAAAACAAAATGAATGTTTAGATTATATTTTAACTAGTGTTTATGCTGCCTCATCATCATCAACAAAGCTTGTGCTTGCAAATATGTGTTCAGGTTAAATGAGTAAAATGCACTTTAAATATGCCCATATTAGAAAATCACCATCTTGTAATGATTTATGAATGATCATGTGACATTGAAGACTGCAGTAATGATGCTGAAAATTCAATAGAAAACTGTTCTTATAAATTGTAAAAAGAGTTCAGAATATCAATGTTGTTTCTGTATTTTGGATCAAATAAATGCAGTCTTGGTGAGCAGAAGAGACTTCTTTTAATGGTAGTGTAGGTCTAAAATTAAGTAAAGTCTTTATGTAAAGAAAATATATAGTCAGATATCTTCTTTTAATTTAAAACTTGATTTGGATCATTAATTCTCCTCACACTCATTCTCTTTCTGTCACGCTCCTCACTGATCCCAGGGGAGTGGTCTTTTTTCTCTCAGGTGTGAATTGCAATCTATATTCATGATCGTTCACGCCTCCTTGTATATTACCTTTCAACACTAAAATTGTCAACAAAAGTTAAATTACTATATTGTTTTGTGTGAATGAGTGATCAGGATGGTTTTCACATCATTTTGTAGCAAAAACTCCAGGCTACAAGATCCAGTTCTCAAAAGTCTTGTGGACAAATGCTGAGTATGTGTTATATGGCCTAATTTCAGTGACTTAAAATTTTAGTTTTTTTTTTTTCAAAAACCATGCATAAACGTTATTTTCTCAAAAATACATACATGTACACACATGTTGCTCACATATTATTGTAGCCCTGTTTGTGCTGAATACAGGGGTTAAAGTGAAAAAAAAATAATTTATTTAAAAGTACTATGTCAAATAAAGTGTTTTCTTCTGAACAATAACAAGTGCTTAAAGTGCTTAAATAACAAGTGCTCAAAGTGCTAAAGAACTGAACTGCTAAACTGAAGATTAGAAGTGAAAATCAAGGCCATTATCACTTATTTTTTCTTTTTTTCTGGGTTGTAAGCAAAGTCCTGCAAACTCTTTCTTTTTAAGACATTTGGACCAGAAGATGGAGCTGGTCCAGTGGAGGAGGCTGAGGGTCTGGCTGGTCAAGAGGAGGAGGTTGAGGCTTTGGCTGGTCCAGAGGAGGTTGGTGAGGGTCTGGATGGTCCAGTGGAGGAGGATGAGTGTTTGGCTCGTCTAGAGGAGGCTTTGGCTGATCCAGCGGTATTCCTGGCCTGCCGTATGAGTTTGTTTGCCATCTCTGATGGCCGAATCCTTGCTGCCTCACTCACCCTTTTCTTCTTTTGTGCCTGTTGTGCCTCTTTCTTTTTCTGCAGATGTTTTTGATATGTTTGATACGATGACAGGCAAGACCACCTTAATGGCTGGTCTATTGTCATTATCGATGCTGTCCACTCCCTTGCTTTAATCGTGGATTTTACAATTGCAAGGCTCTCATAAGTTTCCACATTCATGGAGCATCTGTCTGCTTCAAGAATATCATCCATGAGATTAAATGATCCTTCAACCAGGGGGCCTGTGAAAATGCTAAGTAGTGCTTTGACCAGCTGACCCAGAATGGGAAATCTCACACCTCTCTCTGGATTTTTCATGGATACAACTCTGCTCCACCAGTCTACATCAACTCGGCCTTCCTTTTCAATGTTGTTCTGGGCACACGTTACCAGGTCCACCTCTATTTGGTACGCCCGTATCTCTTCCTCTAGCTGACCAATCTCTTCTGGTGTGACCACATTAGGCAAGGCCTCTCCTAATGTGATAAAAAAATCTGTTTTTGTCAGATGTTAATCAGATCATAATCAGATGTTATCTAAACAATGGTTATGCAACTACATATTAGTTCAGTGAATTAAAGTTGAGTTAAATCTTTAAAATGTTTTAAGTGTATGTCAAGTGTTTGTGGCTGAAGAGAAAAGAGAAAATTCTCAACACTGCTATTTTTTTTTCTGTAGATAAATATTCCTTTTCCTCATTTCCTGTTAAAAAATGCAGACTTAATAAAGTATGTTAATATTTTGCCTTGGAATTGATTGTCTAATCTTTCCATTACATTTCAAATATGGAAATAACATACTGATTAATAATAATTTCACTTTATTCACTTTTTTTAACAATAAACTGCTATTTATTTGAACACTTCTATATAAATCTGTATAACTTCTAAAGCTGGTTATGATTGCTGTAGTAGAGACCTGGCTGTTCCCTTTGTAAAAAACAACAACTGTTATTAACTTTCATTACATTTAGCCTAAAGTTTTTGCCTACACAAGTTAGCCTACTACAAGATACCTCTGAACATGTCGATCATGACTTTGAATCGGTCAAACTCTGTAAAGAGCACAGAGATTTGTGCCTTCCGGTTAAGGTTGACTTGTGTTCCCATTCGGGATGCTGTGGCTTGTTCTTGTTGAAGAATTTCTACTCTGGTCTTTTCCTCAACAGTTAGTGCATATCTTGTCAGCACTTCGTTAAGAAGCCTTTTGTATCACACAAACACACACACATATATACACCTGCACACACACACACCACTGTGGCTATTTTCATTGCTTAATCCTACATAAAACCTAACCACACTCTAAACTAGCACATCACTCTACATGCAATATAATACAATAAAAATGGTTAACTGCAGAGACAGCACATTAAAAATGATTAGCATTACCTGTATTTGTGTTCTTCATTTGGATCCAGCACATAGTAGTAATGCACCACCAGTACATCCATGAGTTCATTCAGCCTGGTGCACACCTCCAGCATCTGAAGAAATCTGTTGCTAATTGGCCTCATCAAGCTCTTGGAAGGAAGATGGAGCAGAGTCTGAAACTCTGAGAAAATCTCCTTCTGTTTTGGTGACTTCTCAATATCATAATAGACATTGGAGCAGAAATTTTCCACTTCTGAGCTGAACGGAAACCATTGGAAACGATGTGCACGGTGTCTCCAGATACGTCAAGGAGGTATGGGTTCTCCTTCCTTGCTTGAGTTTCAAGGCCAGACTTTTTTCCTCTCATGACTGCACAGTTGTCAAGGAGGATGCTGGTAACTTCTCTCAACTCAAGACCATAAGTCTGCATGACATCTTTAAGTTCCAGCATAAGTGCTGGGGCATTGGCAATGTTGACTTTTCTGCTTGCCAGATGTTGTGTTATTACTCTGTTGCTTTCATTATCAAAAAAGCACATTGAGTATTTTATCCATATTCAAGGTTGTTGCTTCATCAACATTGAGTGAGAACATGCATTTTTTTAGCTTCTCAGACAAACATTTTTTTAACTGTAGTGCAATGCCATGAGTGTTCATGTATCTTGCATATTGATTTGAAACCGACAGGCTAGTTAACGCTTTTTTGTCTTCTGCTAGTTTTCTACACAGGGTGACCAGTGGCTGCGAAATTTTTAATGACAAATCATGTTCTGCTATAAATGTGCACACACGTATTTTTAAATCGCAGACACGGTCAGTCATAGACAACGGTGTGTCAGCTGTAACAGTTGCTCCCAGCAACGTCGTGGTAAGTTTGAGTGCACGGGCAGCGGCTCTATGACCGGAGTCTAAATCATGACGAGCAAGCACTTTCTTACCGCTGCTGGCATACAGTAGCTTCCTCGAGCAAATTGTGCAGAAACAAGCCCCGGGCTCTCTCAGTTTCTGGCACCAACTGCCAAAAGGCTCGCCCACTTTCTTCAATCCACGCCCAGCGCCATTTATTTTTGAGTCCTTTATCTATTGCTAGGACATCATCCCCAGGCTTCATAAACTTGCGCTCCATTCTTTCACCGACAACGCTAACGTGACATTGACGTATGGGTGTCAATCATACTGTGTTGCCAGGACCCGCCCTTCTCTGCTTCTGATAGGCTTGTAACGTTAGTTAGAGCTGCGTTCCTCTTATATGATTGGTAGGTGAAATAAATTGACTCGAAAATATTAAACCGCATGCGCAGGTTCCCAAATATTGTATTTTTTTTTTTCCCTCACGGCGCACGCCGGAGATCTGGCACAGCGCCAGAATACTTTAAGCCCTGTGAATACAGTGTTATCAGACTTTAGCCATTAATATGTTTTTAAGCAACTGAAAAAAGCACAAATGTCAAGGCATGTCAAAACTTCTCCAGGGCCCAAAATACCCTCAGACCCCAGAGGGTTAACTCTGACCTCACACACTTTATGTCTTCCTGTCCATGGCTCCCTTGACAGTACTGATGTACAATCTGACAGCAGCATTAATAATTAATGAACACACATCATGGGAATAAGTCTTGCTCTCAAAAGACAGTCAATAATTTATACTATTCTGTTGCATTTATGGATATTGCATAAATCGGTATGAGAGGCTTTAAACCAAGACAGTGCACCCTGTATCTCTAACTGGAAACATTTATAATGTCTTTGGCTTTAATTCTTTAATAGTATGTGCATTTTGTCCCACATCAATAGAAAAATTACTTTTTAAATGTACTACTAAGGAATAGTGTTGTCAAAAATACCGGTACCCCGGTACCAAGTCGGTACTCAAACAAAAAATTATTTATATTACATCATAGATCAGGAAAACCCTATTTGTAAAAAAATTTCTGACGAAAGGAGGAAACACATCAAACATAATAAAGCACATGAAAGACAGAAACACGGATTTATTCAAGCAAATAAAGCAGGTGAGTTTAAAAGCATATTATCATTTGTATTAGGGCTGAAACTTTTAGTCGACATTATCGACATTGTCGAAAACACAAAATTGACGAGAAAATTTTTCGTTGTCGATTTGTCGTTTGATCTCATTTAACGTAACATGAAATCACATTAAACAGTAATAATGAAGCACGAGAGCAGCACTGCCATTCACGCCTGACGGAGGAGAGGAAGAATTACACAGATCAGTCCAGATGCACTCTAAACTTTCACGGTTTATTTTGTGTAGATCCCAAAGTATTAGGGAATGATTTAAAAAAAAAAAAAAGAAAAAAAAAAGTACATTCAGAAGCATACCGTTGTGCGGAGGCGGAGCTCTTTAAAGGAAACACCCGGCGTTACATCTTAAATGCAGTTATTTAATGCTTTATAGCTTTATTAAAGTTCAAATAATACAGAAGCAGATCATGTTAATAACTATAAACTCAGAAACTGGCATTTCTCTGTGTGATCGGTGCCTCTTCTATGAGTTGCGCGAATGTCCCGATCTAAGGAATGAAAGAGAATGAAACTGCACAGGGATGAGAGAGACTCTGCCTCGGGGACGCTCATCCTTCGAGCGCGCACACTTAATGCAGCTAGATTAGAACGCGATTGCTTGCGACTTATTTAAATCATAATATATGTCACTGTGCATTTCTTATCGTGAAGAAACATGGCAATATGCAGCTTTATTAATACGAGAGCACTTTGCACATTAGTTTGGAAATTGTTTTTTATTCATTCTATTCTATGCTTGTTTATTTAGGTTTTGTTTTTTAGTACTTGGTAAAAACTTAAAAGTAGAAGTTGCAAAAGTTGAAGCAAATCTTATATAAGTGTTCAAAAATACTTTTAAGCATACATTGTTCAGTTTTGTTAAAATTAAAAAATAATATATTTAAATTAAAGTGTTGCTCAATGGCATATTTTTGTTCTTAGTTCTGCTGCTAATGTTTTGTAGACTTTGTTATTAAAAGAGTGTTGTTTAGTAACCTGTTTTTGCGTTTTGCTTTGGTCCCGAAAATGGTATCGAGTACCGTGAAATTTCACTGGTATTGGTACTGACTACTGAAACACTACTGAGGAACACTTTTGACACATCGGTATGAGAGGCTTTGAACCAAGACGGTGCAGTGTCATTGTGCCAGTTCATTTTGTACAATATAGACCAGCAATTTAAAAAAAAAAATTTTAAAACCCGAAGGTACAATTCTTTCCCACTCTTTGCTCACACACACTTTTTCAGTTCTGTCCACAAATTCTATCAGATTCAGGTCAGGGCTTTGTGATGGCCACTTCAATACCTTGACTTTATTGTCCTTGAGCCATTTTGCCACAACTTTGTAGGTATGCTTGGGGTCATTGTTCATTTGGATGACCCATTTGTGACCGAGCTTCACCTTCCTGGCTGATGTCTTGAGATGTTGCATTAATGTATCCACATCATTTTCCTTCCTCATGATGCCATTTATTATGTGAAGTACACCAGTTCCTCCTGCAGCAAACTACCCCAACAACATGATGCTGCCACCCCCATGCTTCACGGTTGGGATGGTGTTCTTTGGCTTGCAAGCCTCACCCTTTTTCCTCCAAACTTATCAATGGTCATTGTGCCCAAAAAGTTTGAATTTGTTTCATCAGATCAGAGGACATTTCTCCAAAAAGTAAGATCTTTTTCCCCATATGCTCTTGCAAACTGTAGTCTGACTTTTTATATCAGTTTTGGAGCAGTGGCTTCTTCATTGCTGAGCAGCCTTTCAGGTTATGTCGATATAGGACTCGTTTCATTGTGGATATAGATTGTCTACGTGTTTCCACCAGCATCTTCACAAGGTCCTTTGCTGTTGTTCTGGGATTGATTTGCACTTTTTGCACCAAACTACTTTTATCTCCATCCTGAGCGGTATGATGGCTGCATGGTCCCATGATGTTTATACTGGGCTACTATTGTTGGTAAAGATGAACATGGTACCTTCATATGCTTGGAAATTGCTCACAAGGATGAACCACACTTGTGGAGATCCACATTTTTTTCTTCTGAGGTCTTGGCTGATTTCTTTAGATTTTCCCATGATGTCAAGCAAATAGGCACTGAGTTTGAAGGTAGGCCTTAAAATACATCCACAGGTACACCTCCAATTGATGCCAATTAGCCAGAAGCTAATTGTCTAAAAGCTTGACATAATTTTCTGGAATTTTACAAGCTGCTTAAAGGCACAGTTAACTTAGTGTATGTAAACTTCTGACCCACTGGAATTGTGATATAGTCAATTAAAAGTGAAACAATATGTCTATAAACAATTGTTGGAAAAATTACTCGTGATATGCACATAGTAGATGTCCTAAACCACTTGCTTATACTATAGTTTGCTAATATTAAATCTGTGGAGTGGTTAAAAAATTAGTTTTAATGACTTCAACTTAATTGTATGTAAACTTCTGACTACAACTGTATATACTGTATATACACTCAACTAAAGGATTATTAGGAACACCTGTTCAATTTCTCATTAATGCAATTATCTAATCAACCAATCACATGGCAGTTGCTTCAATGCATTTAGGGGTGTGGTCCTGGTCAAGACAATCTCCTGAACTCCAAACTGAATGTCAGAACGGGAAAGAAAGGTGATTTAAGCAATTTTGAGCGTGGCATGATTGTTGGTGCCAGACGGGCCTGTCTGAGTATTTCACAATCTGCTCAGTTACTGGGATTTTCACGCACAACCATTTCTAGGGTTTACAAAGAATGGTGTGAAAAGGGAAAAACATCCAGTATGTGGGCGAAAATGCCTTGTTGATGCTAGAGGTCAGAGGAGAATGGGCCGACTGATTCAAGCTGATAGAAGAGCAACTTTGACTGAAATAACCACTCGTTACAACCGAGGTATGCAGCAAAGCATTTGTGAAGCCACAACACGCACAACCTTGAGGCGGATGGGCTACAACAGCAGAAGACCCCACCGGGTACCACTCATCTCCACTACAAATAGGAAAAAGAGGCTACAATTTGCAAGAGCTCACCAAAATTGGACAGTTGAAGACTGGAAAAATGTTGCCTGGTCTGATGAGTCTCGATTTCTGTTGAGACATTCAGATGGTAGAGTCAGAATTTGGCGTAAACAGAATGAGAACATGGATCCATCATGCCTTGTTACCACTGTGCAGGCTGGTGGTGGTGGTGTAATGGTGTGGGGGATGTTTTCTTGGCACACTTTAGGCCCCTTAGTGCCAATTGGGCATCGTTTAAATGCCACGGCCTACCTGAGCATTGTTTCTGACCATGTCCATCCCTTTATGGCCACCATGTACCCATCCTCTGATGGCTACTTCCAGCAGGATAATGCACCATGTCACAAAGCTCGAATCATTTCAAATTGGTTTCTTGAACATGACAATGAGTTCACTGTACTAAAATGGCCCCCACAGTCACCAGATCTCAACCCAATAGAGCATCTTTGGGATGTGGTAGAACGGGAGCTTCGTGCCCTGGATGTGCATCCCACAGATCTCCATCAACTGCAAGATGCTATCCTATCAATATGGGCCAACATTTCTAAAGAATGCTTTCAGCACCTTGTTGAATCAATGCCACGTAGAATTAAGGCAGTTCTGAAGGCGAAAGGGGGTCAAACACAGTATTAGTATGGTGTTCCTAATAATCCTTTAGGTGAGTGTATATATATATATATATATATATATATATATATATATATATATATATATAAACCTACGGCACTTAAAAAAAAAATTTGTTTGGTCGCATTAACTCTCCATCAAACAATCTCTGCTTGTCTAAGTGGGCGGTACTTTATGCCAATAGTCAAACGTCAGGCTATGTAAGACTATAAAGAGAAAAAACATGGTAGTTTAAACATATGAATGCTGAGTGCAGCAAATGAGTGCTGAATACTGTCACAGATGAAATGAATGATTCAATCTGAGAGATTAGTGTGTTTATTGTCAGGTCAGAGAGCATTATCCTGTACAATGCCCACTCCATTTCTTTACCATTCAGTCAAGTCCTAATTGTACCCATGGCATATGTCTGCTGGATTGTGAGTGAGAGATTCTATGCTGAAAAAAAAAAGTCTATTTAGATTTTTAGTATCAACTGAGCAAATTGAGCTCTTGTGCAGAGACACCTGTGGTTACACATTATATCACCTCTTTTATTATTATTATTATTATTAATTTACGAATATTTTTCTAGTTTTATTTTTGCTCTAATTCATCATGTCTTGGCAAAAATAAATAAATAAATAAATAAAAATTCTTAAGACAAATTTAGGAGATGCTGTGCAGATAATCCAAGATCTAAAGATGGAATATTGGGATTCCAGATGGCCATGATCATTTTCAGCATTTTTAGTCTCAAAATAGATGTTGATTTAACAAAAACAACTATTGCTACACAAAAAAATAAGTTTTGTATGTTTTTCAAATAAGAACGCTCTTGTGTTCAGTGGCTAAATAGAATATGATCATGCTGAATATCTCTCTTTAGCTCACATATAGGCTACTGTACACAAGCATTATTCCCTAACCATATCTCTATCCAAATGCCTGTCTGCCTCTTGTTCACCCAAAAAAGACAAATCTGTTATCATTTACCCACCCTCATGTCATGCCACATATGACTTTCGTTCTTCACAACCAAGATTAATATTAGGTAGGATGTTCACGCTGCTCTTTAAGGACGACTTTTATGGTGTTTTTTTTTTGTTGTCATTTTTGGAATTTGACAACTCCTTGACACCATTCAGTTTCATTGTATGAAAAAGTGCAGCATTGAAATGAAAAGAGGGTGAGAAAATGATAACAGAATTTTCCTTTTTGAATTAACTGTTTCTTTAATCAGGCTCGATAGTCTCCTAGTTTTATTCTTGCATTCTATTTGACCTCATTTCTCTGTATTTCACTTACCTGTAGATCAGTAGATCCTTAGGCTTGGTCTTTCCCATTTCATTCCTATATACAGTAGTCACACGGTGGTCTATTTTTAGCATAAACAGGATGCAATATGAATGGAGATTAAACTAAAAGCCCAACAGTGCTCATCTGGATGGCTTAGAATAGACTTGTAGTGCCACCAAAGCCACAGAGGAGAGACAGGAGATGGAAGTTATGATGTGGGCCATTCTTTCACAAGGCCTCTTTCAAAACGCACTCAACGCTGATGCACAATGCATGTGTTGGAGTGGGAAAATAATTTAACCGGGCAAAGGAGGTGCTTCCTTTGAGAAAGGTATGTCATATTTTGGAAAACCTTGGGCTCAGATAAAACAAAACTTCCTGTGTTTTGTGCAATGGAGGAAAGAGAGAATGAAAATAAGAGGAATTTTCCGAGCTCACTTATGTTCAGAATGGAATACTGCCATACTGCTTATGGTTTGTATACTGCTTACAGGTTTATTTATTTTTTAATTAGTATGTGAAACAATATATATTAAGCAACAATACATAACCTCATCACATTTAATGTGCAATTCATTGAGTTGCATCCGATTATCATCTAGGAAATTAATAGTTACTAGTAGTTAATAGTTCTAGTTACGCCCCTGGCCCGGACATCTTGGCTAATATGGGACAGTTGGAAACCATTCTATGCATACAGAAAATTAGCATACTGTACTTGCTTGAGATATTTGTACATTCATTATTTAATGATGGTTTAAGATGTTTAAGACAAGAAAAACAAATATGATCTGTTTTAAATGCACACCCCTCACTGCCACCTGACAGCACAGCAAATCCTGAGAGGCAATAAAGGAAGTATATTTGTGTGTCTATGTGTGTGTGTGTGTGTTTGTGTGTGTGTGTGTCAGTCTGAAGGGCTAGAGTGCAATAACTGCAGCTAAAGTGAAGACTTTTTCGTTTGCTTGAGAATATTACTGGCATATCCTGATGCAAAACTGAAGGATTTTTTTCTGTGGAAAATCATACACTAAAGGGATATGGTAATGTCATACAGACAGTAATAAAGCTTTACGAGAGTTTTGTTGTTGGGGAAAGCATTCCTAAAGCACAAACTTGATTTAATGAGAGTCTACACAGTGCTTAGATGCTTAAAAACGTCCACATTCACAATTCATTTTATATGCGTAACAAGCAAAAAAATAAAAAAATACACCAAACTTTATGACAGTCAATTAAGTATTATTTTAAAGACAGGGTTCCCGCACCTTTGAAAAAGGTAATTTTCCATGAAATTTCTAGTCATACGCAAGGAAGCAATCCAACCTTCAAGATTGGGGTTGTAAGATGCAAAAGTTTAAGAATTTCTGTAAAAAAAACAAAAACATTTGGATCGATCACTAATCTGAACATGGGGGGGGGAGCATGTCCCATTAAGTGTGTGTTCACACTTGACAGGTTTGGTTATATTAAAATCTGGAACTCTGGTGCGATTGCTCTGTTAGTACAGTTCATTTGAACAAGTGCGAACGCTGCCATGCGAACCTTGGTGCGCATTAAACAAGCAGACCGAGACCCCCTAAATAGTGGGTCTCGGTCCGCTTCCAAATGAACTCGGTTCGATTGATATATGAATGCAGCATGGACCAAAGATGTCTAAACAGACAAATAACAGGAAGAAAATTTGCCTTTATTACTGACCTCAAACATACTGTAATGCACCTTCTGGAGACTGAGGATCCATTTGCAGCTTTATTGTTCGTACAGACAGGGTAAATCACCAGTGAACACAACAGTAAGGGTATGGCAGTTCGTAGTCAAGTAACAGGCAGTAGGTCAGGGCAGGCAGCAAACAATCGAAGAACAGATAAACAGGCAAGGAGTAAATACACGGAAAGACTTAACACAGGAAGAACGCTCAGAAATGATCACCGGGGTAAATACAAAACTTCGCAGTGAATGAGAGTTGGGGAGCGCTTAAATAGTCCACTGATCAAGAACAGGTGCAAGGTAATCAGAGCCAGGTATGTGGGGAATATAGGTTCAAAATGGATTAATATTCGGGAGAGGGTTCCCTCTGGTGGTGAGCAGGAGGAATCGCGGGAGTCTCGTTTGTAACAGAGCCCCCCCCCCTGCGAGCGGCTCCTGACGCGAAGAGGCGGACGACGCCGGGGTCTTCCACGAGGTCGAGGGGCCGGTCTTTCCGGGTGCGTCCTGTGGAACTCGGTCACGAGTGTGGGGTCGAGTATGTCCTCTGCATTAACCCAGGATCGCTCCTCCGGTCCGTATCCCTCCCAGTCCACCAAATATTGGAGAAGCCTGGCCCGGCGTCTGGAATCGAGCAGGACTCGAACCTGATATGCCACCTCGCCTTCCACCAAGATGGGTGAGGGGGCCTGATCATCGGTCTGCTGCTCCTCCTGCTCCTCCTCCGCTCCCGGACCACCAGCGGGTTTGAGAAGGGAAACATGAAAAGTGGGAGAGATGCGATAATTAGTGGGCAAAGCCAAACGAAAGGAAACTGGAGTGATTTGTCTAACAATTTGGAAGGGACCCACATACCTGGGACTGAGTTTCTTGCAAGGAAGTCTGAGGCGTAGGTCTCGAGTGGACAGCCAAACCCACTGGCCAGGACTGTATTCAGGATTGGGGCGACGGTGACGGTTTGCCTGCAACCTGTCTCCTGACGGCGCGTAGCAAGTGAGTGTGGGCCTGGTTCCAGATCTCCTCGCTTCTCTGGAGCCAGTCGTTGACAGAGGGTAACTCGGTAGGCTCCCCTGACCAAGGAAATAGGGGGGGGTTGGAAGCCCAATACACATTGGAAGGGTGTAAGTCCGGTGGAGGGTTTTTGGAGTGAATTTTGCGCATACTCAGCCCACATGAGAAATCGGCTCCAGTCCGCTTGATTCTGGTGGCAGTAGGATCTGAGGAACCGGGTAATCTCCTGATTGAGACGTTCTGTTTGGCGTTAGATTGTGGGTGATATCCAGAAGTGAGACTGACATTGATGTTGAGTTGTTGGAAGAAGGATTACCATACACGGGATGTGAACTGAGGGCCCCGGTCCGATACGATGTCCTCAGGAAGACCGTAGAAACGAAACACGAAGTTGCACATGTGTTCTGCGGTTTCGAAAGCAGTGGGAAGCTTGGGAAGAGGGATGAGTCGACAGGCCTTGGAGAAACGATCAACGACGGTAAGTATAGTGGTGTTCCCATTGGACTTGGGAAGATCGGTAATGAAGTTGTAAAACAGATCATAATCATGGGCAAGGAAGAGGCGAGAAACCGGCTTGTCAACATAAATAATAATTTAATTAAGAACTTAAAACAAACACATAGGACAGCAGACGTCTGCTGATTAAGCTCTCTCTCCCGATCGCCGTCTGCGAGTGGCCTTTTAACCCTCTTGCCGGCTCAATCAGCCCGATACGGGACCGGGCGTGCGCAATCACGCGCCGGTCCCGCCCTCCACCGTGCCACACTCCTCCCCCGTTCTCTCAGGCTGGGGACCCCCAGCCTGACGTACATCCCCTGGGGGGGGGGGGCGCCGCCGGCGGGTCATCCCCATCAACCTGGACGAGGGAGGGGCAAGGGGAGGGAAACAACCATTAAAAATAAGGGGGGGGGGGAGGGTTCCTGCACTGGGCAGTACCTCCCCTCCCATAAACACCATAATTTTAAAAAAAAGAGGGAAAAGGCCACCGCAGAGCGGTATCGAGAGAGGAGAGAGAGATTAAAGAAACGAAAGAAAAAAAAAAACGTACTCGCCGGTTCTCTGATACGCCGTAGCTCGTTCCTCAGCCACTTCTGCACCCTCTTCAGGACAGCAGCCGCGCCTCTCCGGGCAGATCGGAGGCAGTCCTCAGCCCCTGGCGGATGGAACGCCCTGCCGCGTTCCCGGGGTATCGAAGGGGCCTCCCCCCGCCCCTGGCAGCGGTTCTCCCGCTCCAGGCGGTCGGCGGCGAGCCCCTCCCCGCACGCGGTCGGCAGTCTCCAACTCTGCCGCGTTCCAGCGGCTACTAGGGGACTCCCCCGCCCCTGGCAGCGGCCCTAACCGCTCCAGGCGGTCGGCCAGGAGCCCCTCCTCCCCTCGCGGTCGGCGGCCGTTCCTCCGCGTCCAGGTGGCTGGGCTCCTCCGTCTCCCGGCAGATGGCCGCGGCTGCTCCATTGAGAAGTGGCGAGAACTCCGCTACGGCGTATCCCTCTTCCTTCCCGGGTTTCGGCACCAATGTAAAACAGATCATAATCATGGGCAAGGAAGAGGCGAGAAACCGGCTTGTCAACATAAATAATAATTTAATTAAGAACTTAAAACAAACACATAGGACAGCAGACGTCTGCTGATTAAGCTCTCTCTCCCGATCGCCGTCTGCGAGTGGCCTTTTAACCCTCTTGCCGGCTCAATCAGCCCGATACGAGACCGGGCGTGCGCAATCACGCGCCGGTCCCGTCCTCCACCGTGCCACAGAAGTCTATGGTGATATGGGACCAAGGTCGGTGGGGAACGGGCAGTGGTTGAAGTAGACCGGAAGGCAATTGTCTGAGATGTTTGCTGGTGTTACAGGTGCTGCACTCGTTGATGAATTTGATAGTGTCTGTACGCAGGGTTGACCACCAAAAACTGTTCTGGAGTAGGTGAATGGTGGCGGCAATCCCTGGGTGTCCGGAACTTGGAGAAGAGTGAACGTGCTGAAGAACTTTCTGGCGGAGGTGCTGAGGAACGAATGTTCTGTTTGGTGGGCATTCGGAAGGAGGAACCCCCAGTGAATTGGCCTGGGTGAGTTCTGTCACGATGTCCCAGAGTACTGGGGCCACAATTAGTGACTCAGGGAGCAGGGTTTCCTTGGATTGAGCGGCAGTTAAGTGGTCGTGTTGGCGTGACAAAGCGTCTGCTTTCGTGTTCTTGGAACCGGGGCGATAGGTAACGGTGAAATAGAAGCGTGTAAAGAAGAGTGCCCACCTCGCTTGTCTGGGATTCAGCCTCTTGGCTGAGCGCAGGTACTCCAAATTCTTGTGGTCGGTAAGAATCGTGAAGGAATGTATGGACCCCTCCAGCCAATGACGCCACTCCTCCATAGCTGCTTTCATGGCCAACAGTTCTCGATTTCCGACGTCATAATTCTGTTCAGCTGGGTTGAGTTTGCGAGAGAAATAGGCGCATGGGTAGAGCTTGGGCGGTGATCCGTGGCGTTGTGAGAGAATGGCTCCGATACCTGTGCTGGAGGCGTCCACCTCTACTACAAACGGCAGTTCAGGGTCAGGATGGTGGAGGATGGGAGCGGACGTAAAGCGTGACTTGAGCTCAGCGAAGGCTTCGTGTGCTGAGGTTGACCAGGTGAGCCGTGAAGAGTGTTTCTTTGTCATTGAGGTTAGAGGTGAGGCCACAGAGCTGAAATTTCTGATGAAACGTCGATAAAAGTTTGCGAAACCCAAGAAACGCTGTAACTCCTTTAATGTCACCGGTTGAGGCCAGTCAAGAACGGCTTTAACCTTCTTCTCATCCATGGCGACTCCCTCCTGACTGATGATGTAGCCTAAGAAGGATGTGGAGGTCTGGTGAAATTCGCACTTCTCCGCTTTAGCATATAACTGGTGATCAATGAGTCGTTGTAATACGGTTCTAACATTTTGGACATGTTCCTCGTAGGTTCTGGAGTAGATAAGTATGTCGTCAATGTAGACGATGACCCAACGATCCAGCATGTCACGAAAGACGTCGTTAATAAATGATTGGAATACAGACGGGCTGTTCGACAGGCCGAAGGGCATGACCAAATATTCGTAGTGGCCCGTGCTGGTAGAAAAGGCCGTCTTCCACTCATCACCGTCCCAGATGCGTATAAGATTGTAGGCGCTGCGGAGATCTAGTCTGGAGAAGTACTTGGCGTTACGAAGTTGTTCAAGAGCGGCAGGTACCAAGGGTAGAGGATAACGAAACTTGACGGTGATGTCGTTGAGTCCCCGGTAGTCAATACAGGGACGGAGACTGCCATCCTTTTTTTTCACAAAGAAGAAGCCGGAGGCTGCTGGTGAGGTTGAGGCTCTGATGAAACCCTTCGACAGTTCCTCCGTGATATAATAAAATCCTGCCCTTAGGTGGCGTTGTGCCTGGTAAAATCTCGATGGAGCAGTCGCTCGGACGGTGAGGCGGTAGGTCCATGGACTTGGTCTTGCTAAACGCCTCGATGAGGTCGGAGTATTCAATCGGCAGAGTTGGGAAGAGAGAGGGGTCGTCCGTCTAGCGCCTCCACTGTTAATTGGGAGTTACAAGGGATTAGTGGGACACGTAAACGTTGTGCAAATTCTTGAGACATAAAGTTCCCAGCTGCACCAGAGTCTAGTAACGCTGAAGTAGAGAAATGTCTGCTTTCTAATGACAGTACAATTGGAATTTTGATGCAAGAGCTGGAGTGGTGTGTTTGAACACAGGGACTCACCGGCGAGGAACTACGAAGAGGAGGTCTTGTGGGGCAGTTAGCCCGCAGATGGCCAGGTTGACCGCAATAGAGACAGAGACGCTGACGTATGCGGCGTTCTCGTTCTTCTGGGGTTAGGTGTGTGTATCCGAGATGCATGGGTTCTTCTTGAGCAGAAGTGAGTGGACTGGGCGTGTTGGCTGGTGAGGACCTGAATGGTCGGCGTGCACGGATTAGGTTGTCGATCTGGATGGTCAGTTCGATGAATTGATTCAGAGATCTCCCCTCGTCTCGGCAGGCCAGTTCTGATTGTAACTCCAAGCGAGTCCCTTGCGAAAGAGCAATTTTAGCGTGCTCTCAACCCAGTCGGTTTGCGCTGCTAGGGTTCGAAATGACAGAGCGTACTCGGCTGCCGAATCCGTGCCCTGGCAAAGAGCCAGCAGTTGATCGTCAGCTCTCATGCCGCCCTCCGGGTGATCAAAAACTTCCTGAAATCGTTGGAGGAAGGTGCAAAATGAAGGGAATACAGGAACATCATCTCTCCAAACCGCCGTCACCCATTGAAGCGCCTTGCCAGTGAGCAGCGAACAGACCAGAGAAATCTTGCTGGCATCGGTGCGATACATGGCTTGCTGTTGATCTATAAATAGCGAACATTGAAGTAGAAAGCCCTTACTCTTAGCTGGGTTGCCGTCAAACTTATCGGGGAGAGCCAGGCGTGGGTTAATCGAGAAAGGTGGTGGAGTGGCATCCACACTCACATTCGGTTGAGAAGATGCTGGGTTTGTTAGTGACACTTGCAGATGCTGTATCGTCTTGACAAGCTCCTCTGTTTAAGTAGTCAAGTGTGTCAGCTGATGCTGGTGAACGGCGAGTTGGTTCGCTTGAGTGGAAATTTCCGTAGCTATTTGGACCAGGGCTGCTGGATCGCAAATTGGCGAAGTTTTCTGTAATGCACCTTCTGGAGACTGAGGATCCGTTTGCAGCTTTATTGTTTCGTAGTCGTACAGGCAGGGTAAATCACCAGTGAACACAACAGTAAGGGTATGGCAGTTCGTAGTCAAGTAACAGGCAGTAGGTCAGGGCAGGCAGCAAACAATCGAAGAACAGATAAACAGGCAAGGAGTAAATACACGGAAAGACTTAACACGGGAAGAACGCTCAGAAATGATCACCGAGGTAAATACAAAACTACGCAGTGAATGAGAGTTGGGGAGCGCTTAAATAGTCCACTGATCAAGAACAGGTGCAAGGTAATCAGAGCCAGGTATGTGGGGAATATAGGTTCAAAATGGATTAATATTCGGGAGAGGGTTCCCTCTGGTGGTGAGCAGGAGGAATCGCGGGAGTCTCGTTTGTAACACATACCTTGTTCTTCTCATTATAGGAGCTATGTTGCCCATTACGGTTCGTTACAGGCATCAGAACCGCTGTCAGACATACTTGCAGCATATCTTTGTTTGTGTGTGCAACGGAGGAATTCCTGGTGCTGTTTTGACTCCTTTACACATTTTATTAGCTCTTCGTTTGTTATCAGTTGGTAAAAATACCACCATGTATATATAAATATTTCCGTTGAGCGTATTTAGCCCAGCAGCCAGCATTATTTTGGATATTCGGCAAGTTCCGTCGCAAAATATACATCATAAAAGCTGTCCAATCAGGTTGTGACCTTGTCCTTATGCCTTTTGTTTTGTATCATTATGTTCTGTGTTAAATATGCCAGTGTGAACGCTAAGTGTACCAGAACTAAATGTATTATTTTATTTTTTGGTCCGGACCAAGAGAACCAAGAGAACCGAACTGTAAGTGTGAACACACCCTAAATGTCTATGCCAGTTACGGCCTTGGTTGTATGTGTTTTCTGGATAAGGATTTTAAAAAAGATTGCATGTACAAATAGTGTTGGGTGTAATCTGATTCTAAAGTAATTAGTTCCTTTAATCGAATTACTCTTTAGACAAAATGTAGTGTAACACATTACATTTTACTATATATCTTTGTATATAGTTTGACTTTCAATTGAGGCAATTATTTTAAAGTACATTAATTAGGCTAAACATTTTTACACATTCTAATATAATATTATTTATGAACAATATATTTTAAATATTAATATTCTGTGACACTGAAGGGTGTGCGACAATTAACAAGGAGTAAATAAAGACATTATTTAGAATTTATTGTGAGGAATTGTTTTAGAAAGTAATAGGTAAAGTTATCTGAACACAATTTTAGAGAAGACATTTGTAATTTGTAGTATGTTACTTTTTGAGTAACTCACCCAGCACTGCTCATAAAGACTTTAGGAAATAATTATCGAGCTGAGCATAAGTTAAAAAATAATAATAATAATAATAATAATAATATTATATATATATATATATATATATATATATATATATATATATATATATATTATTCAGTATATTTTTTTTCATGGCTTTTTAATTTCAATGATGAATGATTTTCAAGACCTGGAAATCACAGTTTTAATATCCTCTAATATTAAAAGGTTTTCATGACCATGGGAACCTGAAAAAAATAAATAGTTAGGGGTGGTGTAAATCTTAGTGTAAAAGATCTAGTCTGGAAATTAAAAGGTTGTAGATGCAAAGTCAAGAAGAGATTTTTCCATGCACTTGACATTTCAGGGGAAAGTGTCTCTTAAATAAGTTTATTTTGAATCCGCTTAGATGAAAACGTCAGCTCAATGGTGAGTGTTTGTGTGAGAAGCCCACCCGCCATTAAACGGTAGCCTTCGCTGCGTAATTAAACGTCCATAAGCTGCTCCAGTGCGCCAGAGTGTCCAGCTGCTCCTCTCCAAACAAACACGAAGGTAATGTGAAGGAAATATTAAGGAAAAAGGGGCGGATTTACCGCAGTACAAAATCCGATTTGAGTCGTAAAAGCAGCGACTCTCTGCCTCCCCAGAGTCTTTCCAAATCAAGCATAAATTGCGTAAACACGATCGAGAGAAAAACGAAAATATGATTTGCTCACGTTGAGTGTTACAGTGAATTATAGTGGATTAACAAACAACTGCGCTGATACACATGCTGGTTTGGCGCTTGCAAAGTGCACGTGAAGTTATGTTAGCGACGCATTTAAAATAAGATGATACATAGCACAGTATAGTAAAAGAGCACACATTATGGTACGTAAATAAATTATTACCTCACTTACCCAAAATATAAAGTTAAATACGAAGAGAAGATATTTCACGCACTTCATTCCGCCTTCAACTTTCCCCATGATGAATTTGAAATGAGAGTGACTCCTCTTGCAAAGATGCTGTGTTTAACTGGACGAGCTCTGTCAACATCTGTATTACTAGCACCGGACGATTTCTACAGCTTCACTGTCCCGCCCATCTAAATAAAGTGTCAGGGGGAACTCAAGGGGGGTTAATGATGGTCCACGGTCCATTAGCTTCTTTCAGAGCACCATGCCATCCCAGGCAAAGCCTATGGAAGCCGGTTTCCGCCACAGTTAAAAAAAAAAAAAAAAAAAAGAGAAACTATCTCATAATAATGACTTAGTATCTCATAATAATGAGAAACTTTCTCATAATAATGACTTACTGTGCGCATGCGCAATGTGCTCAGTCAGACGAACTTGTGCGTTGCAGATTGAGACGGATCACACAAATGACAACAGCACAACTCTTTTGAAAGTAAGTATAGTTTTAGAGCAACCGCTGAAGAGGTTTGCAAATAACAACACTTGTATGTTAAACCGCAGCACATTACGTTTTTCAGCAAACATTTACTTCATCTTAAATATGCCGGATGCGTGAAAGCAAGTTAACAGAGTGCCAAACTGCGATGCAATGGTCGCATTTTGTTAGATAAATGGTCCCTTAAAATAGCAAAGTTGGTTTACTCTCCAATTATGTGCGGTCTTTTTCTGTGGCGTATGAGAAAGATTAAATGTCAAACCGTTTAACCCGATGTAAGTGCTGGGCAAGTGTGTTGACTCGCGAATCGGTTTCAACTACGCAGAGCTGACGTGCCGCAAGTGAGGTGTGCATTATTTTTATTCGTACCATAGTTGTGACATTTTCAGGTTTTAATTATTAAAACGCTCTTGTACACTGTAAAAAATTTACCGTAAAATTTACAGTAACTCACTGGCAACAATTAGCCAGTAAGTTACTGTGAATACGTTTTACAGTAAGGGTACTGTACTTCCATTTACAGTATTTTATGTATACACTGTGAAATCAAAAACAATTAAATACTGTGATTTTAGCTGTATTTACAGTAACTTAAGTTACTGTGAATACGTTTTACAGTAAGGGTACTGTACTTCCATTTACAGTATTGTGTATTCACTGTAAAATAAAAAACAATTAAACACTGTGATTAGTTGTATTTACAGTATTGATTGTTTTACTGTAGAAGAAAAATTACTGTGATTTCAATTGCATTTACATACAAAAAACAGTTAAGCACTGTTTTTTATGTATTGTATTCAATACAGTACTATAAACAGTAGATAACAGTTAATCACTGTAAATTCAGTTTCTCAGTGTACAATTTAAATACTGTATCACTGTGATTTAATATTAGCCATCATTAAAAGAAATCACCCATTTTCTAAAACATTGCAATCAACTGCAGACAATAAGAAAATTGTTAAGTTATTTATTTAAAAACTTTTGGTGAACAGGAATTACAAAACAGGTACAACATAAAGGGATAATGGACATTGGACAACATGCCATTATACCATCTGAATTAACGCACGTTCTATGTTTGTAATGTGGCCACAATGCCCAGCGGATTGTTAACTTTGGATAGCCTAATGGCGTGAAGTCTATTATCCCGCTTATTCTACTGTTGCTAAATTTTATTTTAATTAAATTCATTTACGATTTTATAAATAAATTTTACAAAACGAGGCTATTTCATTGAACTATTGAATGAACTAGTAACATTTACTATTGCTCTGTAACTTAACAAAACTTTTAATCAAATTGATACAATACGGTCAAAACATTTGTACAAAAGCTGTGCAAATAACTGATTATTACCACATTCTAAAGAGCAATAAATAACACTATGGCAATATTGAAATAAAATAAAACATTGAACATTAAAAAATAAAATGTAACATTTGCATGACCATTTAAAACAGAAAGGAAAATAAACTTCCCCTGCCACTTGACAAAGGTCTATGGCCTCTTGCATGCCTGACCTTGGAGAATCCTAGTTGGAGCCCTGAAATTAAAGAACAAAACACATTAGATCGGTTGCATGGTTTCGAAAACAGTAAAACTCAACTGTTTAACTCTGGGGAGTTGTAAAATATTGTTTTAACCATTCATTAAATGTAATCGGTTCAAAGGAGTCATTAGTTCAAGAATCGGACGTGTCATTAGCGGACTACAGCACGGGTTTTATTATCCTGGCAGCTATAGTTTTTAATGGTTTTACCTCAAATATATTATTATTATATACTTTGGAAGCCAAAATCTAAAATAAAATCAAACTAAATCACAGATCTGAAGTGTAACCAGGCAATGTTTGAATGTTTAGTTCTGTCCTCCGTCATCACTCATATTAGGGCTGTCATGTTGTGGAGATCTCTCTCTCTTGGACTGCGAATAGCAAAAATGCATCACAGATAAATGGTTTAATATTATGGTATATAGAAATGGGAATCTTAAGGTATGCTACTTGGTTGGTATGGATCTTGGGTGCACATATCAAATCCACAATTTCTCTGAGCTTTAAACACAACTGCCACACCTCATCATCAAGTGGATTTTTGATTCTGTCTCCAACCAGAATAGGAAAGAGACGCAAGAGGCACCAGTTTTGAGCAGCATGCCCTCCCAGCTTCTCCGCATTAGTTTTAACCTCACATGGCTTGTTATTTGCATCACTGCCTAGGTATGTGAACTGTGATATAGTCCGATTCAGTTGACCATAGGTGAAGTGTTTGCCCACAGTCACTAAGTGCTTAATGTACATAGCAAGATCAAATGAAACAACCCCTTCAAACAGGTCATGACCCAGGCATGGAGGGAGCCCTGGCTGGCAAACATGAAAAAATTTCAACTGATTGAAAATTGAGTCAAACTTTACTCCACTGCTCATTTCCTGATCTACCTGTGCTACCACACTGTTTTTGTAACTCTCTATGGTTCTTTTAGGACCAGATTTGCAGGGATCTGTTTGAAAAGACACTCTGTCGATGACACAGTACCGGCAAAAATGTGTGCTTTTACTGAAGTTTTCAGTAAACCCGCCAATACTGTGTGACCCCAGATCCTTTTATTTATGACCCACAGAGCCTTTTATTTTCTCCTCAGCACTGTATTCAATTCCATTTTCCTCCATTTCTTTTAAGTCACTGACTAAAGTGGAGAACACTTTTTCTTGTCCAAAAAATTGGAAATCCTCCTCTCTGCACAACATAACACGTTGCATTGGATCAATGGAAGACCTGTTGTGTGGAGCAATCTCTGCAAGTGTCATGTACATGGCCAGTATTTTGTGTTTTTTTCTGCCTGAGCCCAGTGGGTTCGCAACTTCGAAAGAATCCTGATACAAGATGAGAAACAATGAAGATGGTGAATCTCGTAAAAGTATATTCTCTTTAAAGATTCTACCATCTCTCACATCTTCCAGAACATCAGGATTTGTTTCTGTGTCAGCTTTAGCTTGGGCATACTGCTCTTTAACAGAGTTCTGAGAGAGGAGTGATTTTATTGTATCCTTGATGGGCACGTACTGGTAGAACCTCTCTTTGCCTTTAGCATCAATGCCCAAATAAGTCTTGACTGGCTCAACATAGCTAAATCTGCTCCTAAAGAAGGTTTTACGGGTTTGATCTGTTCTAAACACTCCTTCATTGCACATTTTCAGAAGGTTATCTTTTGAGAGATTATCAAGGAGCCTCTTAATATCACTTTCAGGCACATTCAGATTTGTTAACTCTTCATGCATCCTAGAAAATAGATGAGTCAAACCAGTTTCGTGCACCTCTTGCATTTCCTCTATTAAGGTCTGAATTGTACTGGCTGGTAAAAGCATTTTAGCCTGCATTCGGAGATAAAACATGGCCAGATTGTTCATAAACTCATCTCTGTCCACTTCATCATTTGTGTTGTCATTATCATCGTCAAAGTTCGTCTCAAAAGTGTGATCTAGTTCACTGTCTGATGACATGGAGGCACAGGTAATGTTAGTAGGCCTACTAGCACTGGTGGTAGAACTTTGGCTAATAAGTGGAGAACTAGATTTTCTCTTGTGTTTCCGATTCAAGTGTGAGGCAAAGGTTGAACGGACACGGAAATGTTTTAAACAATTAATATAAGGGCATGCCACTTTTGTGCCATCTTTAATATGCCAATTAAGATGTTCACGTAAGCTTGAAAAATTTGCTGACACATAGTTACAACCTTCAACAGTGCAAGCCAAATCAACTCCATCAATTTTCCTTTTATGTCCTGGTTTAGCTGTATTTTTGTGAAAGCGGTACATGTGGCTTTGAACGGCACCACACGTCACGAAAGTGGCAAAGCATTTTGCTACGCCACATGGAAATCTAAAGTTAGCTAGATTTCTGTGTATGCTCAAATGACGAACAAATGCAGTTATTGAAGCTGTGGTGAAATTACAGTGCTTGCACGAGTAATTCATTTTGATGGCAAGTTAACGTTAACTGGTTAACTTCTACTCCTAGCGCTAGCTGTAACGTTTTACATGTGGTTTTCCACAGCCTGACAAGTGTGGCACAGAACTTGAAAGTGATGGTAAAGTTACTTACTGATTTTCTGGAAGTCCCGATAAGTGGTTGGTGAAGAATCCGCGATTCCAAGAGGGAAACTCCGGCAGAGGCCACGGGAGGGAAAAAGCTTCTCCTGGCTAACTTAAGTTAAAAGTTAGCTAGCTGCCGATAACTTAATTAAGTACCCAGCATTAACGTTAAAGGCTGTGAAAACTTCTCAGTCGAAGCTCTCACGGAAACGTTACTTTTCGCTGAATTCCTCTCAGGAAAAAAGTGAAAGATATCACATATCACAAGATAACACAAAGACGAAAACAAAATAAATACAACCACAAGACAAAGCCGTGTATAAAAAAAAAACGTAAATTTGAGTAAAACGTTGTAAAGAAACGAGTACTAACGGAGATTTTCTGTCACTGACGACGAGTCAGAAATTCAAGTGTTGCTTGCTTCGCGCTTTTTTTTCCCACAGATTCTTGACTTTGAGCTGTCTAGACTGCCTAAACCCCGCCCACTCTGCTGGCGCTTTGATTTCACCCTGCAGTTCAGAACAGCTCTGGAAACTTGCACGTTTATCTCTCCTGCTTCCGAAGAAAAAAATATATATAACACTGATTTTTGTAAAATAAAAATCCCATGGTACGTATTTATGAGTCAACCAGACAGCCCCAATTTTGGCAGGTAATGTACATGACATAGTAGCCTACTCAAAATAAAAAGGTTTCTGTTCATAAGTAATTCTGAATAGACACATAACCAACATATATTTAGAGCGTTTTGGCTCAAGTTCAAAACTCAAAATTAATCAGATGTTATTAATATTGAGATATATAAGCTCAAAAATAAAAACAACAACTATTAAGAATATAGCCTATTTATGTATAAAAAATATTTATATTTTAATATTAATATAGTATACTATTGCAACTTACAACCAATGATCATGCTTCATTTCAAATCTGAGGATGATATCTCAACAAAATTATGCATTTATGAAGCCTATATTGTTAGACCATGTCAGGGGAGACTTTGGAGAAGTTTAAGATATGGCTTATCAAATATTTTATTGCCCTCTTAACAACCATTTACAATCACAAAACAAACAAACCAAAAATATTCTTGGAATCTTATGCGAATTCTTTTAAAAAAATACTGGAATATTTAATTAATATATGGAATGGAAAGCACATTTTTATTTATTAATATTACACTTTTACTTAAAGCTCACCATTGAGTATTTATATCATATTCCGGTAATGAATTCTGAACAAAAATAATCTGGGGCCGACCATGTGAAATGGGTACAAAGACAGATATGATATAAAAAAAGAAAATTACAGTAGTTTACTTTACTATTTACAGTACTATAGTGGCTAAATTGTGAATTTTTTACAGTAATGCTTTGACTACTGTGATTTCAACTGTAATACTTGGACTACTGTGATTTTTAAGGTCTTACTGTAAACTTTACAATATTCTACTGTAAAAATATTATACAGTAATGTTACTGTGGAATCTACAGTAAATAACTGTAGATTTCACAGCCATTTTTTACAGTGTAACTATAACTACGTTCTTACGCCAGGGATTCAGGGAGTGAACCTCATTGTGCGCTGTTTTTTGGTCTTCACCCAGGGTCTTGCTTCAATACATACAAAGTCTCTGTTACAGATTCGAAAGCGTCACTTTAGACTTACTAACGGAGGTTTATTGGAGTAACGTGTGTGTGTGTGTGTGTGTGCGTGCATATGAGCGCTGGAAAGAAAGCGTTCAGACCTGCATGTGTACCTGTGTGATCGCACTGTTATGAATCAATTGGGGATCGTGTTAACTGTGGATGTGCCCTTGCTTGCACACTGTGGTAAACTTAATTTTACGTTTGACATTCGTTGGATATTCGGGTTCATACACAATAAATTCCAAGACCACTTGATCCAAAGATGTCAAACTAACTGCGGTTTACTCAGAATATTATATCATCTGTTGCACAAAGCTTATTTTTGAGAGTTTTTCTTAAGTATTTATGTGTGTGACGAGGAGGAGGGCGTGGCCGGGCCATGAGGGTGCATGGCAGGGGTACAGCAAGATAAAGGGTGGCCGGAGATGCCAGTTAGAGAGAGAGAGAGAGCGAGAGAGACGCACGCGGCCATGCTGCATGTGTGTCTGCTCGTTTATGTTTTATGTTGTTTTAAATTAATTAATGTAATTACATATATATATATATATATATATATAATATAATGACTTATCATTAGACTTAATGAAAATCTGCTACAACGCAATATTACAAAAAACAAAAATGATTAAAATATGAGCAAAACACCTACAAAATTAACTGAACAACACTCAGTCGACAACTCAAATCTTCCTCCTGGTCCGCATCGACTTAAACTGGGTGCTCGCCTGTGTGTAATCAAACGCATCAAGGGAAACTGATGCTGAGGAAATTGTCATCACATTTTGTGTCTTTGCCTCGGACAGACGACTTCTCGTAGCAGTTTTAATTTGGTTCTGGGGGCTGAAACCAGAATCAAGCACCACATTTCCCTCCACATGACAAGAGTTGCAGAAAGCATCACAGAGGGGCGATTTTACGAGTTTGCCACGTAAAAAAGCATGAGGTATGCACAATAAACATTGAAAACATGTATTTGGCCGAGAGAAAAAAGCTTGCATTTGCTTTGGTAGCAGAAAGTAATAAAAGGACTCGTTTATGTGTAGGTCAAAGCATTTCTTGGTGAATTTAAAGTAGTTCAATAACTGGGGTCTCTGATATTCGTAAACAATAAGGTAATATTTAATAAAAATAAATTATGAGACATTCAGTGTCTCTTCACAAATTTGGGAAAAAAAATTATAATTCTTGTTGCTTAGTATCTCAAAGATATTATCGGTGAAGCAAAAACATATGTGTGAAAAACACTTTGTTGTAAAGTCACTTCATTGACTACAATGTATTCTGCAGCGCTGACGCGGTTCATGTAAAAGATAAACGTGTATAAATATCAGTCACTTTTGCACATTAATCATTGCTCTTCACAATCACAAAAGTGACAGATTGTGTTTTCATAACGGCGAATTTCTCCGAAAGGTGAGGAGTTTAGATCCCTGAAATTATTATTATTATTATTTTCATGCATTTATTTATTTTGTGGAATTTGATCATTTTCCACGGCACACCTGACGATCTTTCACGGTGGTTGGGAAACACTGACTTAAGCCAATTCAACTTTGAAAATATCAACACCAGACATCAAAGAACATCAGCAAGATGGACAGCGCTGTTTTGTCACAGTATAGGCTTGCATTAAGCAAAAAAATAAAATAAAAAATTTGATTGCCGATTTTGCCTGATCGATGCGGGGCAGCACGGTCGAAAGGAATAAACGTAAATCGTCCTCCACCTGCAACCTTGATCAGTATTTGCTTTTAAGCAGGGTCAAAGCGGAAAACCCGCACTCACATAAGTAAGTGGAGGGGAAGGGGATGAGGACTTTCACAGCCTTTCGAGAGAGGAGGGGAAATTCAGTCACTACAAAGAGATCAATTTTCCTACACGTATATGCATAACACGCACTTTAACACGCAAGCTAGCAGGGCAGATTTGTACAGGTGTGAACTAAGGTTTTTTTTCCCCCCACGCTGCGCCTCACCAATTGAAAACCTCTGCCTTAGACCTTTGAAATGATGTAAAATTTGTTAACATTAATTACATTTATAGATGGTAAATTATATATTACAAGTAAGCAGAGTGACGTCACTACCGAGTACGGGGGAATTGCGTATCAACAGGTTAAATGTTATATTAATGACATCCAAAAGCACCCCAGAGTAACTTTATTTTAAACATGTAATGTAAACCTAAGTTTGTGGATGGGCATCTTGTTAAAACAGTGCATGTATAAATGTTAGGTTCATTTTTCCAAGATGTATTGCTTGTCACATTGTTTTATTATTTATTTTATATATCACATTGTAACATTATAAGGATGGGCAAGGAGGAGGCGGGAACCGGCTGAACAGTCAACGTAAAATTTTATGATACAAATTAACTTAAAACAACATAAACGAACAGACACACATGCAACACGATTGTGTGCGTCTCTCTCTCTTGAACTGGCCCCCCCAGCAACTTGATCTCCCACTGATCATCTGATTCAGCGCCTGGTATGCACCCTCACATCCCAGCTATGCCCTCCTCCATGTCACATTACTCTGCCCGATTCAGGCAGGGGTGCCACCGGACGTGGGGGAAAGGGAAAGGGTGGGAGGTGGGAGAGAGAGAGAATCTTGCTCGCCAGTTCCCGGACACACTGTTGCCCGGTCCTCAACCGCTCCTCCCCCGGCAGATGAATCCGCTCCTCCCCTTCTCGGGGAGGATCCTCCGGCTCTCGGCTGCTGCCAGGCAGACATCGTGGCTGCTTCCTTGGCAGATGGCAGCGGCGAGGACTCCACGACAGCGCATCCCTCCTCCCTTCCGTGTTTCGGCACCACTTTAATGGTAAAAGGACGGGCAAGGAGGAGGCGGGAACCGGCTAAACATTCAATATTAAATGTAATTATATTAATTAATTTAAAACAACATAAAACATAAACGAGCAGACACACATGCAGCGTGGCCGCGTGCGTCTCTCTCGCTCTCTCTCTCTCTCTAACTGGCATCTCCGGCCACCCTTTATCTTGCTGTACCCCTGCCATGCACCCTCATGGCCCGGCCACGCCCTCCTCCTCGTCACACACATAAATACTTAAGAAAAACTCTCAAAAATAAGCTTTGTGCAACAGAGGATATAATATTCTGAGTAAACCGCAGTTAGTTTGACATCTTTGGATCAAGCGGTCTTGGAATTTAATGTGTATGAACCCGAATATCCAACGAATGTCAAACGTAAAATTAAGTTTACCACAGTGTGCAAGCAAGCGCACATCCACAGTTAACACGATCCCCAGTTGATTCATAACAGTGCGAACACACAGGTATACATGCAGGTCTGTACGCTTTCTTTCTAGCGCTCATACGCACGCACACACACACACACGTTACTCCAATAAACCTCCATTAGTAAGTCTAAAGTGACGCTTTCGAATCTGTAACAGAGACTTTGTATGTATCGAAGCAAGACCCTGGGTGAAGACCAAAAAACAGCGCACAATGAGGTTCACTCCCTGAATCCCTGGCGTAAGAACGTAGTTATAGTTACAAGAGCGTTTTAATAATTAAAACCTGAAAATGTCACAACTGTGGTATGAATAAAAATAATGCACACCTCACTTGCAGCGCGTCAGCTCTGCGTAGTTGAAACCGATTCGCGAGTCAACACAGTTGCCCAGCACTTATATCGCGCTAAACGGTTTGACATTTAATCTTTCTCATACGCTACAGAAAAAGACCGCACATAATCGGAGAGTAAACCAACTTTGCTATTTTAAGGGACCATTTATCTAACAAAATGCGACCATTGCATCGCAGTTTGGCACTCTGTTAACTTGCTTTCACGCATCCGGCATATTTAAGATGAAGCAAATGTTTGCTGAAAAACGTAATGTGCTGCGGTTTAACATACAAGTGTTGTTATTTGCAAACCTCTTCAGCGGTTGCTCTAAAACTATACTTTCAAAAGAGTTGTGCTGTTGTCATTTGTGTGATCCGTCTCAATCTGCAACGCACAAGTTCGTCTGACTGAGCACATTGCGCATGCGCACAGTAAGTCATTATTATGAGAAAGTTTCTCATTATTACGAGAAAGTAAGTCATTATTATGAGATAGTTTCTCATTACTATGAGATACTAAGTCATTATTATGAGATAGTTTCTCATTATTATGAGATACTAAGTCATTATTATGAGATACTAAGTCATTATTATGAGACAGTTTCTCATTATTATGAGATACTAAGTCATTATTATGAGATTGTTTCTCATTATTATGTGATACTAAGTCATTATTATGAGATAGTAAGCCATTATTATGAGATAGTAAGTCATTATTATGAGATAGTTTCTCATTATTTATTTTTTTTACCTGTGGCGGAAACCGGCTTCCATACAAAGCTGACAAAACATTTCAAAGATTTTTTGTTTAATGGAGAACTACTGAGCATGGGCAAATAATCAAATAGTTTCCATGCAGTGACCTCTTTAAATAATGTTCAAAATAAATAAATAATAAAGAAAAATAAATAATAAATGCATTAAATCTTTTTATTTGAATCTTTATTTTAATATTTGAATCTTAAACATTTATAAACTGAAATGAATCTTGAAATAAACAAATAAATAAATAATAGGGGCGTGATCAGGTGCGGATTAACGCACAGGCTTGCGTAGGCTGCAGCCTAGGGACCTGGATTGGCCAGACTATTTATTTTATTATTTTAAATTTACTTCAGCGTGAACAAAAAAGACCCTCATTGGCCCATAAGAAAAATAAAAAACATGGAGGAGGGCATAGCAGGTAATTGGATAGATGTGACTTCACTGTTATTGCTAGACAGCATAGCGGCAAAATGTCCTAAAGAAAGTACAATAGTAGAGCACAAAAACAGGAAATACAAAGGTTAAAGGAACAACGTGACCAAGATATACTGGAAAAAAAATCCCTAAATTGACTGGATATTTCAAGGCTGCTGAATCTTCATCCAATCGAAGACAAGATCCACAGCAGGAGGACTGCCAGCTGGCATTGGCTAACATTGGTGCTGTGGTTGAAACACCTGCAGCGGAATCCTTAGCTGTTACAGTAGCTAGCTCATCATGTCATCTGTAATATTTTAGGGAATTTGGGGGAGTTATTCCACTATGACACGCATATTACACAGGTTGGTTTTTAAAGCTGGTTCTATTTTTTTTCACGTTATCCGTTAAAGATGTAAAGACACCAGTCATGACTGCCACGAAAATGCTGCAGCCTCACAACCATCTCCATCTCACTCAGATAGGGAGTCTGAGACTGAGACAGAGGGACCGAGTCAGACACTTCAGCCACCCGAAGCGCCAGGCTGCAGACACAGTTAACCTGCTCGTGGGTCAGCCAGGTCCGCGCCTCCGGCAGAGATGGAGGGAATCCCCGCCCCCCCCTCCACCTGTTGCGGAGGAATAGAGGACACAAAAAGAGGCCGCAAATCCTGCTACTTATAGCTCGGATCCTGCATGTTGGGATAAAATTGAGGAAGACATGATGGCATATTGAATTTAAAATGGGACCTGAGATTTGCCAGAACAAAGATGCAGATGTTGCTGCCTCAGAAAGACAACATAAACACCAAAAGATGTACTTTTCCAAAACCCTGTTTAAAAGGAAACTGCAAATGGTGAAACTCAACCAAGAGAATGGCTGCTTTATTTCCGTTCAAAAGGCACCGTGTTTTGTTTCACAAGTAAGTTATTTGAGGACAGTAATGTGCAGTCTGCACTGACAGCAGGATATACTGACTGGAAAATGCAGCTGCACGCCTAGCTGAATATGAAGGATCGGAGAGCCACAGAAAGGCAATGCTAGCGTATGTTACGCACTGTGCTGATGGTGGGTGGATAGATACAGAACTAAAAAAACTATTTGACAATGAATATGAATATTGGACTGAGGTTTTAAAGAATGTGGTTGTGATGGTGAAGTTTTTAGCAGAGTGAGGACTACCGCTTAGGGGACACAGTGAAGTTTTTGGGCAACTGGATAATGGGAACTTTATGGTTGTGCTGGAAGTTATCAGCGAGTTTGATCCCTTTTTGAAAGCGCATATAGAAAAATATGGCAATGCTGGAAAGGGAACGCCATCATACCTCTCATAAACAACATGCATAGAATTTATTGAACTGATAGGAGAACAGGTCCACACAGAGATAATCAGTCAAATTAAAGTGGAAAAGTACTTTTCGATCAGTGTTTATTCCATTCCTGACGTTACGCACACCGACCAGCTCACATTCATCATGCGATATGCAGAGGTGGGACCAAGTCATTGTTTTCCAAGTCACAAGTAAGTCTTAATTCATTGCATTTAAGTCCGGAGTCAAGTTTCAAGTCAATACAGGCAAGTCCCAAGTCAAGGCTGGCAAGTCCAATTCAATTTACAAGTCCTCAACTTTTAGTTTCAAGTCTTAAACAAGTTAGCTTGTTGCATCACTCCACAGCAAGGTTTTCTACTTTTGAGGCCACTGTTCTGCGACACACTGGGGGTGTACTTCTGGTCAACCACAGAGGGAGAGTGATGAAAACTCTTGTTTTCCACAATAGACAGAGGTAGGTTGCAATCAATAACTAAGTCAGACATGATTGAATTGGTTATATCTTTCTGTTGTGGATGACTGGCACTGTACTGCCCAATATGGGTTTCTATGAATTGTGAGACTGAAAGTTGCTGTGGATCCTTTGGGATGCTTTTGTTAATCTGGTATTCTTCAAACCTGTGCATGGTAAAGATAATACAAGGCAGACATTAATTCAATTCCTCTGAATGACAATATTCAGAATAAATATATATAAAATAAATTTGGATGAGTTATAATAAGTATTTTACAAGTAGGATAATAAACATTATTGCATGGCTCTATTTTAAACTCTAATCTTCAAATAATATTTATTTATTTGTCAAGTAGATGTTGGTCATTCTATCACAAAGGATAGATATCCTTTGTAACCAATTGTAACCAATTCCCTAACCAATTGTTAGATTATATATTCAGAAGAATTGAAACAACATATATCTGGATCTAGGAAAAACCCAGCCTTTCAGTTTGGAATGTGTCAACGTCGTAAATCACAGGCCTTCACAAGAACCCCCACCCAGTTACACAAGGCTGTTCTGTGTAAGGTTACAAGGACCATCAGATTTGCACAACTCTAAGACATTTCATCTTAATCTAGCCTTGCTAGATAATGCTGAAAATCACTTTGAACTGTGGTAACGTTTGTACCTGACAAATTAATGATTATAGACTGATGGAACTCTTTAAAATGTGTGTAGCGATGTGCAATCACCTATAATTGATAAATATAATCTTTAATTTTGTATGATTCATCTAATTCTATAATGGTAACTATATGGCTTAACTTGATAAAATGCAATGTGTAAAACCAATATGATTTTGTAACCAGAGATTTTCATGTTTTGTTACCTACACGTATAACAGCCATGAAAACATGTCATGTTTAGTATGTAAGCGTTTGCTGGCGTATGCAGAGAAAGCTGACGAAAACGAATATCATGTCTCTTGTACCATTCTCAAGATATAAAAGCTCATGATTAAATATGCACTAATTTGGAGCGGGAAATTTTTAAGAGTCTGAAACAAAGGAGTCTGAAACAAAGGACCATAACTCAACTGTCGGAAAAGACAGCCCATTTGACCATGTGACTCTGAAAAGTCATTTCTGATTGGTGTAGGACACCTTTGGGGGATGCGGGCAATTTCAGCTCCAATAGTTCCAAACAGGAAGAACACGTCCTCTTGCTCTCTTCATCTTGCTCTCTTCACTCTTCTTCGGCCTGCACATGCTTCGTCTGGTCGCTCCGCTGACGTCCAGGTTCTCCCATGTGAGATCCAAGGGAGCTCGGGTCTTGACGTCCCGAGAAGGAGTGAGAAGGCCTCGCTTCACAGCTAACCTAACCTAATTTATACAGACAATAAATTTGATCATACAGAAGTTAAAACATCTACAGAACGATCTCTCGACCAAGTGCCAAGATCCAAGCAACACAAAGAATGCAAGGAAACACCACAAAGACAAGCAAGTACATCTTCAATATTGTGCTCAAAGTGCTGGTGTATTAATTAAATAATTTGGGTAATCCAATAGCAAATCAATGTAGACTCAAAGAATGATGAAATGGTTCTTAAGGTATTGTCAACAGACTCCGTAAAGTTAATTTTCACTATACTGATCAGTTATTTCACATTCTGTCACTCTTTTCACCAACCTGTCTCATGTATAAAGTTTGTCTGTGTTCAAAGACGACGTGACTGTGGTATATTTTGATAAATAAGCTCATCCCTGTTTCTAAAAGATTTTGCTTCAAAGCTCTACCTAAATGCATGTGATATTATTTTCAATAAGCCATGAGAATAATATCATTCCAATAATAATTCACTTATTAAAGCTAATTCCTTACAGTAGAAATTGTGAGCAGATACAACTAGACGTTGTATTACGATTTAAATGGTGTAGAATCTATTAAGACCAATAATCTAGTTATTTGTTATTTGTCTATTTTATAATGGTTGTTGAACGTGACTAATTCCGTTATACATTTCATTACCTAATAAGGAGAGTTTAATTTAGTTAAATTCCCTCTAAATTTAGCATGCGTGCAAATTACCCTACAAAATACCATTTTAACTGACCACGTCCACATCTCTATATTATGTATGTAATACCTTACACAACGAAGCCATGCAGACTACTCGCATGACCGGCATGGTTCTGTATCTTTAAAAGCAGTCTTTTCTGTGCAACCTTCAGAACCAAGTCAAAATACATTTACAATCACAATACACATGTCATACTTCCACATGCACACTAATATATATTATACACACACACACACACACACTCACTGTATGTGTGTATATGCTGTAAGATTCACATGCTTTCAATTTTATTTCAATTAATTTTGGTATATTTCAGTGTAACAGGTAAAGGACAGGCAAGGAGTCAGCGGAACCGGCAACAGTCAACATAAAGTTTAATGTAAAACTCAACTTAAAACAACACAAAAACAACATAGACACATCCAACTGGAATCTCTGGCCCCCTTTTATCTTGCTCTCCCATTGATCATCTGATTCAACGTTTTGTAGGCCACACCCTCCTCCTTGTCACATTCAGTTATGTCCATTTTGCTTACATAAGAAAGAAATTCTCTCTCAGCTTCTTTTTTTTCTTCTTCAAATTCTTCCATTACTTTGGTCATATTTTAGCTTTTAAAAATCTACAAATTCCATGTATTCTGTCAATAAATATTATGTCAAGAAATTGCATGTGTGTGTATGTCTATATCGTTCACATGCCTAATTTTTCCTATTTATAAGTATTTACATTTACACAAACATGTCCTGAGACCCGGTACTGTCTCTTTAAGAACAGGAACTTTGATGCAAATGTGGACAAATGGCTTGTTTACAATATCTATGCAATGGCCAGTTTGAAAGGTTTATTATTGGGTTTTTTCAACATCAACCTGTAAAGACAAAAGAGGGTAATAAAGATGACACATGGATCTTGTCTTTGGACACACGTTAAGGCAAGCCAAACTCAACACGCAGTGAAAGGATGCTGAACGTGCTGAACTGGTGAGTGAAATATTACCAGGCAGTGGCTAATTGCAGACGTTTAAGTTGCATATATGAGTGATAAGCTGTAAAGGGCTGCGAAAAGAGTAAATGATTATTTTGTGATTTTTAGAACCATAACCAATATAATTAAATAAATATGGCAAACCCACATTCTAACCAGTTATGCTCAAAAAGGCACCAACGTGTGTGGTCACAATAAATGCCGTTCCTTTATCGAGGTCATACAACAGCATAATAAAAAAACAGGTAGATTTTGCCCATTACACCAATTGCTATAACACTTTAAATGCTACTGACCACAGTAAAAATTGTTTGTGGTTCGATATGCAGACTTTGTTAGCCTGTAAATCTGCCATGTGCTGCCATAGACATGTATGTTACTGAACCATAGCTTAGAACCATAGATTAATAGTTGATTTACTACACTTTTTTAAATGTTCAACTCTTATCTTTGGTTTTTAGAAAGGATAAGTATTTCCAAGTCAGAGGGCTGAAGTGCAAGTCATTTCTGTCAAATCTAAGTCGAGGCGCAAATCTTTTTTGATTCTATCGAGTCGAGTGTGCTTGGTGTCACTGCAAAATATCAGTAATAACACAAACCAATGACTTGCTGCACGGGATGAAGCCAGGACACTGTATGTAAAGATGGACAAACTAGAGTATGCCACTCTGTGTAATATGTGGAACAACATACTGCAGCGTTTCCACAAGACTAATACTGCTTTACAGGGAGTTGACCTGAATTTATGTAATGCTGTTAATTTGGTAAGCTCGTTGAGGGATTATGTAGCCAGTCTACGAGAAGATTTTGACAAGTTTGAGAGTGATGCAAAAAACATGTCTCCACCTTTGTCCCAACAATTCTATAAAGTGGCACGTGGAAAAGGGAAAAAAAAAGCGGATGACTACACTGAACCTGACTATGAGCGGTCAGGCCACAACACATTCAAAACAACAGTTTTTATCACCGTCATAGACCATCTCATTGCCGAGCTGGATTGGTGGCATCACTCCATTTTTGAACGAGATCCCATCCATCCCCCTAAAAAATCTTCACACAGGAGCAGCTAATCTGCAGAAGAAATATGTAGGTGATCTAGAGGAGGATTTTGTTGACGAAATTGGACAATTCAGACAATTTATCAAAGAAAATGAGGACACTTCAGCAAGGTCACTGCTGCTACTTATGAAACTACAATCAGTGTTTCTGTAGTGGACTGGAAATTATATCCAAAGAAGAAAATACCCCCCGTTTAATTTTGTTTTTGTATTGTTTATTAACGTTTCACAGTAATAAAGTTCAGTTGTTTATTTAAAACATTTATGATGTATTAAGAGATGTATGGGTTGAATTAAGAGGCTTGAGTTTAAATTATTATTGCCTCCTGTAGATGGCGCTTAGCGCTGGAGGTGCTGCATGATCTGGCTAGATTCAATTAAACGCTGCCAGAGCTTGCACCCACTTATCGTTTCATGGTATTTCTCTCTCTTTCTACAGGTGAGCAAATGGGTTAAGAATGTAAATTAATTATTAGAAAGTAAACAGTATGTGTCAGAGTGTGCAGGGAATGTGTTAAGATGTTCTTTCTTGGTGTAAAAACATTTATTTAATGACTATGTTCGGCTAATGTTGGATTCAAGCATTTAAGAAAATTAGTCATCAAAGATAAGGATTTTAGTTTCAATCTTTGAAAATATATGAATGAAATGAGTTTAAAAATGTTGTAAAAGGAGATTGTATGTTAATTTGACTGTTCAGAGAAAACGTGAGGGAGTTAAACTGAAAATAGTCTTAATGGTGCAGAGCTAAAATGGTGCTGAGTGTATTGAGTTAGATCCAAGATGGCAGCCTCCATGTGTGAACCATGGTCAATGTGAAACTGAATTCAACATGTAAAAGGCATTAATCTTTTATTCTAACAGTTATGTAAACACAACCAGCATTATTAATGTTTACAAGAAAAATGTGTGACAACTAAAAAATAAATAATATATATATATATATATATATATATATATATATATATATATGTGACGGATCTAGTCTTTCTCCTTCACTCTGCGTTGTGGTTTACTCAAACATTCCTGAGATCCGATAAAGACCATCCGAATGACGGGCTCAATCTCTGGACGATCCCCCCCAATGAATGCACGAACACAAATGCTGACTGGTGTAAATCTGTTTACTGCAGCTGTTGAATGAAATAAAACACCCTTTTCAGTGGTATTTTGCTGCAGGCATAACTGACCCACAGCGTGCAGTATACATTGCAACTGCTCTGTGTTGAATCATCTTAACAGAATTAACCAACATTAGCATCACAACACGTGAACACACTTGGCATGAAACATGACAATCACAATAATATTCAACAAACATACAAAAAGACATACCTGTTGAATGAAATAAAACACCCTTTTCAGTGGTATTTTGCTGCAGGCATAACTGACCTAAATAAAATATAAAATAAAATTAACCTCGTGGCCTTGCTAACGATAGTGTGGCACAACGAGAGTTCACAAAAAGCCATATAACTAACAAAAAATATGTTAGTCTAATTCGATGGTCAAAATATTAACCAAACCAGATCACAAACATAAAATACTCGAAAACTCTACTTATTTTGCATTATAATCAAATGAATATTACTGAAATGAGACGGAGCATGAATATAGAGATCGCTAAGACATGTGACCAACTGGGCGGCAACGTCATCAGAACGCAAAGAATTATGGGTATGTTTGGCCAGTTTACATGGGCTGGCATAGCAGGCTTGCTTTCTGGGATGAAAAAAACAACAGTAGTGTGAAAAACATATTATAATCCTACAACATGCAGCGGGCTAAAGATAACATTTGTCGGACCATACCGCCTAAAGCTAAATCCTAATGCAAAGACGAGATACGAGGAGAAAATAAAGGGAATCAAAGGACTGGATCCATATGAGCATAGTGACTGGTCAGGAGACGTCAACCTGTTGCCCAACTTCCAGCACCCATATATATACACACAACTACATGATATTAAATGTTAGTGCATACACACACGAAGTTTTCAGTAACTTCAAGTCGCTGCAGCAGGCCCAAGTCTTTTTTACAGATGGATGGGTCCAGGACATGGAGATTGTAAAAGTGGGGCGTCGAACAGTGGAAACATAAAAACATACTCCGTCATTTTGTTCATACAGGACATAATTCAAACAGAACTGCAAAGTGTTTACTTATATTTGTGTACACTCGCAATAAAACACAACTTAATACATATAAAGGAGGCATAATTTCATTGTCTTTGTGTTTTTTATTTACAGAGATGGCTAAAAATCATTACATGTGAGAAGTGACATTACAAAATCTTTTGGAAAAAAAAACATATTTACATATTAGATGCAAGCATGGTGAATAATTCTAACACGACGGCTTCACAACAATACTTGGACACATATTGGTCAAAGCACAGCACACAACCACAATTTTATCCAGCAAAGTCTTATCCTCCCCCTCACTGTGACCTCGTCGCTCTTCTCCTAAACCGCTTGAACCGGTCTGTGTT
The DNA here is from genome assembly GCA_032164185.1 of Moxostoma hubbsi. Classification (NCBI taxonomy): domain Eukaryota; kingdom Metazoa; phylum Chordata; class Actinopteri; order Cypriniformes; family Catostomidae; genus Moxostoma; species Moxostoma hubbsi. The sequence continues at coordinate 78,922,359 of JAVLUX010000001.1, read as the reverse complement.
CGTAGCTTTGACCTCAGTATAGCCGAGGTACAGAAAAGGGGCCCAGTCAGGATCACACTCCAACATTTCATAGGCAGGTTTGCCTGCAAACACAGTCACCAAATAAATTGCTCTGTAGCCTAGATGTACAACATTTAAAACTGATTAACGTTACGCTTTAGTACATTGGTAACTTAAGCTCATTTTCTAGCCATTTCATGCTAGTTAACAGTTAACATTGGCCTAACGTCAAATCTAATGGTCTGGTTAAATCAAACAAAACACGCTGGTTATTTGCCCACAACATAATATTTACACAGAGTAATTGTAACTTACCTTTGTGAAAATGCTTTGAACACACCATCATGTGTGGTGGAGTGTTATCGAAGGTAATCTTGGGCCTCCTTACTGCTGCTATCCATGCCATTCGTCGCCTTTTTGTCACATCTGAAACATGGCTTGTACTATTATTTTTTCACGCTGGAAACCGATAAAAGGATTTTCCGTCCTTAAGCTTTATGCCACTTCTATCGTGAGAACGGCTATTACAGTTTACATCACAGCAGGTAGACGGCATCTTGTACACTGCGTTCTTCCATCCATGCAATCAAGTCTGGCGCCTTCTGTTTGTGCCGCGGATTCCCAAAATGCTTTGCGTTCACCACTGGTAAACGTCACTGGTGACGTCACATTAGCAATCTCTATACCCACCCACAGCGTGCAGTATACATTGCAACTGCTGTGTTGCGTCATCTCCCGTCTTACCGAACATTTTTTTCCTGCAGTCCCCAAACAAACCACATGAGGGCATCACTACCACATGAAATTAACAACCGCTGCTGAATTCAGGAGGAATTCACATTAAAACGGAATAAAATACTAACTCTGTTACATACATACATATATATATATATATATATATATATATACAGACAACACTGAATACACGTACAACAAAAAATCTAAATATATAAAGAAAAAAATAATATTATTAATAAATAAATAACATAAACATAAACTAATTGCTTCAGGCACAAAAGTAGATTTTATAACGGTTTGTGAGACACCTGATTGACCTTAAACGCCGCCCAAGGGGCAACCACTCGAAGTAAGGGTTCAAAGGGTGTGTGCTATCTCCCATTATTTTATGTGCCATCCTCAACACTTGCTGTTCATAACAGAATGTTGAACTACGTAAAGAAACACCCATAATTTTTTAGCACATATTTACAATACCTTGCAGACGATTTTTGTTCTTCATAGACAATGAAGAAAACCAACATAAGAAAGAAAACAACAGAATACTTTCAACAAATGAATTACAAAAAGAATGGGTCTCTGTACATCAGAAGAATTAAGCTTCCTCAACACAAACAATCTTTGGTGTGATTTTTTAAAAAATTTTTTTAAATAATGGCATCAGTATTTTTATCAAACTTCAACAACTTCAACAAAAATTGTCCCTAAATACTTGTATTCCTCTACTACATTCACCTGTGTGCCATTAAAGTGAAAGTGTTTTCTTACTAAAATTGATAACCATCTCTTTAGTCTTTGAGACATTCAAGTCTAATTTCATACTTTTACACCAAGAGATAAATTTGTGTAGAGCCAGACCATAATCCTGGTCTGAATGTGAAAGCAAGGAAAGAAGAACAGTATCATCTGCTAGGTAACCTTGTAAACTCTGACAATCATGAGTGTATAACATAAAAAAGATTGGAGAAAGTACACAACCTTGTGGTGAACCTATGGAAGTGTTTAACATATCTGATAAACCCCCATTAACCCTAACCCTTTGTTGCCTATCTGTTAAAAAGCCCATAATCCATGACACTAAACCATGATTAAAATTAAACTGACTAATACGTTTTTTTCCCTAAAATAATAGGTTGCAGAGTGTTAAATGCTGACGAGAAGTCCACAAACAAAAGCCGCGCAAATGCTTTACTTTTTTCCTGATGTTGATAAGAGTATTTAACAGAAACAGTTTTGCATCATCTACGCCTCTTCCAGCGCAATATGCAAACTGCAGCAGATCTAAAGCCGAACTAGTAACTGTCATCATATGCTTTTTGATCTCTTTTTCAAAAGCCTTCATGACTCTGAAGAATCTGAAGATCAAGAATCTGGCTTAGCTATTTTAGGTATTGGAACAATAGTTGAGCTTTTCCACAGATCAGGTACCAACCCTAGATCTAAGGAAGACTGACAAAGTAAATGGAGAACTACACTAAGCTGATCAGCACAGTGATTCAGTGTTCTACCACTTATCCCATCCGGACCTGGGGCCTTATTAATCGGTGTGGCCTTCAACTGTCTCAATATATTAAAAAGATTCAGTTTAAAATGATTAGAAATACTCAGTGTGTCTTTAAAATTTACCATATCATCAACTGTAGCAAATGTATCGAAACGGGCAAAAAAAAGAATCAAACTCATTAGATAAAATGAAATTAGTGTCATAGTTTCATTTGGAGTATGCTAATTCAATACCAGTGTATTTACGGCAGCCATACTCTTAATTCCCTTCCAGGCGGCTCTAAGGTTACCTTGCATAAACAAACCCTCGATCTTATTTTTATAATTGCTTTTAGCTATTTTATTGCCTTTTTAACTTCCCTATTTCTCCTCATTAGTCCCTGAGATAAATAATCTCTTCTTCATATTCAATATACTCTTTAACTCCTTCGTTACCCAAGGTTTATTATTAGGATACAAAGTAATCTTTTTAGTAGGAATAACAGAATCAACACAGAAAGTGATATAGTTAGAAATAGTTAGCACCTGTTCATTCAGACCAGAACATGTATACAACCATTTAAAACCTCAATATTAGATGTGGTCCAGTCTTTAACATACCGTACTTCTCTCTTCACTTGCTTTATAATAGGAGTATACACCGAAGACAGCAAAACTATATTATGATCAGCTGAACAAAGAGGAGGTAAAGACAGAGACTTATAATCTCCAGGAATCAGGCCATAACATCTATCCAAAATGTTATACAACGGTGAAAATCACCCTGAATAAATGTAGGTGCATCTGGCGATAAATTGTCCAGTTTATCCAGGGTATTTTTTAACCATTTCCAATGCCACGTCAATTTTAGCACGTGGATGTATATATACTACATTAAAAAACAATTAAGGGAACTCACGAGGAAGATAAAAAGGACGTACAATAACTGCAATAAGTTCAATGTCCGAATTACAAATCTTACATCGCACTATTGCTGTTACACCAACTTGCTTTGATATAAACACACACACCTCCACCGCATTCTTTCCCTGTTGTGTGTTTATCTGTGTCCAGCCGGATAGGTACTCCAAAACCCTCAATCCGTAGACTACTATCATCAATTGAGTCATCCAGCCAAGTTTCGGTGAACACCATCATGTGCATATTTCTGTATTCGTGCATAAAAGTCACATTGGTCTGCAGTTCGTCCAGTTTATTGCGAAGTGAGCATACATTCCTTAAGAGTATTCCAGGCTGCGGGGTAAACCTCTGAGCCCTCTTTAGTCTGCGTCGGAAGTCCACCGCGGTTCCAGCGTTTCCTCCTTAATCTTTTTAAACCCTGGAATTCTCAGAAGGCCAGGTTATTTCTTCAGGAATATTCCAAACGGGATCGACAGGACCAGCATTTAAATGCAAACCCAACAGGAACTCCCTGGTCATCACAGGCACGCTATATATATATATATATATATATATATATATATATATATATTACACATAATAAAATAGTTCAGTTTTTCCTAATTTTTTTTTTACATTTTATTGTTCATTAAACTGTTGTATATAAGCAATATCACACTCTCAATCATGCTATATGGCCCTAAATTAGCACTGCTGTAATACCTGTGGCCGAATCACAGCAGTGCTGATGTAGGGCCATATCGCACTCTTGCTTGTGTGATATTACTTTATATATATATATATATATATATATATATATATATATATATATAATATGTTATGTTATTGGAACTCAGTCATAAATAATGCACAAAGACACCTGGACCTTGAAAAAGACTATTGAGAATTTGTGTATTGAACTTGGACTGTTATTGTCTATGTTAATGAGTGTTTCTGCTTAACACATACATGTGATGTTGAAACTACAGTGAATGTCAAGAGTGGTTATGCATTGGAAAAATTAAGATACTATTTTTTTAATTTAATAGGAAGAGTATCTATTAAGAACAGATTCAATTAATTGCTGTCAGAGCTTGCACCCACTTATCGTTTCATGGTATATCTCTCTCTTTCTACAGTTCACTATACAACTTTAAATTATCCACTCAATCCACCCTGGCCTGAGGTGGGTAACATTTCCAAATGTTGATATAGCACTCCGGCTATTTATGACTTTGCCTGTAATCAATGCCAATGGGGAGCACTCTTTAAAACGGATTAAAAATAGACAGATCCATGATGGGCCAAAACCGACTGAATCACCTGTCTTTGAAATCCATTGAAAATGACATTCTGCATAAATTGGAATTTACCAGCCTCAATTAAGGACTTCTAGATAATCAAGAAAGGAAAAATTCTAAAGTTAAATACGAAGAGGAGATATGCAAATATGTACATATTTATTATTGTGCTGCTGTTTCATTATTGCTAATAAATAAGTGTTATTATGTGCTGCTGTTTTTATTATTGCTTTGTTTTATACATAGTTTAGTGTATTGCAAAGTGGTTTGTGTCTCAGTTATGATGTTGTGATTTTGCCTCAGTAAAACAGGATGTTTTGCACTGATGCAGATGCTGTAGCCTACCTGTTGGTTTATGAAGCGCCTTGGTTGAGAGAGTTGCTAGTACCAAAATTCCCCCCACTCTGCTGACAAAGGGACAGGACAGGCTTTCAGTCAAAGGCAACACCTTTTAAATGTTAACACAGAATATGAGTTTTAGGAGATATGCAGTGAGGAGGACTGTCTCTGTCTGGGGCTCATTTGAGACGTGGTTTACAGCGATTGTCCCAGAAACAAACGTCATCCATCCATCCATCCATCCATCATGGCAGTGGAAAACAATATCCAGCACCAATAGAAAAGTCCAAGCATTGTAATCAAATAACCAGAGATGCAGTCTGATCAGGTGAGCAATCCCAAGGGTGAGTTCCGAAGCACACCATTCAATCAAAAGAACATGCCAAAAACTCACATAAACCAAACTCACGTAATTTTTTTATTTATTTTTTTTTTAGAAAAAATCTTAGACAAATCAAATCAAAATCAAATCAAATCACTTTATTGTCACACTACTGTGTACACGAGTGCAACAGCAGGTGAAATTCTTGTGTGCAGTTCCGAGCAACATAGCAGTAATGACAGTGACGAGACATAAACCACTTTACAATAAACAACATATTACACAAAACAATTTACATAAACTTACACAACAATTTACATAACAAATGTACACAACAATTTACATAACAAATGTACACATACTTACACAACAATTTACATAACAAATGTACACAATATATTGACAGAGTGATGATTAATAAAGTGCAGTGCTGATTGTTGATCGTGAGGGATCAAGTGTTCAAAAGTCTTATTGCTTGGGGGAAGAAGCTGTCATGTAGTCGGCGCGTGCGGGTCCTGATGCTGTGGTACCGCCTGCCTGATGGAAGCAGTGAGAGCAGATCATGACTCAGGTGGCTGGAGTCTCTGATGATCCTCCAAGCTTTTTTCACACACCGCCTGTTATATATGTCCTGGAGGGAGGGAAGCTCACCTCCGATGATGTGTCTGGCAGTTCACACCACCCTTTGCAGTTCTTTGCGGTTGTGGGCGGTGCTATTGCAATACCAGGCGGTGATGCAGCCAGTCAGGATGCTCTCTACAGTGCTGGTGTAGAACCGTGTGAGGATGTGGTGGTTCATTCCGAACTTCCTCAGCCGTCTCAGGAAGAAGAGGCGCTGGTGAGCCTTCTTCACAACAGCCTCAGTGTGGACGGACCATGTGAGTTCCTCAGTAATGTGGACACCGAGGAACTTGAAACTGCTGACTCTCTCCACCGGTGCTCCATTAATGGTGATGGGGCTGTGTTCTCTGTCTTTCTTCCTGAAGTCCACTTCCTGCAAGCTTCCTGAAAGCAAGCATTTCCTGATGGTTTTTGTAACATCCCTCACTGTTGTACTGTCTCCATCACAGGCTGCCATGGATTTCAAGATCATAATTTTCAAAGGCAGAACCATGGACACTGATGGGGAAGTGTCAGTACAAAACAGTGTTGTCACTGTCTTCAGGGGTTTCACTATGGAGAGCATTATGAAAGCTAGACTGAGATCATTGTCTGTGACAATGTCACAATTTTTATCTGACATTGCAATCAGATGCACAGGTAAATGTCTAAACCTGCTGGGCATTACTGCCTGTTGAACATCCGCTGGTGCTTTCAGTTGTCCAGCTATGGGGTCATCAGCTGGGAGCCACCTATCATGGATGTTTCACCCCATTATTCCCAGAACATCTCCTGGTGGTGGTGCAGCAATATTGAGCAGACCTACCCTATATACAAGGCCTCTTCTCTGTTAGAAAAACACAAGTTATCAACCCTGCCTACCACCAGTGTCTGTCCTTAAACCAGTCCTCCAACAGATTAAGTAGGAGAGCGACGTGAGAGGCGAGCCACAAGACTGCATCAGCTGCACCTCCAAAGCTTAGCTTGGCCTGGTTTCGCTCCCCCACTCAATCCCTCTCCAGAAAACCCTTGAAAAGGACAGAGTGGGTCAGCATAAATAGTTCCTCCCCACCCTTTCCTCTTCTACTTGCTACCTCACCACATATAGCAATTGTTCACTATTCCTACTTTATCAATTTTGCACACCCCACTTTTCATCCGTCTTAACCATGGCTAGAAGCTCCCTTTTTCTGCTTCATCTGCCATCCCCTTCAGGGACTTCTTCAATGCTGATCTAAATATACCAATGTTTGTCAACAGGTGCTGCATTGATGTTCTAATTAACCCTCAACACCTGACTTCCACAGGGTAAGTGGTAGACCTCCATCTATTTTCCCCTGCACTCGGCAGCCAGATCAGCATATTTTACCATCTTCCTCTCATAGGCTTCCTCCAGTCTCTCTTCCCGTGGTACAGTAAGTTAAATCATTATGACTTTCCTAGCTGATGCTGACCATAACACTTAGTCCGGTCTCAATGAGGTGATGGTGATCTCAGAAGGAAATTTTAGCTGCTAGCCGATGTCGACTATCACTTCCATGTCCCAGGATTGAACTTTCCTCCATCTGTGCTGTACCTTGTGTGCCACCCCTCTTTTTAACAAACTCAATGTACTTCCTCTGAGGAGCATGACAGCCTTTATTGGCCTTTATTCACCACACCTCAAAGATCTCTGCCATCTTTTGCACAACCTGATCATGCCGCCACCTGTACCGTCCTTGTGCCAAGGAATTCTTGCATCAAGGAATAATTGCACCCAGCCAACATGTGCTTCAGATTTTATATGAAAACTTAGCCTGGCCTGGGGTATCTTCCTTGGGCAGAGTATACAGTAGCCCACTGCTCAAGATATCTCTCAACCATGTCATGACTTCTAGTTGTGACATCATGTAAGTCTGTGGACTGGAAGTTGAAGCATTTCCTGTTTTGTCTTCAAGACATGTGCGGGTGTTGTGCTTTTGTGGGGAAAAAAAGTGGACAATGTTTCTTATCTTTGCAAGGAGATGAGAGATTTGGGTCACTGATGTTCCTTTTTGAATTGTAAGATGAATAGAATGAGCAAAACATCCTATTTATGGCTCAAGACCAGCAGTCTACACAAAATTGACCATGAATCTGGCATTATCAGTAGTTACTGGTATGGTCACATTTGCTCTCTCTAGCTTCCATACAGCTACTGACTCAGAGAGCTGTTTGGCCAGATTCACATTTGTGTGACTCTGAACAATGAATGTTTGAACCTCTGAGCTTATGCCATTCTGATGAGAGGTAGTGTGCTGTTATCGTCAGGTAGCTCTCTGTGGCACAAGATCTTCAACAATCAGTAGTTAGTCACCATTTGCGTTTCTGACAGTTTGTGCTCAATTTTACTTTTTGTCTGACTGTTTAATGCCGGAATAACAATTTTACTGAAATGAGGCTGGGATGGCATGTTATATTGTGGCTCTCTGACATTTATGACATGTCTGAACCCTGTATTTTCTACCACAAAGAAGGGTATTAGATTTGTGGCTATACACTTTCAATTGCGACAAAAATATCTTTAGTGTGAGGTGAATTGACTGGGAAAGTCTGCTTATCCTTTCATGCAACAGTGAAGCTAACTTGCTGCAGCAAGTATTTGCCTCGTGTTTTCTTCAAGCTCCATCGACTTGGACAGAGGGATGATGTTGGTGCAAATGACATGAAAAATGTGATGTATCTGCACCAGAAAATGCAAACGCTGTAGAGAATATTCAACAAATTTTAGCCTTGTGATCTAATTGACGTTTGCTATCTCGGACACGGTTTACACGGAAGCTGATCTGAAAGGAGAATCTTCAAAATCTGGCTTACCTAACATCTTTCAATTTTGCTCTATAATAGCTGTCTCGAATGTGAATACTGTGTGTCTTGTTCACTGTCTCCCTGCAAAATACCTGTTTGTTTAACTTGCTGTGCTGGTGGGCATCTGAGGAGGAGACGTATTTCCTCCTCAATGTTACGTTGTAGCAAGGTACAAGGCACTTTTTTCACATACTGCTCCGTTACATTTTAATTTAAACATGGTATCATATTGTGAGCACTGTATCTTACAATACATTATGATCAAAAAATGATACCCTAACTTCTATAAATCTAATTTTTATGAATATTTATTTCATATCTATTAATGTAAAACACACACCTTCATACATACACACACACACGTAGTGCAAATCTAAAACAAATCCGTTATATGAGTACAAAAATACAGTGTTATGTACAGTGCAATTTTTTTTTTCCTTTCTATGTAATGGCAGACGAGGATATGTTTAGATAATATAAATAGATTTAAACTGTGTATTGCACAATTATTGCTCAATGGGGCGGCTTTAACGGTTTATGAGATGGATAGCCTGAGTTAAAAAACTGTTAGTGTGCCTGATGGTTCTGGTGCTCAGAGCTCTGAAGCGTCGGCCAGAAGGCAACAGTTCAAAAAGGTAATGGGCTGGATGAGTGGGATCCAGAGTGATTTTTACCGCCTTTTTATTCACTCTGGAAGTGTATAGTTCTTGAAGGGGGGGCAGAGGGCAACCAATAATCTGCTCAGCAGTCCGAACTGTCCTTTGTACCTTCTGATGTCTAATTTCGTAGCTGCACCAAACCAGACAATTAGTGAAGTGCAGAGGACAGACTCAATGACTGCGGAGTAGAACTGTATCAACAGCGCCTGTGGCAGGTTGAACTTCCTTAGCTGGCGAAGGAAGTACAACCTTTGATGGGCCTTTTTCACAATGGAGTCAATGTGTGTTTCCCACTTCAGTTCCTGTGAGATGGTAGTGCCCAGTAACCTGAATGACTCCACTGCCGCCACAGTGCTGTTTAGAATGGTGAGGGGGGTCAGTGTTCCTCCTAAAGTCTACAGTCATCTCCACTGTTTTGAGTGTGTTCAGCTCCAGGTTGTTATGATTGCACCAGTGAGCCAGCCATTCAAACTCCTTTCTGTATGCAGACTCATCGTCATCTCGGATGAGGCAGATGAACGTGTACATAGACACTGCAAACTTCAGGAGCTTGACAGAGTGGTCCTTGGTGGTGCAGTCATTGCTATAGAGGGAGAAGTGTAGTGGGGAGAGCACACATCCCTGGGGGGCACCAGTGCTGATTGTACATGTGCTGGAAGTGAATTTCCCCTGTCTCACAAGCTGCTGCCTCTCTGTCAGAAAGCTGGTAATCCACTGACTGATAGACATGGGAACAGGGAGTTGGTTTAACTTAGTCCAGAGAATAGCTGGAATGATGGTGTTGAAAGCCGAACTGAAGTCCACAAAAAGGATCCTTGCATCTGTCCAGATGTTGCAGGATATGATGCAATCCCATGTTGACTGCATCATCCACAGACCTGTTTGCATTATAAGCAAATTGAAGGGGATCTAGAAAGGGTCCAGTGATGTCCTTCAGGTGGGCCAACACCAGTCTCTATAATGACTTCATGACCACAGATGTCAGAGCGACAGGTCTGTAGTCATCAAGTCCTGTGATTTTTAGCTTCTTAGGGACAGGGATAATAATTGAGCATTTTAAGCAGCATGGGACTTCACACTGCTCCAGTGATCTATTGAAGATCTGTGTGAAGATGGGGGCCAGTTGGTTAGCACAGGTTCGGAGAGACACTGGTGAGATGCCATCTGGGCCTGAAGACTTCCTCATCTTTTGCTTCCGAAAGACACGGCACACATCATCTTCTCAGATCTTGATTGCAGGTTGAGTAGCAGGAGAGGGGTGGAGGGGGGTTACAGGAGGTGTTTGTGTGTAGTGTGGGGTGTGAGATTGGGCCTTTCAAACCTAGAGTAAAACACATTCAGGTCATCAGCCAGTTGTTGGTCCACCACAGGGTTGGGGGTAGGAGTCCTGTAATTAGTAAGTTGTTTCAGGCTGCTCCACACTGATGCAGAGTCATTAGCTGAAAACTTGTTTTCCAGCTTCTCAGAGTAGCTTCTTTTAGCCACTCTGATATCCTTATTCAGTGTGTTCCTGGCCTGATTATACAATACTTTATCCTCACCCCTGTAAGCATCCTCTTTAGCATGGCAAAGCTGTCTGAGTTTTCCTGTATACCATGGTTTATCATTGTTGAATGATAAAAAAGTCCTGGTAAGTATGCACATGTCCTCACAGAAACTGATGTATGATGTAACAGTATCTGTGAGCTCATCCAGGTCTGTAGCTGCAACTTCAAAAACACTCCAATCAGTGCAGTCAAAGCAGGCTTGTAGTTCCTGCTCTGCTTCAGTGGTCCATCTCTTTACAGTCCTTACAACTGTAAAATACATGTTGAGAGTTTGAAATTGACACCCGCCAACCCATCAAATGCGAGTAAAAATCAGCAGTGGTTGGTAACCACTCTTTGTAGCCATTTTAGCAGGTGATGCTTTCTGGGTTTTTCCTGCATTTAAATTTCTATAGAATTCTGGCTACTTGGAGCCGCACTACTGAAAAAATTTATTGAGATTCATGTCTCTCATAATTTACACATTTGTGCAGTGTGAATGAAGCTTGCTTTCGCGTCACTTCCACAACACACATCATTTTGCTCCAGAGGTAGAACCAGATCTCTGGGACAGCACAGAGTAAAACTTACGTGATTCAGTTGGACTTTATTCGATATTGTGGCGGCTGGCAGATGTGTGCCTTACTTATGTGACCCATTTGAATTCTACAGAGAACATTTTGGTATATATATATCTCTATATGGAGAAAGTTAAACCTCTCAAACAGATTGGCAGCTCCTACATTATCAACAACACTGACGAGATAAACATGAGCCAAGTACACATCAACAGTTTTTAAAATACACATCACTCTTACTGAATTTTTTTTAATTTATTTTTTTACTGCAGTAACACTAAGGTTACTGTCATAACCTCCATTCCCTAATGGAGGGAACAAGACATTGTGTTGATGAAGTGACACTAGGGGTTGATCTTGAGAGCCCGAAACACCTTCAGATCTTTGAGAATAGGCCAATGAGCGTCCAAAGCTCTGCATGCAATTCAAATAGATGAGCAGTGCAAAGCACACACCAGACACAGCAACGATAAGGCTGGGTCTGCCTCCTCCGGGGGGAGTGCTTGTGGGCTCGCCATTTGATAGCCCGTTCGGGGTCTCAGGATCAAGTGAGAGTCTTCCGGACCGAAATCTAGGCGCACTTTGCTGACAGAGAACGCTTTGCTGACAGAGGTCCCCGACCCTCTTGATGGAAGTGAACGCGGTCAGGAGGGCAGACTTCAAAGAGCCACTCAGGAACCTGATGATCAGGTCGTGCTTACAGGTCTCGCAGTGAGAACATGAACCATCCACGAACGCTTCCTCAACGTGACATTGGTGCAAGCACATGAGGCAGTGTTCATGACCGTCAGAGGTGGAGAGGTAACAACCACATCCAGGAAATTCACAGAGACGGAATGGCATCTTTAAAAAGATGCGTCTTTAAAAAGACGTTCAACATCACTGTGCACACTCTTAGTGAAAATGAAACTCTTTCAGAAGTGCTGTCGAAGCGCCCAGGGGTGTGGACTGCAATGCTGGAAAGCACCATAGATCCAACTGCAACACTCTGAGAGGGAAGGTGAACGAGTGAGCAGACGACTTCACCTTGCTGTAGTGCGACCGCTTGGCTCTGAAGAAGAAATCTGAATGAAATTTCCTGCTGACCACCCTTTTATACCCGTATGTCGGGGGGAGTGGCATGCAAATTCAATTCGCCAATTTTCATTGGCCTTTTCTCAAAGATCTGAAGGTGTTTCAGGCTCTCAAGATCGACCCCTAGTATTACTTCATTGACACAACGTTGAGTAAGTGACAGAAGGGGAACTGTTAATTTGTACAAATTCATATTAAATTTATTAGGGTGAACGTAGACTTTAGTTTGGCTTGGGAAAGCCAACCTACTGATATCCAATTTAAACATATTATTATTATTATTATTATTATTATTATTAATGGTGCCTGCGAAGCACAACATCAATATTATATCTCACAAACTCTTCCGTACACTTTTTCGGCACCTAACTCGACCTGCATTGTCGTAGACCCACAAATGAAGTATCAAAATGACCGGCTTATTGATGACACCTGTTCGTATGATTTTTCTAAGGGATGGATGGTACAGTGAACCCCTGGGGGGCAAATTTGGCTTATTTCACTAAGGCCAGCAAGTAGCCTTGTTAGTATCACCCTGGCAACTGCCTAGCAACCAAATAAGGTCATCCTAGCAACCGAGTAGCAACATACATATCTCTGCACCAGAACATCGTAGACATTTCCGGGTTAGCTTATTTGACTCAGGCTGGCAAGGAGCCTTTTGAGTATCACCCTGGTAACTGCAACCAGATGGGTTTACCCTGGCAACCAAGTAACAAAACACTGTAAGGTGTCAAAACTCAAATAAGGGGAATAGTATAATCAATAATTCATAATCAATAACTGATCATACAGGTTATGAGTTATCACTTACTGTTTTAAATTATCCCTAAAAGGGAATACATTGCCAAGGTCCTTATATGGGCCACTAATCGCAACAGATTGCACTGTTACACATATAGGCAGGCAAAAATAGAGCAATTATATATATCAACATTCAATCACAACGGATTATAATTAAACATTAATATATCAATTGTCTAGAATCGTTCGATTCTCGAGATAACTCCTAAGGGGATTAATTTGTCATCTAATAGTCTGCTCGCCAGCGAACTGACCCTAAAATCTTTATTAACCCTTAAGAAATTATTTGTATAACTTAGAAAGGCAGACTATTTCTCTTGGCCACGAAAAACAGCTTCCCTTTTCTAAACAAAAATACTATTTAAAGTATCAACAGTTTTAGAGCTCGTAGCTTAAAAATCAAACATCTCAGGGACCTCGAAATCATGAGCAGATAGGCAGAGTCAATCAATGAATATAGTATTTAATACAGGAAAACTACGTATATATCGGTGACTACAGTTACACAGAATAAATGTATTTACAAACACAATAAACCACAAACTGAAAGTGAAAGCTTAAAGAAGGTGATAGAAAGAGGGAGTAAGAAAACAGTTATGGCAGAAACACAGACAATGGAACCTTAAACGAGAGACACAGAGGAATCACAAATCACCCTTTTGGGGCGAACAACCGTAACAGCATTTAGATCTCGAGAGGGAATAAAATACTTGCATATATATATATGTGTTACGAACAACCGTAACAGCATTTAGATCTCGAGAGGGAATAAAATACTTGCATATATATATATGTGTTACGAACAACCGTAACAGCATTTAGATCTCGAGAGGGAATAAAATACTTGCATATATATATATATATGCAAGTATTTTATTCCCTCTCGAGATCTAAATGCTGTTACGGTTGTTCGTAACACATATATATATATATATATATATATATATAGCTCTCTTGTGTTGAATGTGTGCACGTGTCGGTCCTTTTTGGTTCCTTTCCGGGGTGAACGAAGTCGCGGCAAATTTAAAGGTCCCTTAGCTGACGTTACCACAGAGATAATTCAGACTAAGTTCTTTTCACTCGTCGGTGGAAATAAACACGGAGAATTATCTAAGAATGAAAACAAAAACTTACTAGAACAAACAAAAGAAAAAGAGAAGAGAAGGTGACGACCCAGTCAAAAGACAAAACTATGCACTATAAACTGGAGTTCGGTTCTCTTAAGGAAAACCTAATCCACGCCTCTCTGAAGTGAACTGTCCAATCGTTGTTCAGAAAATCTTGAGCGGGAAAGTTTCTTTGTCTTGTCGGGCCGATTCATCTGCATAAGTTATGGCCGTGGCCGAAATTCGTCATTTTTCCTCCGAAGATGATTAAACATAACAAGACACATTTTATCATAACCTAATACATATATCTGGATCAGTCAGACAAAGAGGAGTACAAAGACATCAAGCACGACATGTAACAATGATAGGAATTCAAGTTTACATCTCAATGCGTAATTACAAGTATTTATAATTCACTTGATACTACGATAACATCATAGATATTCCAATAGGACACGGGCAAACAGACAAACGTAAAAACATATCAAATATATCTCAGTAAAGTCTTTAAATGAGGAAATTCCTGAAAAGTTCTTATGTGTGTGTGTGTGTGTGTGTGTGTGTGTGGGTATATGTGTGTCTTGGAGAGGTCTCTTACTCTCCCTTCCTAGACCTGGGAGGGTAAGATTAGGATCTCTTTGAAGCTCGCAACGGCAGGGAAAGATCTGGTGGGTGTTGTCTGTTCACACTCAAGGTGTCATAGAAGTTATCATTGAACCATCTATTGCAGACTGGCTGGAGCCTGAGGCGTAATTTACCTCCATGAGTTCAGAGGCCAAAAGCTCTTTGGGTTTTAGCAAGAATGTGCATTACATGATTCATTGATACACTACAACACATATCTCAGAACTTTAAATAATTATTTATTGCTTTAACTTATAAAAATAATTTGAAAAATTTGAACTTGTGTGTAGAACAGTTCATTTTCACTGGCAAGGAAGAGGCGAGAAACCGGCTTGACAAATAAAATAGTAGGTTTAAGGTGAAACTCAAAATACAAACACATAAGACAACGGACATGTCCGTGAACGATCTCTCTCTCTCGCACGTCGTCCGCAATCAGCCTTTAACCCTCTCGGAGGCTTGATTAGCCTAATACGGGATGGGGCGTGTTGAGTCACGACCTGGCCCCGCCCTCCACCGTGCCACATTCCTCCCCCGTTCTTTCAGGCTGGGGACCCCCGACCTGACGTACATCCCCTGGGGGGGGGGGGGGGGGGGGGGGGTTTGTGTGGGGGGATGGGGGGGGGGTGCCGGCAGGTCATCCCCATCAACCAGGACGAGGGAGGGGGCAAGGGGAGGGAAACAACAATAATTAAAAATGGGGGGGGGGGGGGTCCTTGCTGCACTGGGCAGTCCCTCCCTGCACTGGGCAGTCCCTCCCACAAACACCATAATTTAAAAAAGAGGGAAAAGGCCAACGCAGAGCGGCAGTGAGAGAGAGAGGAGAGAGAGAAAAATGGAAAAAAAAAACTTACTCGCCGGTTCTCTGATACGCCATAGCTCGTTCCTCAGCCACTTCTCCACCCTCTACAGGACGACAGCCGTGCCTCTCCAGGCGGATAGGAGGCAGTCCTCAGCCCCTGGCAGACGGAACGCCCTGCCGCGTTCCCGGGGAGTCGAAGGGGCCTCCCCCCGCACCCTGGCAGTGGTTCTCCTGCTCCAGGCGGTCAGCGGCGAGCCCTCCCCCCGCACGCGGTCGGCGGTCTCCAACCCTGCCGCGTTCCAGCGGCTAGTAGGGGACTCCCCGCTCCCCTCCTCCCCTCGCGGTTGGCGGCCGTTCCTCCGCGTCCAGGCGGCTGGGCTCCTCCGTCCCCCAGCAGATGGCCGTGGCTGCTCTGCTGGGCAGTGGCGAGAACTCCGCTACGGCATATCCCTCTTCCTTCCCGGGTTTAGGCACCAATGTAGAACAGTTCATTTTCACGGGCAAGGAAGAGGCGAGAAACTGGCTTGACAAATAAAATAATAGGTTTAATGAGAAACTCAAAATACAAACACATAAGACAACGGACATGTCCGTGAATGATCTCTCTCTCTCGCACGTCGTCCGCAATCGGCCTTTAATCCTCTCGGAGGCTTGATTAGCCTAATACGGGACCGGGCGTGTTGAGTCACGACCCGGCCCCGCCCTCCACCGTGCCACATTGTGTTTATAAGTTGTCAGTTTAATATAATAAAAATTTAAGAGGGCCTTAAGCAATGAACTTAACAATTTAAGTTCTGTCTCACTGGCATGGCATTACTGTATCCGACATGGAGAGTCATGCGGGGGCTACGCTGAGATCTGACCATCTGCGGACACGTCATTTTCGGATGCGATTTTAGCTTTGGCTGCTTTGAAATATTTAAACTTCTGTGATTGCCGTATACGACTTCCCGACCGGAAGTGGAGTATTCATTCAAAACTATCAGCGCGAATGAGAAATATCAATGGATACCGTATATGACTGCCTGACAGGAAGTGTAGTATTCATTCAAAACTATCAGTGCGAGTGAGAAATATCAATGGATTTTACCTAAACTTTACTCTAAAATCCAGTTACTTCTGTATTTTTGACAATTATGGATGTAGAAGTCAGAAATGAATTGTTTACGTTGCTAACACATGACAAAAAACTTTTGAAATTACAGTAAATGTGTGATTTTATGTGTAGCTTACATTTGTTTCTGCATATGCAAAACTTACATATTAAAAATGGCATCTTTGAAATTCTGCTTACTATATGCTGAATTATGGTTGTTGATGCTGTGAATTATCATAATAATAACTAGCTGTATTAAAATAATACTATTAATAATAAATACTGAGTGAAGATTAATCATGCATTTCAATGAATTTAACCATCTGCTCAATAAAATCACACACAGTAATGTCATTCTAATCTGAGGTAAATCATTGGTTCTCCCTTTATGAATGAAATCCATTGTGAGCAAAATAACAGTTCACGAGCACCACTAGGAGGGAATCAGTCGCACGTGAACGTCGGAGACAGTGAAAACAGCTTGGCTGTGGGAACATGGATTAATTTGCGGAGGTCTTTGTACAGTTTAATTTGCAAAATTGGGGTCCTTTCCATTCAAGACCATCTTCAGACCATCTAGACATAAGACTAAGTTTAATACGTGGAGTTCCTAATGCAACACTAAACGAAGACAAACAGTGATGAATACCTAATTTTTCAAGAAAATAACACCGATCAACGTTACACAGAGGATTTGCTAGGGGAAGAACATGAATGAGGTGAGTGAATGATTATCTTGAAGCAGTTTAGAGAGATATTAATTCATTTCAACAGGATAATGAATATACAGATTTTCTGTTCAGTGACATTATTTCATTAGTATTTTGTAGAAGTGCGTTTTCCCTTTGAGTAATGTATTTTATTGTAATTGGCATATAAGAGAGTGCTACATTTGCACTGCAAATCCTAATGCACTGATCAAATATTCTGACACATTCATGTGTCCAAGTCAGGAGGCCTGTTAACCGTTAAAGTGCGCATCCGCAGGCATTGTACTGAGCACAAGCAAAGATTTTCGTGCTCTTTGAAAGAAGCCGTTGGTCAGTCAAACAACATGCAGGTGAGTTGATACTCCGTCCAGTCTATCAACAGTGTATGGCTGCCTAGCTTGGTTAAGATTTGTTAGCTAGACCAGTGTTTCCCAACCACTGTGCCACGGCACACTAGTGTGAAAGATTATCAGGTGTACCGTGAAAAATGATCAAATTCCACTAAATGAATAGATACTGTTTTTCCCGGAATTTAAATAGCAGATTTTTTCATCATCTGAAAGGTCCTGCAACTTATACTGTAGTCTAAAGTGATTTATATACATAATTTATACGTAACTGATGTTGGCTGGTCAAACACACCAAAACAGATGAATACATAGGGAAGGCATAGAGGCAGTAGAAGTGTTTTAAATTTGCCAGTTCAGAAACGCAACTCCTCACATGCCCACAAAATGACGTTTCATCACACGTATAGTAAAAACATTGTCAGTGAAAAAATTATTCATACATTGCAAAGAAGGTTGAAAATATCAGAAATATCTACAGTCGCTAACGTTAATGAATGAATAGAATACAACGGGCCGGTTGCACCAGCTATATTTAAGTTATAACTTAGCCTATTTGTGGCATAAATGGGCACTAAATCACAATTTACACACTACTAAATATTTGAGCGTTGCAGTATTAATCTTCGGTAGAACGAAACCCTGCGTTTAAACTAAATATTTACAGCAGACTCCAACCAGGAGTAACGGATGGAATAAAAAAGCAGACTCCTTTACTGGTATCAACGAGCTCATCTTTTTGGCATCAATCCTTTCGACATACAGGTGCTGGTCATATAATTAGAATATCATCAAAAAGTTGATTTATTTCAGTAATTCCATTCAAAAAGTGAAACTTGGATATTATATTCATTCATTACACACAGACTGATATATTTCAAATGTTTATTTCATTTAATTGTGATGATTAAAACTGACAACTAATGAAAATCCCAAATTCAGTATCTCCGAAAATTAGAATATTACTAAACCAATACAAAAAAAAGATTTTTAGAAATGTTGGCCAACTGAAAAGTATGAACATGAAAAGTATGAGCATGTACAGCACTCAATACTTAGTTGGGGCTCCTTTTGCCTGAATTACTGCAGCAATGCGGCGTGGCATGGAGTCGATCAGTCTGTGGCACTGCTCAGGTGTTATGAGAGCCCAGGTTGCTCTGATAGTGGCCTTCAGCTCTTCTGCATTGTTGGGTCTGGCATATCGCATCTTCCTCTTCACAATTCCCCATAGATTTTCTATAGGGTTAAGGTCGGGCGAGTTTGCTGGCCAATTAAGAACAGGGATACCATGGTCCTTAAACCAGGTACTGATAGCTTTGGCACTGTGTGCAGGTGCCAAGTCCTGTTGGAAAATGAAATCTGCATCTCCATAAAATTGGTCAGCAGCAGGAAGCATGAAGTGCTCTAAAACTTCCTGGTAGATGGCTGCATTGACCTTGGACCTCAGAAAACACAGTGGACCAACACCAGCAGATGACATGGCACCCCAAACCATCACTGACTGTGGAAACTTTACATTGGACTTCAAGCAACGTGGATTCTGTGCCTCTCCTCTCTTCCTTCAGACTCTGGGACCTTGATTTCCAAAGGAAATGCAAAATTTACTTTCATCAGAGAACATAACTTTGGACCACTCAGCAGCAGTCCAGGCGAGACGCTTCTGACGCTGTGTCTTGTTCAAGAGTGGCTTGACACAAGGAATGCGACAGCTGATACCCATGTCTTGCATACGTCTGTGCATGGTGGTTCTTGAAGCACTGACTCCAGCTGCAGTCCACTCTTTGTGAATCTCCCCCACATTTTTGAATGGGTTTTGTTTCACAATCCTCTCCAGGGTGCGGTTATCCCTATTGCTTGTACACTTTTTTCTACCACATCTTTTTCTTCCCTTTGCCTCTCTATTAATGTGCTTGGACACAGAGCTCTGTGAACAGCCAGCCTCTTTAGCAATGACCTTTTGTGTCTTGCCCTCCTTGTGCAAGATGTCAATGGTCGTCTTTTGGACAGCTGTCAAGTCAGCAGTCTTCCCCATGATTGTGTAGCCTACAGAACTAGACTGAGAGACCATTTAAAGGCCTTTGCAGGTGTTTTGAGTTAATTAGCTGATTAGAGTGTGGCACCAGGTGTCTTCAATATTGAACCTTTTCACAATATTCTAATTTTCTGAGATACTGATTTTGGGGTTTTCATTAGTTGTTAGATATAATCATCAAAATTAAAAGGAACGAACACTTGAAATATATCATTCTGTGTGGAATGAATGTATACATTATACAAGTTTCACTTTTTGAATGGAATTACTGAAATAAATCAACTTTTTGATGATATTCTAATTATATGACCAGCACCTGTATATGATGGTGTTGACATTTACAAGAATAAATGTACCTTTAAGCAGCTCTTCAGCATGAAACCGATCTAAAGGGGCAGTTTCCAGGATGCATCACCCGGTGTCATGTTTCAACTAATTATATATATATATATATATATACATATATCAGCAGGAAACCGATGGAGTGCGTACTCTGGGTAATGAAGGAGATATTGCCCCAAGTGAAGGAGTTCAATTACCTCAGGGTCTTGTTCATGAGTGAGGGGACAATGGAGCGGGAGGTTGGCTGGAGAATCGGGGCAGTATTACATTTGTTCTATCGCAACGTTTTCACGAAAAGAGTTGAGCCGGAAGGCAAAGCTCTCGATCTACCGGTCAATTTGTATTCCTACCCTCACCTATGGTCATGAAGGCTGGGTTATGACCGAAAGAACTAGGTCGCAAGCACAAGTGGCCAAAATGTGTTTCCTCAGAAGGGTGGCGGGCTTCTCCCTTAGAGATAGGGTTAGGAGCTCAGTCATCCATGAGGAGCTCGGAGTAGAGCCGCTGCTCCTTTGCGTCGAAAGGAGCCAGTTGAGGTGGTTTTGGCATCTGGTAAGGACGCCCCTGGGGAGGTGGTGTTTCAGGCACGTCCAGCTGGGAGTAGGCCTCGGGGAAGACCCAGGACTATGTGGAGAGATTACATCTCCACACTGGCCTTGGATCGCCTCGGGGTCCCCCTGTCAGAGCTGGTTAATGTGGCTCGGGATAGGAAAGTTTGGGGCCCCCTGCTGGAACTGCTGCCCCCGTGACCCGACTTCGGACAAGTGGTTGAAGATGGATGGATGGATGGATATATATATATATATATATATATATATATATATATATATATATATATATATTATTAATTATACAGGGTATTAAAATTAATAAATGTCTTTTTTCCAGCCTGTTGTATTAGTATGTATTTATCACCCCTCATTTTTTTTAGATACAGTTCCTATAATATTTTTATTTACACAGGGCAAATATACAATTTATCAAATCTACTTTTATTAAGTATCATATTTTAATGGGAATATATTTTATTACAGCTGACAGTTATGTGAACAAACAAGGTTTGAACATCAACAATTTTAAATTCACGGCTTTTTAACACTTCTGTGTTCAAATTTGAAGGCTGCTTATTGGATAAATATGGGTAAACGTCATAATATGTGACTCATCGCTTTACAGAGAGCTTACAACCTACTAGTTAAGTCTTGCTTCGGACTTAACTAGTCTGAAGCAAGGATTAGTTAAGTCCGATCTGGTTCTGGTTGCACCAGAACAGGTGGTGCAACCAAATTAAGAACTGATTTACACACTAACTAGTAGTTACTAAGCCCTTAGTGTGAACTTTAGTCCCAACTTATGTGAGAACTTACATAGCTGGTGCAACCCTATCCTGGTGTATTGTTTTACACACAGACTAAAAGCTGTTTTTTTTGTGCACAGCATAGTTACAGATGTTATGATGTGGCTTACTTGTTGCATTTCTCTCATGAAACATAAACCTAATATGAGAAACTGTTACTCATGGTTACTAAAAGCAAATTCTCCCATTTAAACAAGCCCAAATACACTGATACAATGTGTAGATTCTGAGATTCTGTAATCTTCACTGAGCGTGTGTGACATCTGAACTGCTGAAGGGAAGTCTGGTGGCTACTCCCGGGTTCTAATGCCTGCAGGATCCAATCTCGGTCAGTGCGATTTATACAGAGATGAGACTTGTATTGTTTTTTTTTTCTCAATGCGATTTTGACCCGGTGCGACTTATATTTAGGTGTGACTTTATTTCCTGAAAATACTTAAATACATAAATAAAAAAATTATTTGCTGTGGCGTTGCAAGATTTAATTTGCAAGAACAAATCTACAAATTAGAAAAGTCTTAAATTTGTTATTTTTATTACCCTATTAGCACTCTTTTCACCTGTGTCCTCATTATACAAGCGTTTTTTTGCATAGCCAAATTTCAAACATTACAGGTGTAACCCAGTGTAATAATTCAATAGGTATTTTTCTTTTTAATTAAATTTTATGTACTTGTTATAATTAATATTGTTGTGAATTACCACCCTGTTTGTTATTAAGTTGGTGTATTTATTATTTTTGTATTTTAACATTTCTATGGTTAAGCCAATCATGTTCACTTGCTCTCGGTCCCGTCTCTCTATCTCTGTGCCCAGTGAAGTGCAGTCGTGAGTCTGAGTCTCTGGAGACTTCGCGAAGGAAGTAGAAAAAATAACATAACATATTCAATCTACTCAAAGTGTATTACAGTAAGCATAATATTTATACCTTTCATAGAACAAAGAACAATTAACAGCCAATAGGATAGTGACAGCAAAACAGCAAGACAGCCAAGGACAAGAAATTGTTGACCGGAATAGTGCAGGAACGGTAATCGTATGAGGTCAAAACAGTCCTAGATATTTGTTATATCCAACTGAGATATTTAGCTCATGAAAAGGGGTATGTGCTCGTTGGAGCACAGAACATTCCAAGGAAGGATAAGACGAGAGAAACTAACAGCATCTATGAAGGTTATGGACTCTTTGTGCGTGTGGTGTCCTTCTATGATTAACACACATACATACAGAGTTATGTTAGGCGCAAACAGAGTAAGATGTCAAACTAAAGACAGTATGTACAATTAATATTTCTCACACTGCCCCCTTTGATCATAAAATGATCACGATCAGATTAAACATTGTACCATGCTAAAAACTTTACCTTTTAATTTTAACTTTAACTTTAAATTTTTTACCCTTTTACATCTTATTTGCTCATTCCTAGGGGTCAATAAGTAACGTGAGGTGGTCTTACCACTAAGCTAATGGAGCTGGAAATCATCCGTTTGATTAGAGCCATAAAACAAGGCCATAGGCAGGCGATGATGAAAAATACAAGAAAAACGCAGAATATGACAATTAAGTAATGTTCAATTTTATAAATTAACATCCAAAAACCTGAAAAGAAATCAACATCCCCATTGGCGCAGTCTTGTGACCTCTTTACCATTTCAGAAATATTTTATACCTTGCTCTATGATTCCACCTGTTCCATCCTCTTCTGGGTTACACGTACAACATGCTTCACCTACCATAACACATACTCTTCCTTGCGCTGCAGTGAGCTGGTCTAAGACCATCCTGTGGTCACTTGCTCTGTAACATTCATAAACATAACTAAATCAAACCTGTTCATTTCTACCTGATTCACAACATTTGTTATGCCAATGGGGGAAAGAATGATTGAAAAAAACTTGTCCACTCTGTTCCCGATTCTTTGGTCCTCCGGTGTGTAGTTCGGCTGTGTCAGAGTGGAGGACGACCTTTTTGTTCGGGTGTGGGTTGTTAAATCCACCTTGCGCGTCCTGATGATCATCACAGATCCGGAGCTGTTAACCAAGGCACATCGTCCAGTCCAGTTAGCTGGCAAATAGGCATAAAGTTTGTGTCCGCAGAGCCACTGAACTCCTTGTACTGCTTTGGTTCCGTCAGTATGGGGTGTCAATATGTGTGAGGAATTGACACAGTATTGGTAGCAATTTCTTCACGCTGCACTGGTTGCTTTGATATTTTTAGCTGTTGGGGGCACTATGACTTCCCACATGTGGTGTTACTTCTCAGGACCTAGGGCTCCTGCATTATGCTAGCCACTGACGCTGCGTGTTCAGCTCCTCCAGTGGGGTCGCACTCAGCAGGTACCTGTCAGTCCCCCCTCTGGTTCCGGCTTCACGCGGCTTGCGTGTATCCACTGTGGCTGCGGATCGATCAGTTCTGGTCATGGCTATGACCATTGCTGGACCTTGGTATCGTGGTTCCCCAGTCTTCGTTGGTTTCAATCTGCGAATTAGGACCTGCTGATTTGGAACAAATGGGTGAGTAGGCTTGTGTTCTGGTAAGGGAAGAGAAAGAGAACCATCACCATTAGTGCCATTCAATGTTTTGATTAGGGAATCCACGTATTCCTCGATCACCACCTCCATGTCACCTGTGGAGAGAAAGCCAGCGCGATCTTTGACCCATGGGGTCGGGAAAGGTCTACCCATTAGTATTTCAAATGGGGACATTTTAGTTACACTTGATGGTGTCACCCTAAATTCAGTAAGAACGGCAGGAAGCACATCTACCCAAGTCCTACCTGTTTCCGTACATGCTTTGTTCAATCGGTCTTTTAGCGTACGGTTTGTGCGTTCCACCACACACAACTGCGGGTGGTATGGGATGTGAAAATGCCAATTAATACTGATCTCCTTTGCCAGGAGTTGTGTCACCTTTGATGAGAATGGGGTACCGTTGTCACTCTCTATTACTGTTGGTATCCCAAAACGAGGAATAATTTCCTTCGCCAGTACTTTTACTACTGTTTTTGCATATTCCCTTGTGCATGGAAATGCTTCGGTTCATTTTGAGAGTCTATTTACTATTACAGGGAGCCGTTTTAGGTTCCTGCATGCTCGCATGTGAGTGAAATCGATTTGGAGATGAAAAAGCGCCTCAGGATGCGGTAAGTTTTGACGCAGTACTTGCTTATGTGGGTGGTTTCGTCAGACATGAATCTAGGATCAGATTTATGGTTGCTCTGACTGCATGGATGCAGTATTCTCGATTTATGGTGTCTATCACTTTCTGTTTCGACACATGTGAGAGCCCATGGTAATGCCTAAAGAGTGTTGCTGCTGTTTTTGGCAAGGCCAGCCAGCCCTGCTGGTCTCTAAGAAGTCCGTGTAGGCTGTTTTTCACCCCCTGACTTTCCCAGTGGGCGATGTCTGTGTCCATGGGATTCGCTTGTAACACTTTTATGTCTAGATCCTGAAATAGCGTGCTGGCCATAAATTGGACTTCTCCCTCCTCTGTCTCGTATGGGCCATTTATTACCTCTTTCGCTGCCCATTTCGCCACCTCGTCGCTAATCTGTTTCCCTTAGCCTCCCCTGTCTGCCCCGGAACGTGACCTGCTACTTTGATAACAGCTAGTTTTGTCGGTAGCTGTGCTGCTTTCAGCAGCTCTGAAACCAAATTTTGGTGTGAAATTGGGTTTCCCTCTGCGGTCTCGAAGTTTCTTGCTTCCCATAATTTTGCAAAATCGTGTACTACCCCAAATGTATATTGAGAATCTGTGCAGATGTTGATAATTTTGCCCTTTGCCAATTGGCACCCTCTCATTAATGCGAACAGCTCTGCCGCCTGTGATAATTTGTATGGTAATGAATATGTCTCAATTACGGTACCTAGAAGTTGGGTTACTGAGTAGCCGCACCAAAATACTGAATCTTTCGGTTTTGAACATGATCCATCTATATACCAATAATGATATTACTATTCGCTCTGCATCCTGAACCATTAAAGCTGTGGCAGCCACTGCACGCAGACACGCAGGTAGGCCTCTAGCCACTGTATCGAGTGTTTTGGACCCTGTATGAGCCTGTGCGAGGATCGCGGCCAGGGGCGCCGTATAGGGGGAAAAGTTAGGACCATTCCAAGGGGCTCTGAATGACAGGGGGCCCCAAAAAATAGGTAAAAACTAATTTAATTATTTTTTTTTTTATTATATTATACACTATATAAACCATCATCATTGAGTATATTTCAAATAATAATAAAATTAATTATGTCTTTGATTTTACTTATTTTGGCAATAAAAGTTAAATATCCCCATTGACCAAAAAGTAAACATCCATATTGACCGACCACCCCCCTGTATCTGCATGAAATGGTTTGGTCCTGCCTTAGCGCGCTCATCAGTGAGTGAATGACGGTGTTTAGTTGCAGACAGTTAGTCGATGCGCCAGAAACACAGATTACAATGTTGAATAGTATAAGAAAATCTGGTTTTCAAAAAAGGAAAGAAGAGAGAAAGGAGAAAAGAGAGTGTGGAAAGACAAAGGAAAGGGTGTCAATCTGTAACCCAGTTTTTCACCAAGAAAGGTGGGTAGCCTTTAGTCTATGAGTGGTATTAACCTGTTGTCCATAGGGACAGAGCGTATTTAGGCCACGGAACAATCCAACCGTCTCCATTGACTTTGCATTGCGAGAGACTGCCTCCTTGTCATTTATGACTTATAACAAAAAAACAAAACAATGTCTAAAAGCTGCTGTGTGACAAGGTATACAGCAAACAAGCTAAATAACCCAGAAATATTTTTTTATAAGCTGTGGAGCCTATGGCTATTAACTTACCTTTTAATTTGATGTCACTGTTAGTGTTAGTTTATGACCATATTCCAAACCTCAAAACCTATTGATTTAGTGATCACTTGATCTGTTTTGTAGCACTATAATAACCCTGATGTGGAAATTCCATTTTACACGTCAACTTTATTTTGTTGTTGGCATATA
This sequence comes from Moxostoma hubbsi, assembly GCA_032164185.1. Classification (NCBI taxonomy): domain Eukaryota; kingdom Metazoa; phylum Chordata; class Actinopteri; order Cypriniformes; family Catostomidae; genus Moxostoma; species Moxostoma hubbsi. The sequence continues at coordinate 78,895,818 of JAVLUX010000001.1, read as the reverse complement.
TGTGCAGTTAAGTTCAAAAATCTGCTGTTTTCATTGTTTTGAGATGATGATGTTAATTTACTTTGAATAAAAAGTTAATATATATTTAGTTTTTTTCTTTTTTTTATAATCTGTCATTAATTTTACAATAAAAATACATTGAGACTGTAAAGGATTGCCTTTTTTATGGTGGCTTTTAATCTTGCATCAAAGAGTGAACTGCATACTGTATGCAGACTTGCATTTACAAATCACCAGCAGTAAATATTGTGCTAGTACTAGTATTGAACTACAAGAAACAAGACAGTTGCAAGCCTTTGATTAGAGTTATGTAAAGCTTTTGATGGCAAAGTTAGGCCCTAGAGATGTGGTGACAACAGCTGCGCAGAAGGGGCCCAATTAGATTTTTTTGTCATGGGGCCCAAAATTCCTGGCGGCACCCCTGATCGCGGCCGTGGTGCCCTCGCTTTCATGCACGTACAAATGGAAAGGCTTGGTGTAGTCTGGTAGACCCAGGGCTGGTGCCTGAGTCAGTGCTTTCTTGAGGCTTTGGAATGCGATATTCAGTTCACTGGTCCATTCAATATGTTCTGGAGCTGAATCGGTGGTCGTGGACCTGAGTGGGGAGTCATATAAAGAACATTTCAGTACCCATGACCTGCAATAGTTCACCAGACCCAGGAAGCTTTGCATCTGTGTCTTGGTTTTGGGATGTTGAAAAGTCAATATGAGTTTCTTTCTGTCAAGAGATAGTGAAACTGTTCCTGCAGTCAACACGTGACCTAAGTAGTTCACTTTGGGTTTTACCCATTGCAGTTTGTCCTTAGAGGCTTTGAAGCCAGCATTTGCCAGTACATTACAGACGATGGCTGATGCGATTTCACAGTTTTCAGAGGAGTCCCCAGTCACCAGTATGTCGTCTGCGTACTGCAGCAGGCAGGTCTGTGACGGCAGCTTTGTGTCTTTTAACGTTGCGTGCACTACAGCGGAGAATACCGTGGGTGAGTCTCGAAAACCCTGTGGGAGCCTGGTCCACGTGAACTGTGTTCCCTCGTATGTGAATGCGAACAGTGGCTGTGTCACAGGAGAGACAGGAATACTGAAAAAAGCAGAGCATAGGTCAATAACAGTATAGTAGTTATGATGTGTAGGTATTGAAGCCAGTACCGTCTGCACATCCGGCACCAGGGGAGATAATGGTATCACCAAATCATTTACTTTTCTTAAATCTTGTGTCATTCGCCAGGTACCATTGACCTTCCTTAATGGGTTGATTGGTGTGTTGTAAGGAGAGTTTATAGGTTTTACAATACCTTTACTCAGACAGTATACCGACATGTCAGAGCGGAGTTTTGCAACATATGGTCTGATATCAATAAGGCCCGGCTCATCTTTGTGGGCGGCCCATAGCGCTGGGTCGATGTGTAGCATTTCCTGTTTTGCAGCAGAAGTGTTGACAGACGTTGAGCTGCAAACTTCTCTGCAATGTCCTGTATACACAGACTGACAATATACTGAGGGAAACAGCAATTGTAATGAGTTAGAATCCAAAATTTGTATTCTTTTTATGCATCTGATCACAGACCAGCAGGCAGAACGGAGAGTCGGGCAAAATTACAAAATCATGCATTTTAAACAAGTTTGTGTTTACAATTTTGGTGTCATATGACACTTAACAGTAATGCCATTAATTCCCACAGTGTTTAGAGTCCGTCCCGTAATAGAGCCCTCATAGCAATGCGCTGTTAATGAACTTGAAGATGCGCCCGTATCGATGATAAATGTATGCAGTTTTTATATGGTAATTCTTTTCATATAGCCAGCGTCTCTGACAATGTTAGTGAAACGATATGATATCCATCTGGGCTCTTGATAAAAGGAAATGCAGCTGTTGTACCTTCGCTTGTATCTTTCTTTGAATCTGAATCTAATTCGTCCGTAATTGAGTTGCCTTTAAATTGTGTTAAATCGGGATACAACAGTGCGCATGGTGTCTCTGGGAAGCTAGGGGTTAAAGCTTTGTTCACGACAATATCATATTTAGGCACCTTGTTTTGAAAACAGAGACCGCTGCGTGGTCCGTGTACTTTTGCGTTCATTCATTATTCTATTTTGGAAGTGAAATGAAAAACAAAAAACAAGTAGTATTTGATTTTCCTAAAAATTAATTATAGCTATATATGAATTAATATCAATTGATTAACGCCTGAAGTCAAATATCTCAAGGGAATAAGATGACATTTTTCCTCCATTTCTTCTATATATTGATCGGAATGTTGCTTGACTAGCACTGGCTGTCAGTGCTTGACGCTAGGAAAAATGTGTAGAACATTGGCAGGGGCACAGTGTCCGAACTGTACCACAACCGGGTGGAGAAAGAGAAGAGTTGGAGAAAAATCGCCAATTCTCTTGGACAATCAGGTAAGCAAAGAGGTAGATTTTTCAGTAGGAGGTACTTTTTCATATTTTATTTATTGACAATATATGATTAAAAACATACACATCATATTCTGAAATGCATAAAACATATGATCATCTCGTATCACTTCTCGAGTGTACTCTGTTTTGAAACATAATTTGGAGTCCAGGCAGAGTCGTCGGGGATTCGTCAATAGTGAAATGTCTTGTAATGTGTTCAACCCTGTCGCCGATTCCTCTTGTAATTTGAAAATGCTACGACTTCCATGACAAGACGGACAGTTGTGTAATATGAACGGTACCACGATCCGTAATGTGTAGGAGGCATTAAATGGACGAAGTGTGCGATATCGCAAGCCACGTCACTTGGCCATATGCTGACTGGGAGTTGATATTATTTTTAATAACATTGAATGATTTTGTAGTACCTGTGTATTCGTATCCTATTGATAAAAATGTAATTTAAAAATAGTTATGGATTGGAGTGGACAAAATTCTAACAAGGCGTGTAATATCAGTACTGTCCCTGTTATTGGGACGTCTATTCACCAAATCTCCATAAGTGCAATATGCTAATTTCTGCAAGCAGTAGATTACTGATAGAGTGCGCTACCAACGTAATTCCCTCAGCGTGGATGAACATTTAGTAAATATATTATTAAATGTAAAAAAATAAATTAGGCTAACTTGTGTAAACTCATTAACTCTTGGGGCTTTTATACAAAGTGTCGCGACTTTTTAAAATGACATTTTACAGTCACTACAAAATCATAACATTTTATATAATAAGTAAAAGTATATAACAAGTACATGGTTGAACACATTACAAGACATTTCACTATTGACGAATCCCCGACGACTCTGCCTGGACTCCAAATTATGTTTCAAAACAGAGTACACTCGAGAAGTGATACGAGATGATCATATGTTTTATGCATTTCAGAATATGATGTGTATGTTTTTAATCATATATTGTCAATAAATAAAATATGAAAAAGTACCTCCTACTGAAAAATCTACCTCTTTGCTTACCTGATTGTCCAAGAGAATTGGCGATTTTTCTCCAACTCTTCTCTTTCTCCACCCGGTTGTGGTACAGTTCGGACACTGTGCCCCTGCCAATGTTCTACACATTTTTCCTAGCGTCAAGCACTGACAGCCAGTGCTAGTCAAGCAACATTCCGATCAATATATAGAAGAAATGGAGGAAAAATGTCATCTTATTCCCTTGAGATATTTGACTTCAGGCGTTAATCAGTTGATATTAATTCATATATAGCTATAATTAATTTTTAGGAAAATCAAATACCACTTGTTTTTTGTTTTTCATTTCACTTCCAAAATAGAATAATGAATGAACGCAAAAGTACACGGACCCTGCGTGCATTTGATTGGTCTCTTTCCGTTCAGGACCTTTGTCCCAGAATTGTTTTATTTTCTTCCACACCTCATATGACTCTTATGTATTTATAATCCCACTGAGGTCCCCCTACCCTTTTTAACCATAGATTTGGATTTACCCATGAATTGATCTAATTAATTCTTCATTTTTCCTTTCTCCTTTCTATGGCTTATCAAACTTTTTTTTATCCAACAAAGGCACTTTATCAATTAATATCAATTCAGTTATTCCTGGAGGTAAGATTTTGGACAGTATGAATCTATAATCATGTCCAGTCAATTGACTGTAAGTCGTAAGTTTCTTTAAAACATTCACGTATTGTAGAATGTACTTAACTGGGTCGGGTAATTATTTTTCGCATATTGCTAGTGCCTCTGTCATATTTAGTGGAACGATTATTACAGTTAACATTTTCATCAGTGGTATGCAGTATTAAACATAATTACAATAGGAATTTCATGATCGCAATCACAATTTTATGGTCATGTACAGTACTATTATGCCTATGCTATAAGAGTGTTAATTCAACAGTAATTCAACTTCTGTAATTTGATGGCTGAGTCACAATCGATGGTATTTTTCCCCTCCAAAATTGTAATGGGTCAGTAGGTGTTTATTCCTTTCAGACCGTCTATCCTTTTATCATGTTCTTCATTGCATATTGGCATTGTGTTGAAAACCAGGGGCCCTCTGATCTGCAACCATGCCAATAGCGGTTTTTGATTGTATTTATCTAATGGAAATGTTATTGCTTGAGTGCCAAGTTGCACTTGCATTTTATCAATTTGAACCATCGAGGTGTGACTGTAACCATCACATATCCCATTTATCTATCAGAGCGTAAATATATATATTTACTCTAAAAAAAATTCATAACTTTAATTTTAGAAGCTTTTAAATTCAGCTATCGCTCAAGAATACAGATAGCTCTTCAAACACATCAAATGGACAAACACAATAACAAATAACAGTTATACTCTTTGCTTCCCTCATGAAATTGTCTGGAAAAGACCCCTCCCTATGATATGGAACAATTTGGGTCTTTCCCTCTGACCATCCAGCCAGATTACTAATATATAGTTCAGTATTAAACCCTTGATTATTCTTGTACATGAAAGCTTTTGGTGTTTCCCCTAGAAGGGGTCGACTTAATTTGTCCCCCATTCTTGTTTATTTTGTTTAGAACCCCTTTTGTTTATTTTATCAATACTTCTTTAAACACACAGTTGTAAAAACTGATACCTCTGAAAGTTATTATTTTTGTACCAGGAAAATTTCTTCACAAGACAGCTTTCATTCCCAACATTCATTCAATACATGAATTTCTTTATTAGACAACACAAAATTTTCACACTTGTCCCTGTATTTATAGGGCTCATGTAACATTCCCTCTCAAACGTAATCACACTTACAGACACATATACTCTTCACAAAGAAAAATGCCAAACAATGGGAGACACATAACAAACAAGATATAATTCTCCAAACACGCAGCTCTAACGCCTGCTGGACTGGGCACATATGAGTACGGTTTGTTATATATGTTTTATATTTTTAAACATCCGTATTGTATATCTCTCTTTTTTTTTCTTTTTTTTCCAATTGACGTGCACTTGGTCCAAGTCGGAATGATCAGTTCCCTTTCTGCAGTCGAGCAGAGCTATCAGCTTCCCTTATAGGGAGTCCACCAATGCACACACTATACAGTTCAGAGATACCCCAACAAACAGGCCAACATAAAGTCGTCAAAAGTTCGACTTACCTTGTTTGTGAGGTACCCTGGACGAAGCCCCCAAACTGTTAGGAATATTTTGGATCTAGCCACAATCCCCAATTCCTTGGTCCCGTCTCTCTATCTCTGTGCCCAGTGAAGTGCAGTCGTGAGTCTGAGTCTCTGGAGACTTTGCGAAGGAAGTAGAAAGAATAATAACACACAGTGGTTCGTATTCAATCTACTCAAAGTGTATTACAGTAAGCATAATATTTATACCTTTCATAGAACAAAGAACAATTAACAACCAATAGGATAGTGACAGCAAAACAGCCAAGGACAAGAAATTGTTGACCAGAATAGTGCAGGAACAGTAATCGTATGAGGTTAAAACAGTCCTAGATATTTGTTATGTCCAACTGAGATATTTAGCTCATGAAAAGGAGTATGTGCTCGTTGGAGCACAGAACATTCCAAGGAAGGATAAGACAAGAGAAACTAACAGCATCTATGAAGGTTATGGACTCTTTGTGCGTGTGGTGTCCTTCTATGATTAACACACATATATACAGAGTTATGTTAGGCGCAAACAGAGTTAGATGTCAAACTAAAGACAGCATGTACAATTAATATTTCTCACACAAATATAGCGTGAAAAATGCTGTAGTGTGTTACAATTGTGTCTGTAGTTAGTGTGTTGTCAAATCGAGAACTGAAACTGATACTACAGCGACGGGTAAGAATATTTCTCAACGAAATATTCTTGTGAGGTTGTTATTAAGCTGCCATTAGCTAATACAGTGAATGGACTCTATGGAGACTGAACAGGGTCTAGCTTGCTCAGTTGGACTGTGCGTTTATCTAACGAGTCTTCAGTACGAAGATTCGTTGTAGTTACAGAAGAGGATGACACCAGATAGACCTCTGAGCCACCGGGAGCGCTCAGAGTGCCTCTGGCCCCGAGGGAATCACCGCGATCACGGGCATGACTGACATCTAATATCAGGAGGTGAAACGCGCTCTTCTGAATAGAGCCTTGAAGGTATTTTTTCTGTATTTATTGCTCTGTGCTGAGTGAAGTGCTACGAACAGGCCTGCAATGTTTAAACTGAAGCATTTATACTAATATTGCCGGCATATTTTTTTGAAACTGAGACGGAATTTGTGGACTCATATTTAAAGGTACATGCATACCAAAACTTTGTTTTGATACTTTGGGAATCAGTGAATTTGTTAATATTGTGAATGTACATATTTGTTATTTTTTTGTGTGTATTTTATATCTCTAAAGTAAATTGAAATTTGATTCATTTTACTTTCATATTAGTAAATTGTATTTTTTTTTTATACTTGAGTGTTTTCAGTGTGTTACTTTGAGTTAACTAATGTAAGTTACGTTGTGAAATTGTTGAAAGGAGATATAAATCCCAATTTATTCTTGTATATAGTAATTCATTTAAAGCTTAAGGGACCCAAGGAAAGGAGTAACCTATACAGTTACAAAACATAAAAAGAAAAAGTGAGTAAATAATCAAAGTTGATTAATGCAAACTCAGGGTGCTCCCTTGTATAACTATAAAGGAAAGGGTTAAAAGCGCTACACAAGTAAACATGCTACTAAGACAGCCAGAAAACAAGGACAAGTTCTTGAAAAGGAAAACTATCGATGAAGGTTATGTGGGATAGTGGTGGGATTTTTAAATCATAAAAAGTATGCCATAAAGGTTGGGAAACACTGAGCTAGACCTCACCAGTCAGTAAAGCTTCTTTGTAGTTGGGCTGAAATGAATAGACAACGTTATCGGAATAGTTGACTATAAAATAACTGTATACACAAATTGCCGTTGTTGAATAGTCATGTAGTCTCATTAATCTCAATATGATGCTTGAGAGGAGCACTTGCGATGGTACAAAAATATTTGAATTGTGTAAACTTCGGTACTAACCAACAATCTTGTCATATTTACCTCTCTTTATAGCCTATGACCATTACAGTGAGGATCACCAAATATTTTAATTAGCTAGGTAGCTCAGATATGAATGAATTAGGAGGCCATTGTTGTCATGTAGGAATAATTGTTTCTTGTGTGTATGGTCTACCCACTAAGTTATGTTTACAGTTTGTTGCTTACAGATTAAATTAATCATAATTTCAATCGTCAAGTTGTGATAATTTTCTCTCTTTACAGGCACACATTGTTTGGCTGTGACTGGGTGAAGTGGACTTATAAGTTTTGGAGTTTTGTCACATATAATGAAAAAACTATAGTTCTCATTACAAAGACAATCATGGATGTCGAAGACAACGTTTTCATTCTGTCTAACATTCCCATGTGGACTTTGCACAACATATTAAGGAGCACAGAAAAGGAGCCAGTCCAGTTCTAAAATTTTAAAAGTTTTTCTGCACCAAGCAACATCAAACAATAGACATTTGAGAAATAGGGAAACTGTGAATTGCCCCTCTGTGGATTGCTCTTTTAGATCTAGGGTAATTTCTACTTTTACTGCTCATAGAAGTTCCCTATCTGTCAATCACTCGACGCTGTGTCGATGTAGTGACACTAGGGGTTAGGGATGGGCGGATCGATCCTAAAAGTATAGATATTTCCGATACTGATGTTGTATCAAAAATATCGATCCTAAAAATATAGATTCTAAATGATGTAATTTTTAACTAGGGGAATTATTATTTGGTTACCACGAACAATAATCATAAGCTTCTAAGTGAAATGGATTATGCTATAGTGGCAAATTATTGTGCATGATGGGAACTGTTTCTTCTTCCACTCATCTTAACATTAATAAATGCTGAAAGACACAAGCAGACAAGCACTTGCACCATTACAAGACAAATTCAAACAAGAGGGATCAGCGTCTTGTAGAGGTAATGATAGAAAATCAGAGAAACGGCTTCTGTCCCTCTCCCTGTCTGTAGTCCCCACATGCTTCAAAACATCAACCATTGTGCCTGTACCGAAGCAAGCCAAAATCACTTGCTTAAATGACTGGCGTCCTGTTGCCCTTACCCCCATCATCAGCAAATGCTTTGTGAGGTTGATCAGAGATCACATCTGCTCTGTTCTGCCCACCTCTTTGGACCCATTGCAGTTTGCCTACCGCAACAACCACTCCACTGATGATGCCATTGCATCTACAATACACACTGCTCTCTCCCATCTGGAAAAAAGGAACACGTATGTGAGAATGCTGTTTGTAGACTACAGCTCAGCATTTAACACCATAATGCCCTCCAAGCTTGATGTGAAACTCCGGGCTCTGGGCTTAAACAGCTCGCTGTGCAGCTGGATCCTGGATTTCCTGTCAGGCAGACGTCAGGTGGTTAGAATGGGCAGCAACATCTCCTCATCACTGACCCTCAACACTGGAGCCCCGCAGGGCTGTGTTCTCAGCCCACTCCTGTATTCCCTTTACACACATGACTGTGTGGCGACACATAGCTCCAATGCCATCATTAAGTTTGCTGACGATACGACGGTTGTAGGTCTGATCACTGACAATGATGAAACAGCCTACAGAGAGGAGGTGCACACTCTGACATGCTGGTGTCAGGAGCACAACCTCTCCCTCAACGTCAGTAAAACCATGGAGCTTGTGGTGGACTTCAGGAAGAAAGACAGAGAACACAGCCCCATCACCATTAATGGAGCACCGGTGGAGAGAGTCAGCGGCTTCAAGTTCCTCGGTGTGCACATTACTGAGGAACTCACATGGTCCGTCCACAATGAGGCCGTTATGAAGAAGGCTCACCAGCGCCTCTTCTTCCTGAGACGGCTGAGGAAGTTTGGAATGAACCAACACATCCTCACACGGTTCTACACCAGCACTGTAGAGAGCATTCTGACTGGCTACATCACCGCCTGGTACGGCAATAGCACCGCCCACAACCGCAAAGACCTGCAAAGGGTGGTGCGAACGGCCAGAAACATCATCGGAGGTGAGCTTCCCTCCCTCCAGGATATATATAACAAACGGTGTGTGAATAAAGCTCGGAGGATTATCAAAGACTCCAGCCACCCGAGTCATGGGCTGCTCTCACTGCTACCATCAGGCAGGCGGTATCGCAGCATCAGGACCCGCACCACCCGACTACATGACAGCTTCTTCCCACAAGCAATAAGACTTTTGAACACATGATCTCTCACGATCTACAATCAGCACTGCACTTTATTAATCCTCATTCTGTCAATATATTCTCGCTCCCAATTCAGTTAGTGTATATATATATTTATACCCTTATCTAGTGTGTGTGTATTCTACATTGTGTGTATTGTGTACATTTGATATGTAAATTGTTGTGTAGGTATGTGTACATTTGTTATGTAAATTGTGTTGTGTAAATATGTTGTTATTGTAAAGTGGTTTGTGTCTCGTCACTGTCATTACTGCAATGTTGCTCGGAACTGCACACAAGAATTTCACCTGCTGTTGCACTCGTGTACACAGTAGTGTGACAATAAAGTGATTTGATTGATTTGATTTGATAATGTGTAGTCTAGGGCATACGCAGGCATACGTCGGATGCTCTCCTATCTGTTTTAGGATTTTGCATATGCTCAACTGAAATAAGTGATGATACGTGTGGTCGCCAGAACAACAAGCTTTTGACCCAGAACTTTTTCAATCTAATAACGCAATGCCGCAGCACCGTTGAGTGAATTGTTTTATTATTATTATTTAAAAAAATGTACAGAGATGCACTGGGGAGCACTGGCAAGACAGACAGTCGGACTAAGCTGATAGACCAATCAGACGAGATTGGATATTTGCTAACCAAGCATATTTATTTAGCTGCTAAATATAAATATATGTAGGATTAGCCAGTCATCGAGGTTGTTGAGAATGTGGACGCCCACTTCCCTTAATGGGGTAAGGGCAGCCTCTGCGACCTTCATAAAGATGCGAGGGGATGGGGACAGGTCGAAAGGCAGGACTTTGTACTGGTACGCCCGACCCTCGAATGCAAACTGCAGGAAGGGTCTGTGTCGAGGTAGAATTGAGACGTGGAAGCGGCGGCCCGCCACAGTGCAGTTTGCCCCTGGGCGCTTCGACTGCGCAGAAAACTCCAAACGAGTGTTGCGCTCCACCTGTGCCCCGGGAACCCTACCACCTGGCAGGGTCGCCCTGAACTCCCCTCCAAGGCCTGTTGGACAACATCTTTACTCACCACTAAAGCCTACAGTGCCACTGGACATGACGCTTCTGCCCTGCATGCCATGGTCCTCCTGCATGTCCACCAGGCCAAGGCACCGAAAGATCTGCACGAGGGTAGCCCTGATCCCGATATGCTGTAGGAACTGCACTCAGCAACCGACCTCGCTCGCTCTCAGATCCACAAAGGTCACAGCGCAGTCACTCGGGCAGGCGATGGCCACACTCATGGTCCAGGAATGTCATCTGTGGTTGAACTTGGTCGAGATGCATGAGACCGACAAAGTGCGCTTCCTCAACGCCCCTGTATCCCAGTTCGGCCTCTTCGGCGACACCATCGAGGACTTTACCCAGAAGTTCTCCGCGGTGAAGAAACAGACAGAGGCCATCTCGTGCATCCTGCCCCACCCCAAACCTGCCGCCATGGGCCATGCCCCATCTGCTCGCCGAGGGCGTCCTCCTGCGGCGAAGAAACACCCTGCTCTGCCTCAACCCTGGCCCAGCTCTCAGCCTGTGTGTCCAGCAACCCGCAGGAAGTGCCTTTGTCTCTGGGTCACCTGGCCCGCAGGTCTCAACTGTCCTGGCACACTGGACATGGACCTCAAGCTTTCAGCCCCACGACAGTTCCCCATCCAGGCGGTTCTGACAAGTCTAGATGATGCCTCCATCAGACCTCCTCAGTCACCGCAAGCTCCGCCCCACCAGGTTCGTCAAAAATAATCAGCCCCTTGGTGCCCTTAGCACGGAGCTTGGATGCGTGGCTTTCACTTCCCAACCCATCACGCTGGCTGGCCTGGACCAAACGACTTGGTTACGCAATTCAGTTTGCCAGGCCTCCGCCCACCGTCGTGGGCGTCCGCTGTACCACAGTACACAGCGAGCATGCCAAATCCCTGCGCCCAGAAATTGCTACTCTCTTACTCAAAGACACGTTAGAGCCTGTCCCTCCAACCGAGATGAAGAAGGGTTTCTACAGCCCTTACTTCATCGTACCCAAGAAAGGCGGCGGCTTACGACCGATCTTGGACTGGTGAGTTTTCAACTGGGCTTTGCACAAACTCCTGTTTAAAATGCTCACGCAAAAATACCCCCACCTGCCGACAAACATCAACTCAATTCACTGCGCGCCACTCACATCCCCGGCAACCTCAATGTGGTAGCGGACGCTCTGTCATGACAATGCTTGCCCGGTGGAGAGTGGAGGCTTCACCCCCATTAGGTCCAGCTGATTTCGGAACGATACGGCAAGGCCCAGGTAGACCTGTTTGCCTCCCGAGAGACCTCCCACTGCCCGCTCTGGTATGCCTTAACAGAGGCTCCCCTTGGGGCAGATGCGGTGGCACACAGCTGGCCCTCGGGGCTGCGCAAGTACGCATTTCCCCCAGTGAGCCTTCTTGCACAGGTTCTGTGCAAGGTCAGGGAGGACGCGGAACAAGTCACCCTAGTGGTTCCCTACTGGCCCACCCGGGCCTGGTTCTCGGACCTCATACTCCTCCGAGCACACTCAACAAGGAGTGTTGCGTCCTCGTGGGCACTGGCCAGAGGCACCTCCCTAGCAGACATATGTAGAGCAGCGTGTTGGGCAACACTTAATACCTTTTGCGAGATTTTACAATCTCAGGGTTGAGTCAGTTTTGTCCCGTGTTCTCTCAGGTCCGAGCCAGTAGAACTCAGTACATGCTGCCAGACTGACCAGGTGGATCGCTTGCTCCTAGCGCCCTTTCCCTCGGCCGAGGTAAAACTGTGCGCTTTCTCTCCCAGGAGATCCCACTCATTCAGATCCCTGGAGGACTCCTCCCTAGCCCTTTGGGTCCGCAGTTCAGCGGAGGAAATCGACGACCCGATCCACTGTGGGTACTTAATCTACCCTGTGCTGGAATAGGTGCTCCACAGGTCATGACTCCCTGCTTGGACTCCCCTGTGTGTATTTTCCGTGGTACAGTCCCCTTGCGAGTGGACCCATGTCTCCCTTAGGCAGTCCCAGCTGCCCTCCGGTCGCCGTGTTGTAGCTACTCACCCCTCCTTGAGGCTGGATCTACCACCGCACCACTTTCCACATGTCGCCTAAAAACCCATGTGATGTATTCACCGCTCTTATCTCCCCCTTTCTGGGCAGGTGTGGTCTCCACAGGGTCTTTTCCCTCTGAAAGAATAGGAAACTGGGTAAGACGTCCTTCCCTCGATGCGTGTAAGGGCCCCAGCCGACTCCTTAGAAAAATCCTGAATGAACTCGACGTATTTCACCGCTTTTATACCCGTATGTCCGTCGGCGGGGTATGCAAGTACTGTCTGCCAACTTCTAATTGGCCTTTTTTCAAAGATCAGAGGCATATTCGGTGCTCAAGAGAGACCCCTAGTGTCGCTTATTTGACACATCGTCTCGTTCCCTCCATCAGGGAACGGAGGTTACATATGTAACCTAGACGTTTTCTGTGCACTGCCTAACAAATTCTAAGTTCTAACAGCTTGAGAAGCACAACACACAGAGTTGTCTGAAGACAAAAGACCTGACGATGCACCTGAGACGCACCTATTTATAGCCCTGCATCCTGATGATGTAACCAGCAGAGGCTATAAATTCTAGTCAATTTCATTGACGTGTTGTACACATATTCACAGCTGGTCACTCCTAATGATGTTCCCAAAGCGCTAAATCAGCGCAGCATCAAAGTGTAGCTTTTTGATAGGGAACAATGGTAAATTTAATAAAGGGGTTAAAATTGATGACCATAAATTATTGGCGAATTATTATATGTTCAATTCTACTTCTGTTCTAACTGGCCGTGTTTGTCTTCAGATATCCTAAAGGTGAATTAATTCATTAGGCCTGTGTCCTGCTAAATTAAGCAGAGGTTGGTTGATTGTGATCGCTGCAGGGTTTCACCAGTACCGGTATACTGTCTACTCAACTTATACACTACGTGTCGATGAACTCCATCCTCCACTGCTTCATTGAGTTGCGTCATTTGAATATCCATTTTTATTGGTCAATTTACTAATGACATGAGGCTTTATGCCATCTGCTGCCTCTGGCATTCGTACTGATTCATACAGTAATTTAAACTCACCTATCTATGGGACATGAAAGGAAAAAAATGCCCACTGGATCGTGGATGCCATCACATTGGCATACCAGGCCCAGGGCGTGCTCGCCCCTTTGGGATTACGAGCACACTCAATGAGGAGTGTAGGCACCTCCCTAGCAGACATCTGCAGGGTCCCGGGCTGGACAACACCCAATGCATTGGCAAGATTCTATAATCTCTGGTTTGAGCTGGTTTTGTTCCATGTATTGTCAGATACGAACAGGTAAGTGTACGGGAGAGCTGGCCGGGTGTATCGCTTGCATACAGTGCCTTTCCCCTATGTGAGGCAAAGACATGCGCTTTCTTCTCCTGTGCGAGTTCACAAGTCCATGGACCCTGGATGTCCTTCCACCCTAGCTCTGTGGCTGGCAAATTCAGCGGAGGAATTCCTTGCTGGACCCAGTACGTGTGCTAGCATGCCCTGTACATGGGTAGGTTATCCACAGGCACCAGATACCTCCGGTAGCCCCTTGTGATGTATTTTCCATGGTACGGCCCTCCTATCAGTAGACCCGCATCTCCCTTGGGCATATCCCTCTGGCAGTCGGTTAGGAGCCCCTTCTCCCCTCGTGGTCAGCGTCCATTCCTCTGCTTCCAGGTGGCCGGGTTCCTCCGTCCCCCGGCAGCTGGCTGCAGCTGCTCCATTGGGGTGGATGGTAGAAAACCTCCTCGGGTTTTCAGCACCAGTGTAAAGCAGTTCAATGGAAAAGAGGCGAGAACTGCCTTGATAATACAAATAATAGTTTAATGAAGAACTAAACAAAAAGACACAAACACATACACACAGGACGGACAGCTGCCCGTAAACATTCTCTCTGTCAAAACACCATCTGCAGTCGGTCTTTATCCCTCTCTGAGGCTTAATTAGCCCAATAAAGGGCCAGGTGTGTAACATCATGACCCGGCCCCACCCTCCACCCTGTCACACCCAGTTACTGTCGTAACTCCATTCCCTGATGGAGGGAGTGAGACGTTGTGTCCCTTTTGCCACAATGCTGTGCTACCCGCTGAAATGTCCGGGACCCTGTCTCAGCTCCTCAGCACAAAACCTGAATGAATCATTGTGAGCCAGCTCCTAATATACACATATGTCCAGGGGAGTAGCATGCAAATTCCCAATTTTTCTTGGCATTTTCAGAGATGTTTGTGGCTCCCAAGAGCGAACCCAAGTGTCACTAACTTGACACAATGTCTCGTTCCCTCCATCAGGGAACAGAGGTTATGGCAGTAACTAAGAGGAATCTGAGATATCCTTGGAGGAGCTTGGCAAGGTAATTAAGGCCTTGCCTACAGGCATGGTTGAAAGGGTTACTTTTGAAATGTATTCCACTACAGATTACATGCTGTAAAATGTAATTTGTAATTTATTCTGTTTACTCGAGGTCAGTAATGTATTCTAAATGCTTTGGATTTCTACTTCAGCACTAGTAGATTTTTTTTCAATTGTTTTTACAATAGAAACTCTGCTAGTACAGTAAGACAAAATCCACATGTTAAAGATACATTCTCTGTAATACCTAAATATCATATGCAGTGTTGTTTCTTAAACAAGATCAATCAAATTAATCTTTTTTAAAGGATTTTTAGATATTTGTACAGGAAAACTATAAAAAAAAAAAAAATCAACAATATGATTTTTGCCCTAATATCGAAGGTCTTACTAGAAAAAAGAAATTATGATCTAACTTGAATTTCCATCCATCCATCTTCAACCGCTTATCCGAAGTCAGGTCACGGGGGCAGCAGCTCCAGCAGGGGGACCCGAGGCGTTCCCAGGCCAGTGTGGAGATGTAATCTCTCCACCTAGTCCTGGGTCTTCCCCGAGGCCTCCTCCCAGCTGGATGTGCCTGAAACACCTCCCTAGGGAGGCGCCCATGGGGCATCCTTACCAGATGCCCAAACCACCTCAACTGACTCCTTTCGACGCAAAGGAGCAGCGGCTCTACTCCGAGCTCCTCACGGATGACCGAGCTCCTCACCCGATCTCTAAGGGAGAAGCCCGCCACCTTTCTGAGGAAGCCCATTTCGGCCGCTTATACTCGCGACCTAGTTCTTTCAGTCATGACCCAGCCTTCATGACCATAGGTGAGGTTAGGAACAAAAATTGACCGGTAGATCGAGAGCTTTGCCTTCCGGCTCAGCTCTCTTTTCGTGACAACGGTGCGATAGACCGAGTGCAATACCGCCCCCGCTGCCCCGATTCTCCCGCCAACCTCCCGCTCCATTGGCCCCTCACTCGTGAACAAGACCCCGAGGTACTTGAGCTAGAGCCCTGCACGGGCCCCAAATCTTGGCCCTAGCCCGGCCCAGGCCCGAGATGCTCAGGCCCTAGCCCGACCCTTGTCCGACAGCTTATCAGAATTCTCGGCCCGAGTCCGACTGGAGCCCGTTTAAAAAAAAAAAAAAATGTATTCTCTCATTACACAACCTATACTACTGTTTCAGCCATTCAAATTGTTCAGTTTTGTTTTTAATGGCAAAACAGTTATATTTCCTTTAGTTTCTTTAAGTTAATTTCGAAAAAAAAATTTTAGCATTTTTTTGTTTGTTAAATGAAAGTTTTTGTTTTTTAAAGCTGCCGACAGGGAGTTGATCACGTTTGATCAATTTAGCCTCTCAAATCAATACTTGACTTGTAAACAACAATACAATCCATAGATATAAAACACTTCAAGCATATCACACAATGTTAGTTTAAATGTTTATTATCACTACCACTGTTAAAAGGCATTTTGACAAGCTGATGCAGGCTGCTCTGCTGCTCGCAACGGTGTGCGGAAAAACGAAAGTACGGGCTATACAATTATACAATTTAAACAAATAAAATAAAATTTAAATAAATATGCAGGTTATCTTACCTTACCTCAAAAATCAAGGCTTCACCACAGAACATGTTCATTCTTATTTCCAATAGTTTCCAATAGTTAGACTAATGAAAATGAAGTCCAATCAAACGAAAAACAAGACAGCCTCCTAGTCTTAACATGGATACAGCCAGAAGAACAGTCTCTTACAGACCATCGTGGAGAAAAAGCACAGCATCCACAGTGGAAGGTTTCAATCCAGTCCTCCTATAACTCTTCCAGCTGCGCTGATGGCGGGGACACTAAACGCAGTGCGAGCCAGTCTTGACAGTCGCGGTAGCATGGTCTCGTGTTGTTTCCACCAGCACAGCACATCTCTTCAATCACCTTCCATGTTGGGATTGACGCGCAGGTAATGTTGTACATCATCGTTATCCTCTTTCCTGCGCCACAATGTTTTCCCACTCTTCCTCAAATTCGGCCAGCGCTCTCTTCTTTGCTGCATGGCCCGCATCAACTTCCATAGTTTATTTAAATCTAATAGTCTAATAAATAAAGTCCAAAATATAAAAAGGAGGAACATAAATCAGGCCCGATGCCCGGCCCGTGTGTGAACTATGACGTGAAAATTGGCCCGAAGCCCGGCCCTATGGGCGTAAATAAGTCGGGGCCCGTCGGGCTCGGGCCGAAATAACTTGAGCTCCCTCACTTGGGGCAATACCTCCTTCCCTACCCGGAGTACGCACTCCATCGGTTTCCTGCTGAGAACCATGGCCTCAGATTTAGAGGTGCTAGTCCTTATACCAGCCGCTTCACACTCGACTGCCAAGCGATCCAGTGAGAGCTGAAGGTCACAGACCGATGATGACATGAAGACCACATCAACTGCAAAAAGCAGCGATGAGAACCCCAGCTCACCGAACCGCACACCTTCCCCACCCCGACTACGTCTCGATATCCTGTCCATGAATATCACAAACAGGATTGGTGACAAAGCGCAGCCTTGGCGGAGAACAACCCCCACATGGAATGAACTCGACTTCGTGCCGAGGACCCGGACACAGCTCTCGCTTCGGACGTACAGGGATTGGATCGCCCTAAGAAGGGACCCCCCACCCCGTACTCCCGAAGCACCTCCCACAGTCTCTCCCGGGGGACCCGGTCATACACCTTCTCCAGATCCACAAAACACATGTAGACCAGATGGGCATACTCCCAGGCCCCCTCCAGAATCCTTGCGAGAGTAAAGAAAAACTTGAATATTCTTGATGAAAAAATATGATCGTGCCTGGTAACATGTGCCTGGTAAAATGGCTAGAAATAGCATTCTATTTTAGCGCAAAGCTGACAATTTACACAAGGTTTATTTCTATTTCTTCTGCTCCAAACTTACTTCAAACTTCTTTGTCTGCTCGTAACTCATCATAAGAAAGTGTTTCACCACTGTTCAAATGCACTTTGGATCACATCATTTATATGCATAAATGTTTTCTAAATCCAAATGTTTTCTAAATTTTGCTGAGCCAGCTAGACATTAAAATATTGTAAAATATTCTGGCTAACTGATTAAGTTATGATATCTCTTATACATATAGATCAGGTGGGGTTTATTAAATTCTCAGTTCTTTAGGTATTTACAGCTGTACTACCTGTTCTTTACTATTTTTTGGGAGTAGCACAAACCCCCATAATATACTGCAGATACTCGGGGAGAGGTGATTACTGCTTTTAGAAAAGGTCATGAGGCATCATTGTATAACTCCCTGCTAATTCAGAGTCTGGAGGACGGAGCATTAACTTCTATCAAGAAATTATGGGAGAAAGATTTTAAATTGGTACTGAAGTGTTAAATTGGGAGTGTGGGCTAGGATTCTAAAAAATGTCAGCCTGTATCTAGAGATGCAAGTGTGCGCCTTATGCAATTCAATATTTTACATAGATTCTATTGGACCCCCTCTAGATTGTATAGGCTTGGTCTTAAAGACACCAGCTGGCGATGCCAATCAGAAGATTGAAGTCAACCCATATATTTTGTGTTGTGTTAAGATTCAAGATTTTTGGTTGAAGTGTCAGAGTTTTATGTGTGACATATTGGGCACTAAAATTTTATTTTGCCCCAGACTCAGTATTTTGGGCGATGGGGCAGTCATCAATATGGGGGATAAACACAAAAAAACATTGGGTTCTGACCAGTGTTATGATTGGCAGACAGCTTAATTTAAGGGGATGGAAGACAGCTGGAGCACCCTAATTTCTGGAGTAGTGTGCGGAAATGGGGAGGGTGCCAGCTTTCGAGGAGGTGTCATGTAGAATGCTGGGGTTTTGGGATTTGTTTAATAGGAAATGGGCAGTTATTTAGCGTTTTTTGGGGGACTCTTGAGGAGGGGCTATTATGTATGATTATTATATTTTCTTTTTTGTTTTTGTTTTGTGTGTGTGTATTCTTATATGTGACGGCAGGGGTGTTCGTTGGGGCTCAGGGTGGGGTTGATGATTGGGGAGGGGGAGTGTAGAGTAATAGTGGGGGTTAAATGTTGATTCAATGTATATATGTTGTGTTTTTCTTAGTTATATATCTATGATTAAATAAAGAAAAAAAATATATATATAAAAAAAGACATTATCTAGTTCCTTTTTAAAATGTTTTCATCATGGGGACCATTGACTGGATGGTGGATGATTTAAGGATTTAATTCCCCTGTGGTGACATTTGGTCCCCACAATGAAAGCACACACTAACACATACACTTTCACTGTCTTCTCTCCCTCCCCAATCCTTTTAATCAGAATACATAAACATATTGAACACTCTATGGAGAACTGCCAACAGTATGTTCATTGATTCACATTGCCTGCGCTCAATTCCAGATGCTGTGCAGGGCGCAACTCACCAAGACAGCTACTTCGGGTTTACACGTCATTTCCTCAGCAGCTGGAGTTATGCTCACTAATGAAGATCTGTCTTTCCCGTAGTATATTTTCTCGAGGTGACCTGAGGACCCAGAGCAAGATTCCACCCTGACACATAGTCTGCTAGACATTCCAGGTCACCTTGCATGGCTGAGCGAACACTGGGAGCAAGATTTGACTCAATCATTTGAGAGCTCTTCTTTTGTTATGATCCAATGTGAACTGGAAAGGAAATAACATGAGGGATCCCAGTGAGTCCCTTAGCAACTTATTCCAGACAATATATTCATCTCTGAGCTGGAAACTCACAGGAAAATGATTTGAGTGCCAACTCTACGTAAATGGATGAACTCATGATACACACTTGCACATCTGTTGGCATTGAAATAGAACAGTTGTTGCTATGCATTGCAAACAAGGACTCGTGTCAGTTTT
This sequence comes from Moxostoma hubbsi, assembly GCA_032164185.1. Taxonomy (NCBI): domain Eukaryota; kingdom Metazoa; phylum Chordata; class Actinopteri; order Cypriniformes; family Catostomidae; genus Moxostoma; species Moxostoma hubbsi. The sequence goes on along the minus strand of JAVLUX010000001.1, from coordinate 78,875,901 downwards.
AACTGGGATCAAACACAAAAATACATGAGATGTCTATTCAGATGTTGATTTTTTTTTTTTGGCAGCTTTAAAGAAGTTCATTGCCTAAGATTAGAGTGTGTTGCAAGGCATCTGTAATAGCCTTTCAAATGAGGTGTACTGTAAATCCTTCATGTTCCAATACTAGGGTTGCATGATTCAAGGCAATGCCATTCAGCAATTTCTCAAAGTGTGGGGCTAGCCCAATGGGGTGGTTGCTGGTAGTCTTACAATGGCAGCACAGAAAAAGCCTTAGTTCTAAAAAGCCCTAGTTCTAAAAATCAGGGTTAAGAGGGAGTCTAATAAATGGCACATTTAAAGAAAGGCAACATATGCACACATTATTTATTTTCACTTCGAGCACTGCCTCATGGACCAAACGCACAGTCTAAACCTGTCAACGATTCTGCAGCACAAGTAATGCTCCAAGCACTTATTTTGTTTATCCAACATCTATTATAAAATCATTACAAATTGTTTTGCTGTACTGTGCAGTTTTATAGTGTGATGGTTTTTCTGTGCCACATTTCTCTACACATTTACAACCAAACAGGTGCGGTGGTGCAGAAGAACTAATATGAAAATGGTTTGGGTGTTTTTTATGCAAATTTCTAACTTTGTGCATGCGCTGCTTCATTTATAATAATCCAGATAAATTAACAGTAGAAGAGGGTAAGAACAAATATTTTTGTGTCCTGCCACCCACATCTGTTGTGAATCAGGTGAAAATTGTCCTGTTTTCAAAATCCATGCAATTATTAGTGAATAAGGCCCAATGATTTTAGGAAAATAGGCCTTGCTCTACTTCATTTACATGGACCTCACATCTTTTTTGTAAATACATACAGATTGCATAAACACACCCAATTACACTTAGTGATTTTGTGGTCTGACTTAAACTGGATAAAACGTTATGCACTGTTGTAGCGTATTGCTCTGATTTCAATGAGGATGGTGCCTCACAAGGAAAAATGCATGAGTTTGAAAAGTGATGTTCCACCTTGCTGTGACAAACTCTGACATACTTTAGACATCCTTTGATTTTCAGAGAAGTGGTACAGTTGTTCTTTCAAAAATCTAATTTTTTGTACTCGTGCTTGACTTCAACTATTTCATCTCATCCACATTCTCAATACGCATCTTATGCATTCATTACCATCAAATCAGAGCTGGGTACAAGTGGGTAACTGTCAGTAAATGGGAGATTTTCAAATTTAAATCTTAAACTTTTAAAGTTTTAAGCTTAAAGTTTTAAAACAAACATAGATACCAAACATAAGGCTGATGAATAAACTAAAACAGAAAGCAGTCTTGCATTGACTGAAGTGAGGTGTTTAATAAATAAGAGCATCAACAACACAAAAGCTTTCTTTTTTTATGTATACTGCATATATATATATATATATATATATATATATATATATATATATTCTGACAGTATAAACTATATAAATATATCATGCAGTCCTCATAACTTACAACCAATAATTTACAAAGTGAGGTAGGGAGGAGGGGTCTAGGTTACAATTTAAAAAAAGACCAAAAGAAAAGGAGTGGGTTCTCGGACACTGGTGATGTTTGTTATTAAAAGATGGGAGGGGCTTAGGACAGGAGGCTGTACTGGATTAGCCACGAAACCAGTCTCTACTTTCCATTCCTCCGTGACTTGTGACTAAGCACACACACACATGCAGCATTGATTCGGATTAGCCTCCAGGCGATCAGTTTTTTGTAGGATGTTAGTGCACGCACAAATGTGTGTGTGTTGGTGCAGTAAGAGTTCCAGTGCTTGTTGTCAATCCCACGGCAGCTAGAGGTTCCAGTTTTTATGCCACTGGCTCCCTGACCCGGATTGGTGCTCATGCTGGGCTTAGACACGCGGCAAGTTGTCTCGTGGAAGTGCTGCTTATATTCGATTTTATCAATTTGAATGTGTGACAGCACTGTGACTTCGTTACCTGCTATGTCTGTGGCATGGGTCAAGTTTTCAACCCAGCGCTCCTCACTGTCGCAAACTGAGTACTCGCCACGATGCAAAAACTCGTTAGCTCTCCGTCTAACTCGCGGGTGCCTGGAGCCTCCCGTTTCAATTTCCGTAGGGATCACATTGCTAAAAAGCACACGAGGTGAGCAGTAACGGTACTTGTTGAAGAGTTTTGGGTTCACATTTGGAATTTGGTCATCATCCTGCTTTGACTGGCTACAAGGCCTAGGTGTGTGATCTGTTGCTGCGTGCTGATTGGCTGGCCCATGCGCTTGGGGGTAGCCTCCCAAGTTGAGTGCAGCCTGGACACTGATCAGGAAGAGCAGGACCAGCGTCAACGACCTCATGGGCACTTGTCCTGCTGGCAAAGAGACAGTGAAAGCAGAATATAAAATTTAGGTCAATAAGCAATGTAGTTACATGAAAGTTATGTGACTTTGTCTCAATGCTTGCAAAATCATATAAGATGGTTCATTAAATGTACTGCGGCAGAAATATCCACTGTGTGCAGCTAAAAGCATGTTAAATGTTCTCCAAAACAGATGAGGTTTTTAAAGTTAATGCTCTATCGACATTTAAATTAACAAATCTAACCTCCCTACCATAAACTTTAAACCTAAACCTAACTGATGGCATCAGAAAAAGCAAGTTTGAGATGAAAAATGTAATTGCTGTAGCAACCACGTCATTATGTGTTGCTTCTGCAACACTTGTGCCTCACATGTCAACTTGCGTGCTCTTCAGGACTCATACCATGATCCTTTGCATTGCAGGTGCAGCTACCATGCATTTTAATTGTGCTTGAACAACTTTGTAAATGTAGATGGTGTAGGATTACATATAAGGATAGAGGCAGATATGTAACAGCATTTTATTGCCTGCATTCTCACACCAAATATGTAGGATTATTTACATATATAATTTAGTGATGGGTATAGACGGGGACATTTAGTGTCCGCATTCTCACCATAATATATAAGGGAATTTGGGGTCTCGAAATATGTGAGCTTGCTTGTATTTGGTATGTCCGGGCATTCTTTACGTCGAAAGTTCTTGGTTGAAAGTTCGTTCTGTCGATGTGGTGACTTCTCTATGCTCGAAGTTTATTGTCTGGTATGAATGATGTTAGCTGTGAAGCGAGGCCTTCTCACTCCTTCTCGGGACATCAAGTCCTGAGTTCCCTTGGATCTCACATGGGAGGGAGAGTGTTCGGAGAGAACTGAAGAGCAAGATGAACCAAGAGGGTCCAGCAAGAGACAAGAGGGACCCAAGAGCGTCAAGTGAAAGAGGAAGAGTTTTTCCTGTTTGGAACTATTTGAACTGAGAATTGGAGCATTCCCCAAGGGTGGCCTGCACCAATCAGAAGTGACTTTTCAGAGTCACATGGACGACTGGGCTGTCCATGCCGACAGCTGATTTGTGACCCTTTATTTCTGAGTTTTACAAATCTCCCGCTCAAAAATAGTGCATACTTAAACATGAACTCTCATATCTCGAGAATGGTACAAGGTACATGATATTCGTTTTCACCAGATTTTTCTTCATACACAAACAAATGTTTACATATCAAACATGACATGTTTTTATGGATGTTATACGTGTAGGTAATAAAACATGAAAATCTCTGGTTACAAAATCATATTGGTTAGTTCCTTGGTTATACAACATGGATAAACATTACACATATATTAAAAAGGTACTATAAGAGTTATAAAAAGGGCTATAATCCTTCATTTGTCAGGTATGCTTCAGGTAACACAGTTCAGAGCAATTGTCAGAATTTCCTAGCAAGACTAGGTATTGTATAAATCATGGATTTAAATGCATTCTGTACATTTTAGAAGGTTAAATCAGTAAAGTACTGTGACTTTGTGTAAAATATTCCTGGATTAAGCTGATATGTCTTAGTATTCGAGTCATGCAAATCTGATGGACTTTTGGAAGCCTTACAAAGGAAAGTCTGCTTTGACCTCTGTTTGGGGGTCCCTGCTGAAGTCAGGCTGCGGGGCATTTCTGACCAATGAGGACGCTTGAGCAGCTTAATTTTTGACAGTGAAACATTCCGAACTGAAAGGCTGGGTTTTTCCGTTTCAAATCACGTTGGTGGAATTCTTCTGCATATATAATCTTACATTGGTTTTGAAATGTGAAAATGTATTGCCTTAAAGTAAAAGTATTTAGATGTCATAACAGCATTGTGTGAGAAACAGTGTGAAAAGCATGGTCTGTTTGAACACTCGATTCTGATGGCTGGAATGAATGTGTTAATAATTGGTATGTGTACGGATAGTCAACATTCGGTTAACCTTTCATCGCACCACTATTCAAATACCGAAATCACTATCTGACTATTCTACATGTGCAATAAAGGTCTTCAACCCAACCCAAACTCGATGTGTTTTGACAAACCATTGGGTTTTCCGGCCGGGTTTGTGTCACTTATGGTATATAGGGCGAGTTAGGGGCTGTTTTTCTGTAGTGTTAAGATGCGCTGGACAGATGTCTTTGACTGTTGCACTGAATCTCGCTGTTTTGTTTTTCAGCATCGCATCATTTTTAGGCATATTTAGATCTCAAAAACCTGCATTGTTTCATTTGTTGTGCTGCGTTCTAAAGACGTTCAGGTTGCAAGGAGGACATAATGTGACTTACACCATTAGACATGATTCCAGGTTGTTTTTTACAGAGCAAAGTTTCACTGCTTGATAAATGGTAAGATTTCCTTTTGTTCATGTGTGCATATTTATGTACAATAATAGACAAATTCAATGCCATTTGATTTTAAACCATTTAAAAATCAAAGCATACAGAGGCAGTGCTGCCTCACAGAAATGTGAATTTTATCACTTAAACATCTATATATTGTGCTATTTAGGCGCATAACTGACTGTGCACTTAATTTGCTGCTATTTTGAGTAATGTTTGAGGAAATACATTGTTTTTCCCATGTCCCAACTCCTGATAAAAAAAACTAATAACTGTTAGTGAAACCCTATGGATAACTGAATGTAAAAAACAGTACATCCCTAGTAAAAAAAAAAATAATAAAAATAAATTGAATGGACAGGTAAATCCAGGTAAGTTTTAATCACCATTTCATATTAATCGAAGCCCCTTTCAAGGCAAGTTAGTTAACTCGACAGCCATCTTGGGAACACTATATACAAGTGACATGAAAGTACAACGCCTATTTACTTGAATGGGGTAAGACCGAAATTTCCAAACAGTTTGTCAAGATTACGATCAAATAACAGATTTATTTGTTATAAATCACTATAAAAGCAGTAAAATCTACAATAATGGTATCATAAATTGTGCTGCTTTAACTCAGATTATGCTTAAAAAAACAATATTTTTCAGGCAAGTCAAGCTAATGTGCTAAAGTTGATTGACAGGTGATGTTTTTTTCTAAAAGGTGATTGGCTCTTGTTGGGACTTCCTTTCCTACATCTGCCTTATTGGGCTTCCAATTTCTCCTATTCATTTTAATACAAGTGCCTTGTTTCTGGCTTAAAATGATTGCATATTAATGTGCTTTCTTAATGAGACATTGCAAGAGATTTATGCCTGTTCAAATGACCTTCAGACACGAATATTGTGTTGCAAGTCTGATGAGTCTCAGAGACGGTATTTACATCACATCACAAAACATGTCTTCATCAAGTCATGCAATGTCATTTTAAATAAATTGTAAAGCACTACAGGAAAAATGGAAAAGGCACCAGTGTTCATCAGCCTTGTATTACTGAGTCTGACCTGCAGAAAAATAGAAATACTCTTACCCCTTACACACCCATAGGAAGGAATGCTTGTAAGAACAGTATGGCTTCACACTCAGCTATGTTTTGCATGGAGGGGGAGAGAAGGAAATCAGAACCCATTAAAGGCATCTTTCGCTGTTTGGCAAAACAAGGCATTACGATTTGAATTTATAAATGATAACATCAAATATTGCTTCCCTGCTCAGCATGTGTCGCACACACCCACTAGAGAGTGCCGCTCAACCACGTATCGCTGAATAAAGCAATCAGTGCAGATTATTTAAAACCCAGCTTTTTACTGTTTAGTAATCGTGGAAGGCCATATCACAATGCAGTCTTAAGAAACTATACCAATGTCTAAGAGGTCAAAGATGGTCACATCAGCTGTCACATCCGTAACTCTTTTTCAAAATGTTTTCCTCTTTTTTCCTCAATAACAACTTTTTCCTCATTAATGTAAAACAAAGAATGGAAATTAAATCTTACAAGTTCTGTAGAGTGCCAACCCTTCATCATTCTGTGGCTATTCTTATTTTTGGAGATTTTACATAATGTTTGGTTTCCAAACAACTCATGTCCATTTTCCAATTGTTTGTACAGCTTTTTATTAAATTCACTGTATTGTAATTCTACCAGTTGAAAGCAATGACAGATGACAAATTAATGATAGCGTCAACTAATCAATGCTGACAAGTGATCAAAGAATTGACATTTTTTAAATATCTGTATAATGTTTGTTTTTTCACAGTGTTGCAGTGGCAAATTCTCAAATTCCAACAAAGCCTTCTCTGCTGGCCTAACATGCCTAATAAATAAATAAATATTTTTTCATCCTGTCTTTTCCAGTTTGCCTATGTATATTTAATCACTTTCCACAACTAATTCATCTACAAACGAATAGGGAAAAACTAAAAGTTTATCCAGTCAGAATGTATTTCTCAATGCTTACAAGTGAAACGTGATACCTGTTTCAATTCACATGCCGAAGCCGAGCTCGTTGCTGAAGCAGCGTGTGAGTCTGAGCTCCACCCTGTTAGGCTTTCTACAGAACTACAGAACAAAATCCCTCAAGGCGCATCCCAAACTGCACACTTCTGCACTATTGTGCAAGTTGTATGTTTATACTGAAAATGCAACAAAAAGAAGTGTACTACAAGTACCCAGATGATGGGATAGGGTCAGGAGGCCTGGGAGGCAGCCACAGAGCGGGGTCAAGAGGCCTGGGAGGTGGCCACAGAGCTAGGACTGGGTTAGGAGGCCTGGGAGGTGGCCACAGAGCTAGGACCGGGTCAGGAGGCCTGGGAGGGGGCCACAGAGCTAGGACTGGGTTAGGAGGCTTGAGAGGTGGCCACAGAGCTAGGACCAGGTCAGCAGGCCTGGGAGGTGGCCATAGGGCAGGGACTAGGTCAGGAGGCCTGGGAGGTGGCCACAGGGCAGGGAGTGGGTCAGGCGGTGGAGCCGCTGGAGGAGGAGTCTCTGGAGGAGTGGGCGGTAGCGCTGGAGGAGGAGTCTCTGGGGGAGTGGGCGGTAGCGCTGGAGGAGGAGTCTCTGGGGGAGTGGGCAGAGCCTTGGAAGACTGATGGCGGAGCCAGGAGAGGCTCGACGAAAGCAGGCGGAGCCAGGTGTGACTTGAGGGGCGGAGCCATATAAGGTTCTAAGGGCAGAGCCATGGAAGGCGGAGCTTTGGAAGGCTCGAGGGGTGGAACAATGGAAGGTGGAGCCATGGGAGGCCCAAGGGGCAGAGCCATGGAAGGCAGAGCCGCTGGGAGGCCTGAGGGGCGAAGCCATGGAAGGCGGTGCCATGGGATGCTTGATGAGAGCTGTCAGAAACTGGGGAATGACCTCTGAGGTTGTGAGCACTGGCAGCGACTGGGGAACGACCTCCATGTTCATGAGCATGGGCATAGACTGGGGAACGACCTGCAGGGGCAGAGACTGGGGAATGACCTCTGTAGTTGTGAACACGGGCAGAGACTGGGGAACGACTTCCATGATTGTGAGCATGGGCAGAGCCTGGGGAATGACCTCCATGGTCGTGAGCATGGGCAGAGACTGGGGAGAAGGTGTCCTTTTCCTTCTCCTCCTTTTCCGGACAGCTGAGAGCGTAGTTACAGGAGTGGGCGAGGTCACGGGCATTGGCTCTGGGACGGTTGACGGCTGTCATCACTCACTGCCCTTATCGCCATTCAGAAAGAGATCCTTATGGATTTATAAACCCAAGACATCCTGCATCACTTAATTTAGTAAACATTTAGTTTATGTAATTTAGTTTAGGAAATTTATTTGCAAGCAATATTTAAATAATAAATATTATGAGATAGCTTTTTCCAGGTATTATAGACCTCCTTGGTAGATTCATATGAAAAATTATGATTTTTGAATGTCCGTTCAAAAGACTTATCCAACTCATTATTTAATAACATACTGTGTTTTCTTAATGGCATGAATAGCACCTAAAGGCCTAGACTTAAAATGCACGGGTCACCACTGCATTGCTGTAATGAAAATTTGTGCATTGGGTAAAATCTGCTTAAATGTCATGAAAATTGTGTCACAATGCCAAAAATCATAATAGTCATAAAATATAATTTTGTACATTAATCTTTGTGAGAATCATCCTTAAAGGAATATTCCTGGTTCAATACAAGTTAAAGTCAATTGACAGCATTTGTGGCATAATGTTGATTACAACAAAATTTAATTTCAACTCATCCCTCCTTTACTTTAAAAAAGCAAAAACTGAGTTTACAGTGAGACACTTACAGAAAATATGAATACAGTCTTTGCTAGCACTCTAGATAGTGCCCCCCCACTTCAATTAAAGAAACAAAATGAGAATTAATTTGTGATGCATGAAAGGATAGTGTCTCTAACTTCAGACAGGCCCTAAAAACTGTCAGATCTACATATTTGAGCAAACTCATAGAAAATAACCACAACGGTCATAAGTTTTTAATTCAGTACTGTGGCTCACTGTAACCCAAATTATTTATTTATTTATTTTAAAGAAAAATAGGGACAAGTCTAAATAATTTTTTGTTGTAATCAATATTATACCACAAATGCTGTCGACTGAGGTTAACTCATATTGAACCCAGAATATTATATTATATATATCATTATATTATTACATATTATGAATACAATGTTTTTTATAATACTCTTAATAATAGCAAATTGCGATTGACCTGTAGATGCATTCCGTACCCATTGGCCTATATATGTGTGTGTGTTTGTGTGGTGCAGGCTATACCTAATATCTCGACTCACTGACCGGTGAAAAGTTCCTAGTTGAAGTGAGGGCCCAGTGCAGGCTGTCCCCAAAGATCTGCCATCAGGACTGGCCGGTGTGTTTGCTTTATCTGAAAAACATACACCATGACCCTTTGAGTACAACAACATCTGAGAATATAAATTCCATGGGCTGAATATAATCCTTCAAAACTGCATGTATATAAATAAATAAATATTGGAAATGTCAATAAAGGCAATATCATCAATGACAAATAAAACATTCTAACAGTCTAAAAACTGTACACACAGGCTTGTTTGTCAGTCTCTGTTATTATCAAGGATGTACTGACTACCTCTAACATAAAGCATGCAATATAATCACCTGCAGCATTTTCTCCCAGACCAAAAGTCACTTCACCTGGCTGTTATATTCCACCACCCAAAGTGTCATGTGTGTAATTGCACTAAACGTGTGATATTTTACACTTCATCATGAGACCTCTGCACCATCTAAAAGCACACACCAGAGAGTGTAACATTAGACATGTTCCATCAGTGGAGACCTGTTGGTTTACGTATGAATTATTGGTTAAAAAGTTAAAATTGCCACATTTCATTTAAAAAGAAAATTCAGCTGCTGACAAATGTAATTACTGTGTCCCCATAAATAAAAACACATACAGTTATAATTAAAACTGCCTGCTTAGTTCATAAACAAAAAAACATCTGACCAATTCTAAAACAATTCAGTATATATTTCTTGCAAATTCAGACCTCATCCATATTTTACACCACAAATACAATACATTCCCCGTCTGTTGCTCACTTCGACATTGTGTCGAGTGAAGGGACACTAGGGGACTTTCTTGAAGGCCTCAGTTACCTCTGAAATTGAGAAAAGGCCAATGAAAATTTGGCAGACAGAATTTGCATGTCCCTCCCCTGGACATACGGATATAAGGGAGGGAATCATCCCAGCTAACAATTTTATGTTCTAAGAACGTTTTCCTAACGTTAGTATTTGGTTGTGGGAACATGAAAATGTCCAGTTTTCTTAACATTAGTAGAACGTTTTTTAAGGTTAATAACGTTATAAGGATGTTCCATTAACGTTTTATATAATTTTTTTCCCCCCAAACCTTTAAATAATGTTAGCCAAAGTTGTTGGAACGTTCCCTGTTAGGTGGGATGCCTCTGTACATTCAGATTTCTTCTTCGGAGCCAAGTGGTTGTGCGATCAGCGAGCTGAGATTACTACTGTTCCACTCACCTCTGTAGAGCATTGCTGTTGGATCTACGGCGCATATCACATTGGCGTTGAACATCAATACACATTGGCGTTCAACGTCTTTTTAAAGATGCGACTTTTGAGCTCGTCTTTTAAATTCTGTCAACCTCAACATGGCAGCGGATGCACTGTCGCGACAGAGCACGCTTTGCAGAGAGTGAGACTACTTGCATGGGTGCTGTGCAAGGTCAGGGAGGACGAGGGACAAGTCACTCTTGTGGCCCCCTACTGACCCACACGGACTTGGTTCTTGGATCTCACGCTCCTCGCGACAGCCCTTCCCTGGAGAATTCCCCTGAGGAAGGACCTTCTTTCTCAGGGATGGGGCACCCTCTGGCATCCTCGCACAGACCTCTGGAACCTCCACGTCTTGCCCCTGGATGGGATGTGGAAGATCAAAGTGGGCAACCACCTGCTGTCGTAGACGTGATCAACCAAGCCAGAGCTAACTTTACGCCCTAATGTGGCGCTTGTTCGCAAATTGAAGTTTTTCCCGATCTGAAGATCCGCAGAGATGCGCAGTTGGGTCAGTGCTCTTGTTTCTGCAAGAGAGGTTGGAGGGGAGGCTGTCCCCCTCCACCTTGTAGGTCTATGTAGCTGCCATATCGGTTAACCATGACGAAATGGAAGGCATGTCCCTAGGAAATCACGATCTGATTATCAGGTTCCTTAAAGGCGCCTGGAGGCTGAACCCTCCCAGGCCATGTCTGTTACCATCATGGGATCTCTTTGTGGTCCTTTCTATAAATCGCCATGGTTGTGTGCGCTCTCGTCACATGTCGCAACTTGACCACCATCTCCTCCTTTGGAGCCAACAGCGGCATCGGACGCTCTGTCGCAACAGGGCACACTCAGCGGAGAGTGAAGGCTCCTCCCCACAGGCGGCCCAGCTGATTTGGGAGCGGTTCGGTTAGAATCCTGAACCGTCCCAGGCCAAGCCTGTTCCCCTCATGGGATCTCTTTGTGGTACTTTCAGACCTTCAGAGACCCCCCTTCGAGCCGCTAGAATCAGTTGAGCTCTTCTCCTTGAAGACGGCCCTCCTGATTGCGCTCGCTTCCATCAAGAGAGTTGGGGACCTGCAAGTGTTCTCTGTCAGCAACACTTACCTGGAGTTTGGTCTGGCAGATACCTATGACGTTCTAAGACCGCAACCGGGCTACATGCCGAAGGTTCCTACGACCCCCTTCAGGGACCAGGTAGTGAACCTGCAAGCGAAGCTGCCCCGGAGGAGGCAGACCCAGCCTTTTCGTTACTGTGTCCGGTACGTGCTTTGCGTACCTATGTGGACCGCACGCAGAGCTTTAGATGTTCTGAGCAGCTCTTTGTCTGCTTTGGTGGACAGCAGAAAGAGAACGCTGTCTCCAAACAGAGGCTTTCCCATTGGTTCGTTGATGGCATTGCACTGGCCTATCACACCCAGGCCATGCCCGCCCCCTTGAGAGTTTGAGCACATTCGACGAGAAGTGTGGCATCCTCGCAGGAACTGGCCAACGGCACCTCCCTAGCAGACATCTGCAGAGCAGCAGGCTGGACAACAACAAATAATTTTACGAGATTCTACAATCTTGGGGTTGAGTCGGTCTCATCCCGTGTTCTCTCATGTACGAGCCTGGAGAACTCGGGAATGCCCTTCCTAGCCCTCTGGTCCGAGGAATTCACCAGACCCACTACGGGTACTAAAATTACTCTGTACTGGAATAGGTGCTCCACAGGATGGGCCCTTGTGGATTAATCCCCCTGTGTGTATATTTCGCGGTACGGTCCCCCTACGCATGGACCCTTGTCTCCCTTGGGTAGTCCCCGCTGCCCCCTGGTCGCCATGTTTGTAGCAACTCCTCCCTCTCAGCAGGTAGTATCTACCACCGCGCCATTTCCACATGTGACCTGAAAACCCATGTGACGTATTTTGCCACTCTTTACCTCCCCCCAGCCTGGGCAGGTGGTGGTCTCCATGGGGGTTTTTCCCCCTGAAAGAATAGCAGTTAGAAAAGAATGCCTTCCCCAATGCATGTGATAGCATTAAGATGGTCGCAGCCACTTGTTTTTTTTTAGAGATGGCCTTCTCCTATGCTTGGCATGTCGCTTTGTTCCTTCCTTTGGGGTGCCAGGAACCTAAAGATTTATGGCGATTTTATGGGGCGTTGGGGAAGGGTACATGCAGTCTGACACAGCCTGTCACTTTGGAATGCAACTCCCTGCCCGCACCTGCATCAGCAGCACACATTCACAGTTCAGGGCATGACATGATTGAATAGAGCCCCTAGTGTTGCTTCACTCGACACAACATCGAAGTGAGCGACAGACAGGGAACATCTAGGTTACTGTTGTAACCTCCATTCCCTGATGGAGGGAAAGTGACGTTGTGCCCCCTGTCCACAACGCTGAACTGAGCTACTGCAATGGCTGAAACTTATTCTTGGCTCCTCAGTGCAAAACCTTAATGTACCCGAGTCATGATTCCCTCAGGGGAGCCTTTTATCAAGTTCAGAGGTAACCGAGGCCTTCAAGAAAGTGCCCTAGTGTCGCTTCACTCTACACAATGTCTTGTTCCCTCCATCAGGGAACGGCAGTTACAATAGTAACCTAGACATTCTTAAAAATGCATTGTGCCAAAATGAAGCTAGTAAAAATGTGGCTTGTTTTTTTGTAATGCATGAATTTGGTTTCTGCGAGTGATTACAGATTAATTCTTTTATTTGTATTTTTGTGTTGCTTGTTGCTCTGAATAACAGCGTGCAAATTTTTTTATTTTTATTATTTTAATATTAATGTTATAATATTTAATTATTATTGTTGTTATTACTATTATTATTATTTTATTTGTATAACTATTATATTATAGTTATTGTTATGTTAATATTACATGTGTAATCCATTTGCACAACTTTTTTTTTTGTGTACAAAGTTCTGCTGCAAATGGTTTGGCAATAATAAATGTGCAGTTTTTAACATGCCAAATAAATAAAATAAAATTGAAATTGAAAAAGAGAGACACACAAAGAGAAAGATAATGGTCTGAATAGCATACTAACACTACCCTTACTTTTTCTGCATTACATAGTATATAAATTGTGCACAAATTGCTGACTGCCCAGATGAACCTGATTTTGCAATATTTGCTGACCATAACGGAGCACAATGCATGAGATTCCATTTCCCAAAATGCATTTTTAAAATACTTTTTGTTTGACCGTATTGCCAAATGTTAAGACTTAAAGTTACATTAAAACATTGAAAATAACTTTTTTTCCAAGATGATAACTGAAAATCCCTCATATGCAACATAATGATATAACAAGAATGTAACATATTTCTGATGGAAACGTTTATTATGGAATAAGCTATGCTGTTTCACTTACTATTTTTTTTTTTTGAAAAAAGTAGGCAGTATACTGTGTGTGTGTAAAAGAAAGAGAGTAGGGCTCAGTTTGGAAAGGCATACCACCATATTACTGTACTTGTTATTTCTGTCATACACTGGTTGCCAAAAGTTTGGAATAATGTACAGATTTGGCAAGTTTTGAATAATGTACAGACTCTTATGGAAAGAAATTGGTACTTTTATTCGCCAAAGTGGCAAGGACATTAATAACATGAAAAATTACTAAAAATGTTCAGAACTTCTTAAACTACTTCAAACAAAATCCTCCACATGCAGCAGTGACAGCTTTATAGATTCAGCATTCTAGCTGTCAGTTTGTCCAGATACTCCTGCTTCCTGTAGCACTTGCCATAGATGTGGCTGTCTTGTCGGGCACATCTCACTTACCTTACAGTCTAGCTGATCTCACAAAAGCTCAATGGGGTTAAGATCCATAACACTCTTTTCCAATTATCTGTTGTGAAATGTCTGTGTGTCTTTGCCCACTCTAACCTTTTATTTTGGTTTTTCTGTTTTAAAAATGTGGCTTTTTCTTTGCAATTCTTCCCATAAGGCCTGCACCCTGAGTCTTCTCTTTACAGTTGTACATGAAACTGGTGTATAGCTGGTAGAATTCAGTGAAGATGTCAGCTGAGGACATGTGGGGCATCTATTTCTCAAACTAGGGAATCTGATGTACTTATCCTCTTGTTTGGTTGTACATCTGGCCTTCCACATCTCTTTCTGTCCTTGTTAGAGCCAGTTGTCCTTTGTCTTTAAAGAGTGTAGTGTACACCTATGTATGAAATCTTCAGTTTTTTGGTAGTTTCAAGCATTGCATAGCCTTCATTCCTCAAAACAATGATTGACTGACAAGTTTCTAGAGAAAACTGTTTCTTTTTGCCATTTTTGACCTATTATTGACCTTAAGACATGCCAGTCTATTGCATACTGTGACAATTCAAACACAAAGACAATGTTAAGCTTCATTTAACAAACCAAATATGTTTCAACAGTGTTTGCTATTGGCAATTGATTTTCTAGTACCAAATTATTAATTTAGCATGATTACTCAAGAATAAGTTGTTGGAGTGATGTCTGCTGAAAATGGGGCCTGTCAAGATTTTTTATCAAAAATAACTTTTTTCTAATAGTGATGGTGCTGTTTTTTTACATCAGTACAACAGCAAAATCTGTACATTATTCCAAGCTTTTGGACCCCAGTGTATTTACATACAGCTGAAGAAGACTGTTAGAATGACATTCCAAACTGAGACTTAGAAAGATAATTTCTTTTACAGCCACCACTAGAGGGCAACGGTGCACTAACATTTCATGGTGAGAAAATAGAGGTTTCATAGTAACTACAGTTCAGCTTATGTCAGCAAGGCATCAAATAAATTCTCAAGCAAATAAACAGCATCAGTCTGAACAAGTACTAAAATACAATGAAATGATATATCTGCACATACTGAATCTCTTTTGCTCTTGTGTACAGTATATTTCCCTTGTATATTTTTTGCAGCTGCTGGATCCAGCTCACAAACTGGAGGCCACACCCTTTGTTTGCATCTGGGGCAGCTCTTATGTACATGATATTGCCCAGATGTCACCTACAGTTTTGCTTTCAGTTAGATGTTTGAAACACAAAGAGAGAACTCTGCCAATACTCTGTTGTGCCTGGCATTGGATTGTGCTGTGGACGTGGTGTTTTAAATAATAAAACATCACTATTTAATGTAGTTTGAAAAGTGGCAACATAATATTAACACTAGCTTAGAGAAAAAAATATTGTAAACATACTAAGTTGGCTGAACTTTGTGTTTGAAAATGGGTTACGCTTGTGCTAAATCTCCATGTCCTGCGGCAGCATTCATAAGACATCTGTATCTACTTTCTGAAATACTGTAAATGAACAAACAAGCATCTTCACCCTGATCTACCAAGTAATCTGTAAATGAATGTTCAGTACAAATTTGCTTTGAAATAAATGTTTCAACATTCTTGCACAGAAAGTATAGCCACATGTATAAGTGTTAACCACCTTGATCTCATAAAAATTATGTGACTGTGACAAATAATTTGCAAAAATTATATATTTTGTAAAGGTCTTAAAAAGTCTTTAATTTGATAAAAAAAAAAAAATGCTGCAGAAAACTTGCTATAATAAAAGTGTTTAGATGTCATAAATAGCATTGTGTGAGGAACTGGGCAAAAACGTTAGTGTTTATAAACTGATAATCGACCGTTTTACTCGTTATTTGTGTTAAAGTGAATAAGTCATCGTTGTTGTGTGTTAATTTCACCAGGAAACTGGCACAATGCATATAATGAGCCATGTAAAATAATTTAGCAATGTGTTTGTTATGAACGCCAGTGAAGACGCACCCACTACCGATCACCGGAGATCTGATTTACCTGAGTTCTAGCCCGCATTGATTGCCTAACAGCTGTTCTCCATCACCTTCCCTCTTATTTAAGCCTCGCTTTCCCGTGCCTGCACTGCAAATTCTTGTTTGCCCCGGCTGCATTATTGAGCGTTTTCTTACCTGAATCCCGATCTTCGTTAAATCGACCTTGCCCGAACTCGACCATTCTTCAGTCCGCCGCCTGTCTCGACCAAACGCCAGCCTGACCTCGATCCTAGCCGCCTGTCTCGACCAAACTCCTGCCTGACCACGAGCCCCGTTGTTTGCCACACTCCAGCCTGTTGCCACAGAACCAAGCCTATCTCTGACCTGATTCAAGCATTTCAATAAAAGACCACGAGTCTTCGTTACAGTTTTTGAAATTTTTTAGTACAGTAATGATTCTAGAAGACAAAAAGACTGGTTTTAAATCAAGACCAGACACAAACACACACACACACACACATATATAAATATATATACAGGTGCTGGTCATATAATTAGAATATCATCAAAAAGTTGATTTATTTCAGAAATTCCATTCAAAAAGTGAAACTTGTATAATGTATACATTCATTCCACACAGACTAATATATTTCAAGTGTTCATTCCTTTTAATTTTGATGATTATAACTGACAACTAATGAAAACCCCAAAATCAGTATTTCAGAAAATTAGAATATTGTGAAAAGGTTCAATATTGAAGACACCTGGTGCCACACTCTAATCAGCTAATTAACTCAAAACACCTACAAAGGCCTTTAAATGGTCTCTCAGTCTAGTTCTGTAGGCTACACAATCATGGGGAAGACTGTTGACTTGACAGCTGTCCAAAAGACGACCATTGACATCTTGCACAAGGAGGGCAAGACACAAAAGGTCATTGCTAAAGAGGCTGGCTGTTCACAGAGCTCTGTGTCCAAGCACATTAATAGAGAGGCGAAGGGAAGAAAAAGATGTGGTAAAAAAAGTGTACAAGCAATAGGGATAACCGCACCCTGGAGAGGATTGTGAAACAAAACCCATTCAAAAATGTGGGGGAGATTCACAAAGAGTGGACTGCAGCTGGAGTCGTATGCAAGACATGGGTTTCAGCTGTCGCATTCCTTGTGTCAAGCCACTCTTGAACAAGACACAGCGTCAGAAGCGTCTCACCTGGGCTAAAGACAAAAAGGACTGGACTGCTGCTGAGTGGTCCAAAGTTATGTTGTTTGATGAAAGTAAATTTTGCATTTCCTTTGGAAATCAAGGTCCCAGAGTCTGGAGGAAGAGAGGAGAGGCACATAATCCATGTTGCTTGAAGTCCAGTGTAAAGTTTCCACAGTCAGTGATGGTTTGGGGTGCCATGTCATCTGCTGGTGTTGGTCCACTGTGTTTTCTGAGGTCCAAGGTCAACGCAGCCATCTACCAGGAAGTTTTAGAGCACTTCATGCTTCCTGCTGCTGACCAATTTTATGGAGATGCAGATTTCATTTTCCAACAGGACTTGGCACCTGCACACAGTGCCAAAGCTACCAGTACCTGGTTTAATGACCATGGTATCCCTGTTCTTAATTGGCCAGCAAACTCGCCTGACCTTAACCCTATAGAAAATCTATGGGATATTGTGAAGAGGAAGATGCGATACGCCAGACCCAACAATGCAGAAGAGCTGAAGGCCACTATCAGAGCAACCTGGGCTCTCATAACACCTGAGCAGTGCCACAGACTGATCGACTCCATGCCACGCCGCATTGCTGCAGTAATTCAGGCAAAAGGAGCCCCAACTAAGTATTGAGTGCTTTACATGCTCATACTTTTCATGTTCATACTTTTCAGTTGGCCAACATTTCTAAAAATCCTTTTTTTGTATTGGTCTTAAGTAATATTCTAATTTTCTGAGATACTGATTTGGGGGTTTTCATTAGTTGTCAGTTATAATCATCAAAATTAAAAGGAATGAACACTTTAAATATATCAGTCTGTGGAATGAATGTATACATTATACAAGTTTCACTTTTTGAATGGAATTACTGAAATAAATCAACTTTTTGATGATATTCTAATTATATGACCAGCACCTGTATATATATATATATATATATATATATATATATATATATATATATATATATAACACACCGAATATTCATTTAGCTTTTTTATGTTTACTGGACTTTGTATGAATGTAATTATTTTTGAAGACATCCTCACTATGCAAAATTTTTCACAAGTGCCTAAAACGTTTGCAAAGTAATATGCATGTGTATATATATATATATATATATATATATATATATATATATATATATTATATACACACACTATACTGAATATATACACCAATAAACCACAACATTAAAACCACTTGCCTAATAATGTGTATGTACAGAAATACTCAAACCACCCCATCTGGCACCAACAATCACGTCCAAATCACATATTTTCCCCATTCTGATGGCTGATTTGAACATTAAATGAAATTCCTGATTTTATGCATTGCACTGCTGATTAGATAATCGCTTGGAAGATTGTTGGTGCCAGATAGGCTGGTTTGAGTATTTCTGTAACTGCTGATCTCCTGGGATTTTCACACACAACAGTCTCTAGATTACTCAGAATGGTGCCTAAAACTAAACAAAAAATCCAGTGTGCAGCAGTTCTGTGGACGGAAACGACTTGTTGATGAGAGAGGTCAAAAGAGAATGGCCAGATTGGTTCAAACTGACAAGTCTATGGTAACTCATAACTGCTCGGTACAATTGTGGTGAGAAGAATATCATCTCAGAATGCTATTCTGAGATGCCTTTTTTATGTCATGGATGAGAAACTTTGCATGAGCACTGATGGTGTGACAACATTAGCACTCAGATGCTTCACTGTGTCTGTATCACTCCGCTTGTGTTTGTGCTGTTCTATACTAAAGTGTAAGTGTAGTGCATATGTGTTAGGAGTTACTGTCTTTATTTTTGAAATTACATATGTTAGCCAGCAGGTGGTGGCAGAAGATTATTTTTGTGTGTAATATGAGCCGGTTGGTGACATAAAGTGAATCCGTTAGTCATTGTTTACATAGTACAGCGCTCTGTGAGTTTCCATATTTGATACATACTGTTTAAAATGGCGGAGGACATCGCTGTTTCTATAGTGAATGACATTTGCACACCTGCTACCCAGAAATAGAGAGGAATACCCCACTTGGACATCTATATTCCACTGAGAAAACTGATATTCAGAAAGCTGTAAGCATCTCTGATTGGGTGTGGCAACAGGTAATCGCACATGCTCTTTATATATATATATATATATATTTAAGCAATATCACACTCGCAATCATGCTGTATGGCCCTACATCAGCACTGCTGTGATTACCTACGGCACTCGGTCTGCTCCTCGGGCCTACGGCCGAATCGCACTACTAACATTGTCTGTGCAAAGCTATATAAAATATTTTCTCCTAATCTAAACTCCTGTCATGACCATGTAAAGTCTCTAATACCTGTAATTTTTGCATATTGCATGCAATGCTAAAAGAGGAATTACTCTGACAACCACAATGTCAGCCACCTAGAGCAAGAGTAACAGATCTAAAAAAAATCAATTAATAAATAAATTACAACTTTGCAGTTTTACAGCACTTTAAAAAAAGATCTGCACTTTTCAGCTTGAAAACCCTCAGGATTGCCTTTCTTCATGAACTTTCGTTGCTGTAAACATGATTATTGTTTGTTTTTACAAATTGAGGGATCGAAATACTGTGCAAAGACCTTGATTATTATTAAACCTGGAACATTTCTTTAAAAGAACTGAAATTACTGGCAACTTCTCCCAAAATGTTCATTTCTAAAAACAACATATTTTAAATTCACTGATTGTCTGTGCAGATTTTATTTTCTCAGAAACAAATAATAATAATAATAAAAAAAATGTGTTCAGGTGCTTATTTCAAAACAAAAAAATGCTAAAAGTACCAGGACAAAAATGTGCCTGAGGGCTGAAGCGTGCCCCATTAGCACATGTGCAGCAAATATAAACACACACTCATCAAACTGATACAAAGTGACTATGGAAGCCCACTATGCCTGTAGGGCTGAGTGTGCTTTGAATCGTATATACATTTTCTTTGAACTCCCTTTGGTGAAACTTTTATGAACACACTATGCAGTGCAGCCACCAAAGGTCAAAATTATTTACTAAACACCTGCAACCTGCGGTATACTCAGGACACACTTTTTCTTCTCTAACAGACTTTACATTTATCACATGTCCATATAAGCCAGCGACGGACAGGCTTTTAGCCAAAACTGTCTGTTCCAGAACTTGGTGCTGACAAGAAGGGTTTTCTACGGTTTGAGGTTTGTGGTTACTATCCATTCTGTTTATTTTAAATGAGGGTGTTCTTCACTATAGGAACTTCTGTGCACATCTATGTATGCACACATTTTATAATTTAACTTTTTATTTTTTATATAAATACCAACTTGGTGTCATAGAATCACGTTACTACAGTATACCAACATTTTTGCTAAATAATTTTTACGTGGCTCGTTGTACGTATCGCATCAGTTTCCTAGTGAAATTAACACTAGAGGTGCTACGGCAGATTATTAGTTCTTAATCACTTTTCACTCTGTTCCTCACACAATGCAATCTTATGACATCTAAACAATTTTATTATAGCTAAACATTATTTACTATTGAAAGGTGATACATTTTAATGTTAGAATTAAATTGCACAAAATTGTTCATTTGCAATCAAATTGCACGTTAGCTCAACTGATTACACTTCGTAGCATTACACTTGTGATGCAAAGGACTGGGGTATGAGTCCTGAAGAGCTTGCGATTTGACACGTGAGCGGAAAGTGTCATAGAAGCACCAAAAAATTAGGTGATTTCTTTTTTATCATTTGCTATTATGACACTATCAGCTAGGCTTAGGTTTAAGGTATAGGGTAGGGAGTTCAGTTTTTTTTAAATACTTGATAGAGCTGTTACCTAAAAACCTCATCTGTTTGGAAGAAAGTTTAACTAAATTTTAGCACAAACAGAGGTGGGTAGAGTAGCCAAAACCTGTACTCATAGTAAAGTACAATTACTTAAAAAAATAATTACTCAAGTAGAAGTACTAACATAAATAATTACTTGAGTAAGAGTAAGAAAGTATCCAATTAAAAGAGTACTCAAGTAGTGTGTAACTTATTACTTTCACAAATGACATTATGGATTTGAACTCCCCTATATTCCATTACATAATGCACATTTAACATGCATTATAAAATTATTATTATTATTATTATTATTATTAATGGAAATTGGATGGATGTCCACCATGGTTGTCCAGAATTGCCAACTGTGGCTTAGCCTGGTTGAGATGAAGGATGCCGACATGGTTTGCTTCCTTGGTGCCCCTATCTCCCAAGCTTGCCTGTTTGATGACACCATCAATGACTTTGCTCAGCAGTTTTCGATGGTCAAGAAGCAGATGGAGGCTATCCAGCATATTCTGCCCTGGCATGGTTTAAGGTTCCGCACCCCATTTGCTCATCGCAGAGGGCATCCTTCTACAGCAGCCACACCAGCTCCGCTGCAGCCTGAGCCAAGTGCTCGGCCCTGGCGTAGAGCCCCCCGCAGGAAGTTGTCACCACCCCATCCTACGAGCCAGCACCAAGAACCCCAGGAAGGCTTCGAAGCACACCTGAGACAGGCTACCCAGGGGCGAGGAGACCCGATGTAAAAAAAAGAGCAGTTTCCTCACTTCCTGGTTCACACACTTGCCATTTACAGGCATCGTTGTACATCGCCGCGAGGCCCCCTCCGAAGGGAAAGAAGGGGACAATCGCATTTGACATACCTGCTGATGGGGCCTCATGGTGGGGTGGAGCAGGAACTGTTACGTCGAGGAGCCTGGTGTCCTGAGCCTGTGGCTGTGCTGAAAGGACCTCTAAAGCACTTACCTCCCTCAGTGTGCCCACAAAAGGACTGGTCAGCGATGGGGGAGGAGGCTCCCCATCCTCGTAGCTCATCACAACCACCTGAGCGTGTGCTGCAGCTGGGTGCGCGATGGTGGGGAAACTGCATTCATAGCGCCCTGGCTGCGAATGTTCAATGTATGGTGGTCGTGACAATAGCCTTCTACAGAAGGATGCGATAGAGCCTGTCCCTCCAGCGGAGATGAAGAAGGGATTTTACAGCCCCTACTTTATCATATCAAAGAAAAGCGGTGGGTTGTGGCCAATCTTGGGCCTGCAAGCGCTGAATCGGGCCCTGCACAAACTCCCATTCAGAATGCTGATGCAGAAGCGCATTCTGTCATGCGTCCGACATCAAGATTGGTTCATGGCGGTAGACCTGAAAGACGCGTACTTCCATGTCTCACACAAGTGGTCCCTATTCAATAGTGCCACCTACACTGAACCATGTTACATGATCTGCTGATGAGGATGCAGCAAGCTGTAGCGTGCCAAAGGAGCATAAGCATCAGACTGCATGTAACCCTCCCCGACGGCCCACTAAGACGTCATATTTGTTTTTATTAGGTTCCTGGCATCCGAACACGGATTCCCTTGGGGGGTGGGAACAAGCGACATGGCAAGCATGGGAGCAGGCCATGCCAGCCGCTGCCTTTTCCTCTCTATGTTTCTCCTCACAGTGTGTTAGATGCGACTGGGGCCATCTAGCTATAACACGCATTGGTGAAGGCGTACTTTTCCAGTCTTATTCTTTCAGGGGGACAATACCCCGCAGAGACCACAACCTGCCCAGGCTGGGGTAGGTAAAAATGTGGCAAATACATCACATAGGTTTTCAGGCCACATGTGGAAGTGCCACGATGGTAGATCCTACCTCACGAGGGAAGATTTGCTACAAAACACAGTGACCAGGGGGCAGAGGGAACTGCCCAAGGGAGACGTGGGTCCGCCAGCAGGGGGACCATACCGTGGAAAATATGCACAGGGGGATGCTCCCTTGAATTCACGGACCAGAGGGCTAAGGAGGAATGATATCCAGGGAGCGCGAATTTTGTGGACTCACCTGGGAGTAAAAGCACATGTGTTCACCTCAGTGGAGGGGAAAGGCACTAGTGCAAGTGGTACATCCGGACAGTCATCCTGTGTTACCGAGTTCTACATGCTCGGACCTGACAAAACACGGGATGAAACCGACTCAACCCGGAGATTGTAGAATTTCGCAAAGGTATTTGGTGTCACCCAGTCCGCTGCTCTACAGGTGTCTGCTAGTTGGCCTGTGCCCACGAGGATGCCATACTTCTTGTAGAGTGTGCTCGAACCCGGGTGGGCATGGCCTGGGTCTGATAGGCCAATGCGATGATGTTGACTACCCAGTGGGCAAGCCTCCATTTGGAGACAGCATTCCCTTTCTGCTGTCTCCCAAAGCAAACAAAGAGCTGCTCAGAGGGTCTAAAGCTCTGTGTGCAGTCCAAATAGGTACACAAAGCACGTACCGGACACAGCAACGATAAGGCTGGGTCTGCCTCCTCCCAGGACAGCGCTTGCAGGTTCACTACCTGGTCCCTGAAAGGGGTCCTAGGAACCTTGGGCACATAGTCCGCTCGAGGTCTTAGGATGACATGAGTATCTGCCAGACTGAACTCCAGGCAAGTGTCGCTAACAGAGAACGCTTGCAGGTCTCCAACCCTCTTAATGGAAGTGAGCACAATCAGGAGGGCCGTCTTATGGGAGAGGGTACTTAGCTCGACTGATTCTAGAGGCTTGAAGGGGGTTCTCTGAATGCCCGTAAGGACCACAGAGAGTTCCCATAAGGGGAACAGGTATGGCCTTTTATACCTATATGTCTGGGGGCGGGACATGGAAATTCTTTTCGCCAATTTGGCATTGGCCTTTTTCATATACAGAGGTACCTGAGGCTCCTGAAAGAAGCCCCTTGTGTCACTACAATTGAGTGAGTGACAGAAGGGGAAAAGATACCAGATGAAATCTCACTTAAAATGTTTAAAACTTATAATGAAACTACTTGCAGTTGCATTAACCACACCTACACACCCACATATGAAACGCATGCATACATGTACACACACACACACACACACACACGCAAACACAAACATTGATGCAGCTATCCTCATGAGGACTCTCCATAGCCATAATAATTTTTATACTGTATGAACTATAGATTCTATCCCCTAACCCTACCATCACAAAAAACTTTCTGCATTTCTACTTTTTCAAAAAACATAGTTTAGTATGTTTTTAAGTTATTTGAATTATGGGAACACTAGAAATGTCCTCACGAACCACATTTATAGCATAATACCCTTGTAATTAACAGTTTGTAACCTACAAAAAAATTGTAAGTCATGTGACTGAATAATGCTTTCATAACGTGGACCAACATCATTGTGAAGCACCTGAAATATTGCTCTGGTCATTCTGAAACGCCAAAGACTGTCATCAAAATACTATCACCTCCCAGAACTGTCAGACACACTGTCCCTCCCAGACTTAAGGCATCTAACGTGATTGCTGGCAAACATCAAGTTTGTGAGAGTGTTTTGTCTGCACTCTCTGAAGGCCCCTACACACTTCCTACAAAATTGAAGAACGAATGGGTGTGACATTTATTTAGAACAAAACTGGGACAAAAAGAAAGTGTTTTTTTTTAGTTTGTTTTGGTTGTTTGTAAAAGCTCATCAGGGATGAACATTAAAAAAAAAGGCTTTTAAACACCTTCTTAAAGCCATTGGTCCATGTCATTGGTCGATATGACCTTTAGCTCCACCTACTTTGAGGCCGAGAGCTAATTGTTGTTCAATCAGTTAAAATTAGTCAAAATGAACACACCGGCATGTTGAGTTATTAGCGAGCTGGCACAAATTTACCTTCATCTGTATGATCGTTCGCAAAGACACTTATTCCAAGAACATGTCATGTGACATCTACAAAAGGAATCAAATCTACTCAAATGCTCTTACGTGCCCATTTGCCCTGTTATTGTATATGCTGCTTCTGCATTCGAAGGCCATTCACACATATGCTAAAGTAAAGTATGCCCATCATCATTCATTTCTGTATTCTACCCTTTTACACTTGTTTATACAACAATATTTGCAGCTGTAACAGTGGCATCATAAATTACAATAAAAGAGTGTAATCGCCAAATATTATGGCCGCGTTAGCACATTAGACCTATGACCATTTTACCTGGCCCTTGAGGCCTTTTGAGAAATAATTTGAAAAGCAAAAAAATGGCCTTGATTCAATTAACTGTAAATAATAATAATAATTAAATAATGTTTAATAATTCGTTGCTCAACAGTTTAAAACTTATTTTTGACTCTAAGTGAAGAACAAAGAAGCACTTTGCCGTGAGTGTGCCGGGGCCTTTAACCACTAAAATATATTGCTGTTAAAAAACGGAGGTTTCCTTAGTGCACTAATTTTCATTTCCACTTTGCACCAGTTTTTGTGATGGGAGAAAAGTTCTTCAGGTTTTTACTGGTAGGGCACTCAATATGGTTAGAATTATGTTTGGGGTGTGGTTAGGGCATCTGCATTTATGGCATTTATTCACTAAGTGTTTTTGCTATTTATTGTGATTTTTCAGATTAATTAAATTTGGATCTTGAATGGAAACATGACCAATTATTTTTTTTTTCTTCTACATAACTATACTTTAAAAATGAATGGAAAACATCTTGTACTTATGTACATTCAGAGATGTGTGCATGATACAGAAATCAAGATCTGCATCCCCATACACTGATTTTTAAAGTATTTCTGAGCTTTTGATAGGATACAGATCAAAAGGGAAGTGGAGAAAGAAAGAGAGAGAGAGAGAGAGATGGGAAATAGATTTAGGACATCACACATGCCAGACTCAAAACTGAATCCACAAGGGCCTCATGGCCCATATGTATAGTCATCTTGTGTGATGACCACTGCACCACAGCTCCAGGAAGAGCAAAGTCAAATCCTGACGCACAGTTGGTCAGTCAGAAAAATAACTTTACATCAAGGAATAGTTCACCTGAAAATGTAAATGTGGCCATTATTTATTTACATGCATGTCGTTCTAAACCCAAAAGCTGTTATATATTTATTTTTATCTTTATATGGCTCTTTTCCACAAAACAGTTCATAGACTGTCAAGCCCCATAAAAGGCAAAAAACACCATGAAAGTGTCCATGAGACATTTGCTCTACATTCCAAGTCTCTTGTAGCCATACAATAGCTTTGTGTGATGAATATACTGAAATTTAAGTCTTAAATGTATAATCATCATCTTCCATATGCATTTTCTAATCAGTGCGCTCATGTCTGGTTGTGAAGTGAGAACCAATACTGTTTGCTGTCAAAGACATCAAACCTAGTGTAATGTGTCAACACTTCAGCAATGCACATTTTTTTAATCTGAATGCAGATGTGATAGAGATTTCTGAGTGTGTCAGAAGGAAATTATTTTTGGATAATGACTAATAACAGAAAGTTTGTTCTGTTCCTCACACAGAGCTTATGACTTCAGTGAACTTGGAATGTACGGGTATTGCAAGTCAATTTACATAATATTTTTGTGCCCCCCTTTTTTTGTAGAGCTTGATAGACATGTTCATTATGAACTGTTGTTGTATGGAAGACAGCTGCAGGACAATAAAAATCTGCCTTTGTTTTTCAAAGAAAAAAATAACAGCATGCAAGTTTGTGATGACATCATTTTGAGGCAAATAATTCCTTTTGTGCTCCTGTTATTGCTTAATGTAAATAATTACATTATTTTACATACAGTGCTGCTCTGAATGAACAAGATATATTTTAGGATTAAATACATTATTGGTAGTGATATTTGATATATCTTGCCACTACAACTTAAGTTTGCAAAATGTTTTAATAACAGGAACTCACATTTGCATGTAGTAAACCACAAGCCTATGAAGATTCCAACAGTTTTACAATGACAGGTCAACATAAAACTGTAAACATCAACAAAATTAGTATCACTCTATCCAACTCAGTCAGAGTTTAGCTAATAATTCTGCTTTTATTTAATTATATATATATATATATATATATATATATATATATATATATATATATACACAGTATATATTTTAAACATCAGAAAGCTTTGAAATCACTTGATCAGGTTTATCTCCAAAAATAAATCTTTAAAAGCAGATGGAGCCATATAAATACCATATAAATAAGAGAAAAGCCCTGACCTGTGTCTGCACCATGATCTGAGACATCCATGTGTTGGTCAAACATTACGAAAAGTCTATCTTTCATGGTTATCTATAGGGAATATGCATAAAAAAAGTTACTTCAGCACATAGAACTCAGGAATGTCCACAAGATGCATAAGGTTTGAGGAATGATTGTATTTTTTTCTGTTGGAGACTTGAGCAACATAAAACCTTTTGTTTTGCGATACCAACATCATCATGTTAATGATGAGATGCATATGGATACGCATATACTGTATGCATACATAGACATACACAAACATACAGTATCTCACAAAAATGAGTAAACCCCTCACATTTTTGTAAATATTTGATTATATCTTTTCATGTGACAACACTGATGAAATGACACTTTGCTACAATGTAAAGTAGTGAGTGTACAGCTTGTATAACAGTGTAAATTTGCTGTCCCCTCAAAATAACTCAACACACAGTCATTAATGTCTAAACCACTTGCAACAAACGTGAGTACACCCCTAAGTGAAAATTTCCAAATTGGGCCCAATTAGCCATTTTCCCTTGGTGTCATTTGACTCATTAGTGTTACAAGGTCTCAGGTGCGAATGGGGAGCAGGTGTGTTAAATTTGGTGTCATCGCTCTCACACTCCCTCATACTGTTCACTGGAAGGTCAACATGGCACCTCATGGCAAAGAATTCTCTGTGGATCTGAAAAAAAAGAATTGTTGCTCTACATAAAGATGACCTAGGCTATAAGAAGAATGGAAGGTGGAGGAGCAGACAGACAGACAGACAGATAAGAAAGAGTGACAGACAGATGGACAGACAGACGGATGGATGGATGTGCCGAAACCTGATTTGAGGTGAGTTCAATAGCTCACATGACAACCAAATGTTTCCCAGACAAACGTGAAGGCTTCCTGGACAGGCTGACACCTAAGAAAATCTAGAGGCTTTATCAGATGGAGAACTGAGTTTGTTCCTATAGTCTTGGTGAAAATTCACTTGGTGGAGTTCTGCCTTTATAATTACAAAACCATTTCTGGATTAAATCTAAACATCAGCACTTCCCACTCCGAACAGTTGAAACAGCGTTGAACCATGTGCTTGGTGCCAACAAAAATTATGGGAACATTAATTTGTTTTCACATTAGTAGAGCATCCAAATGGCCCAGTCCGTGTTGTGAAAACTTAGGTGTTTTTGAATTTGCTATGTGTTGGAGCAATACCTCTGGTTTCTTGGGAAAATTAGCATGAAAAAATGCAAGTGTTTTAGTAACAAATCAGACAACTTCACTTGAATCCTTGAATAAACCGAAGCAGTGTTCCAAAGGCTGAATCCTCTTTTTGTTTGCTTTTAATACAAATACACAATTATTTTTACTTTGTATTCCATAGAATTCTCAAGAACTATTAGCATTCAAGTGGAAATGTAGTAATTTGTGCTGAAGCGAAACCAACCGGTTCTTCAACATTGTTAGCTAGTGCATATACTGTACCTGTAAAAGAAATCCTTCAACCAGTACACAAGAATAATTTACCAATTTTTGTATGCCGCTTGGGGATGTGCCCAAAGCTGAATATCTTATTCGGAAAGGCATGGATAATGACTTCAAAAAGAATAACGGATTCATCTGAATAATATAAAAAAAATAATGGTTTGACTGATAATCCAAAAAGCACAAGGATAAAGCAACATTTTAAATAAACTTTACGAATCTGTGCAGCCAATATTTCTAAAGTGTAAAACTTTATGAATGAAAATGCGCACGATGTGATTTCAGATTGGATGGGCACGGTCTCGACTCCACTTGTGGTCTCTGTACACATCTGTAGCTTATCAAGTGTAACATAAACTGAGATACCACAACATTTACACTTTCCACTTCTTGAAATGTCTGTTAATGTATCATGCATTTCACAAGTGATTCCCATGTATTTATTTATAGCCTAAACCTGAGAGCGATGTTACATTTTTGACCTGAAGTGATTATTTCACGTTGGTGATCATCTTTCCGTCTCTTAAAGTTGAACAAATTTATATTCAAATCAGTGATTAAGAAAAGGATCTGGTTAAGACTTTATTTCACAAAAAAAGTTACAAATACTTCATAAATGTTTAAATGCTCCTTAGAGTATTTATCTATTAGGAATATTCCTCCTTTTGTAAAATAAAGAATCTGAAACATGTTTTTGTTCTTCTTTAAACTGTGCTAAATTTGAAAATGTTAAGTTTTCTTGAACTCTGGTAAGACTCTATATAAATTTTAAATTATTATTATTATTGTTGATTAACTAAATAATGGTGTCCTGTCATAAAATTTCCTGATAGACTTGCAGGACTTTCGCCTGTTTGTAGGCTATATTGATTTTATTTTCATTTCTTTTAATGTTTGAATTTGTATATTTATTATTCACTGCAAAATTGTGTGGTTCACATTTCTCATTTTGCTTGACACATCTTGCCTCCAGAATAATGTTGTTATAC
This sequence comes from Moxostoma hubbsi, assembly GCA_032164185.1. Classification (NCBI taxonomy): domain Eukaryota; kingdom Metazoa; phylum Chordata; class Actinopteri; order Cypriniformes; family Catostomidae; genus Moxostoma; species Moxostoma hubbsi. The sequence continues at coordinate 78,846,198 of JAVLUX010000001.1, read as the reverse complement.
ATGTACAGACAAATTAAAATGTTTCATGCAGATATTAATATCTGAATTACCAGGAGAAACCATGGTTAACAACATATTCCACAGTTAATGTAGCTTACAAAATTCAGCTTCATCTGGTAAGAAAAAAATAATAAAATCATATTTATTTTAAAATAATAATTGTTTATTATTATGAAAAGGCATATACAAGCCATATTTTATTAATATAAACTATATAGAGTAATACTTAAAAATGGGCATTTTGTTTAGTTTTGACGCACTTCCGGTTTAAGCCCCGCCCACACACGGTTCTATCTGAATACAGAGACAGATCAGATAATTTTGTCATATGAACAGATACAGATACAAATGCAGATAATGGCTCTGTAGCACATCCCTATTGCTGCTTGACAAAGAAGAGATTAATTGTTTTTATATTGCATTTTCAACTAATACAGTAATCCTTTACTGTGCATTCCCTATGTGACCAATGACAACATACAATGTCATCATATGTATACACATTTTTGAGTGTATAACTGATTACAATATTATTCGTTACTGTAATCAAATTACTTTTTACTCAAAAAGTAACAATGCATTGCATTTGACTTTAAGTGAAGTTAGTACATTTTAAGTACTTAATTTGGGTTACAAATATTACTAAATGAACAATATATAAAACTTATATAATGTTAGTATGGATACATGAATTAAATATGTATGTCTGTTTGTGTTTCTGTAACAGCTGAAGGAACAATGGCAATGGAGGACATACAAACATTATTATATGCTGAAAATTAAATATTTTGTGAAAATTGTTTTAAAAGTAACTTAAATTTAAAATTATTTGCAATGTGATTAATTTCCCCCATAAGTAAAGTTACTTGTAAAGTAACATAATTACCTTTATAAAGAAGTAATGAGTAATTTGTAGTGGATTACAATTTGTTTGAGTAATTTGCCAAATACTGGTTGCTCATTACAATATCAATGAACAATATCAATATATTGACAGCATCTATAATGTACAATCAGCTTTAGAGATGTACAACTGTTTACACATATTTTGAGGTTCATAGAATAATGAATTCATGGAATTCATAAGTTAGTAATTGTATTGAACTTATAATAAATGGAATTAAATATTTTATCACTGTAATATTTAACACATTTAATGCATTTAAATAATTTTACATTATAATTGTTTCATTCTGTTCTGTGTGATTTCTAAAGACACAAACACAAAACAGTAAATTTGTTTCAATTTATTTTATACTTGCTGAGCACTGATGATGATTAATTTCAACCATGTAAACAATGACTTTGAGTTCAGATTAACTTTTGTTAGTCCTTTCTGGATTTCATTTTCAAGTGAATTTTCCATTACAAATATCTTTCTTGGATAACGGTTCTCCATCATTTACAGATAAATAAGAGCTTCACTATGGGATTGTGTCTGAACATCAAACTCTGACAAATCTGGCAGTACCCTCACAAACGTTTAGGCAATTTCAATTCCGCTAAGTTTTAAGAGGGATTGTAGGTCTTTCCAAATTGTATATACAGTACATTCTGTACATACCCAAACATATAAATATATATTACTATACACTTTATATACTAATGCCAGCAAATTAAAAATCTTAGCAATAGTCTTCTAAATAATCACATCTGACTATTCTAATTCAATATACCCATGAGTGGAAGCTGTGATTTGCAAATATTATGAGTGAACATTGGCAGCTGATTCAAACTCATAATGATAGACATTTTAAGCCCAAGGCAAATGTTTTATCAGTTTGTTTCAGGAAATTGTGGCTTGTTTGGTTAAGAGGCTATTATACTGCAATTTAAAGCAAGAGTGAGGTTAAGATTGTATGATGGCATGAGGAAGTAGAAAACACTGTTCAGAGACAACAATGTCAATGAAATGAATTATCAATGAAATTATGCAAAGGAGATCAGATAATAATACACTACTAAAGAAATTATTAAAATGGTCCAAAGTAGCTGATTTCAAGGATGAGGGTTCCCAGTCTTCTTGTCTAATGTATTTCCATGACCATTCCATTACCTATTCAGTTGATTGTGATTAGGCCTACTTGATTTTAAAAACAAAAAATAATAATTTTGATTCAGACCAATGCACTAGTGAATCATTCAGATTGAGTTGTGAATAATTTTGACCAATTAATTGAAAAGCACAGACTCAAAAGAACAATTAATTCACAACAAAATACACCAATATTTAGCCTGTGAAATATTTTAGAGTAGTGCATAATTACAAAAATGCATATTTCATGACTTTTTAAATTTTCAGGACATTTCAGGTTTTTTAATAATCAAAACTTTTTCCAGGCCTGGAAAACACAGTTTTAATATTCACTTATATTTTTGTGTTTTTTTTTTTTTTTTTAGCATTTTAACTTTGTGTCAAATCTTTGAGAAAAGGCCAATGAAAAATTGGCGAGTTGAATTTGCATGCCACTCCCCCCGACATATGTATATAGGGGAGATCGGAGGTTCATTCAGACTTTTTCTTCGGAGCCGAGCGGTTGTATTAACAGCTAGCTGAATACTACTGCCATCCATTCACCTCTCTGCAATGCATTGCTGTTGTATATACGTCGCATTCCAGTGGTTCTCTCTCCACTCTGCACTCCGCTGCAGACTACACCCCTGGGCTCTTCGACAGTGCTTTAAAGAGTTTTTCCATCTAAAAGTGTGTGTTTCCTCTATTAGAGCAGGCACAGTGACGTTGAACATCATTATTAAAGACACATCTTTTTATGCAAGCCTTATGTCTCTTCCGGAGCTCATGAGCAAGATGAGATGGTGATCGCTGCATCGGAGTGTGCCTTAGTGATATCAGATGGCGAGGACTCGACCAAGCTGCTGCCTTCGGGTGTGGCAGCCCTGTCTGAGGCCGATGTGGAGCTGACTGCCAAGCTTGCCCGGGCTTGACGACTGGGTTTTGGGTTCAGCACGCCAAGGGTTACCCCAAGTGGACAAAGCGATAGCTTTGATGTCTGCTGTAAATTGAAGGAGCTGGTATCCAGACCACACCTTCCCCCGGTGTAGGGCCGGGAGGTAAATACCTTGTTCCCTTCTTTTCTGTTCGACCCCCCCCCGGGTGGTGGTACCTACATTTAAAAAAAAGAGCACTTTCCTTTGTCCTCTGGTCACAGTGCCGCCGTTCATGGGCCCCACCCCTATGGTAACTGGACACCTGGTGCTCGCAGCCTGAGCATCATGAACGCGGCCCTCCTGCCTTCACATGCCCTGCTGCACCATACAAATCACACACTTGACCAGCTGGTGGTGATGAGTCTCAAGGACAGCCTGAGAGGCCCTCCTCCTCAGTCGCCGGCCCGCCATATGCCAGGCGCCCAGATTAAGGTAACTGCTAAGGTAAGCAGAACTCCCCGCCACAACCCCCCCCCCCCCCCCCCCCCCCCCCCCCAAACCATCCCACTCATCAATGCAATTAAACTCGCCAGGTCCTGCCCCGGTGCCGCAGTGTTCTCTTCACATCAGTGAAGGACAAGAGCACTGGCGTCCTGCGGGCAGAGATCACGGTCCTCTTAATAAGGAAGGTCGTGACAGATCCTGTCCCTCCAGCAGAGATGAGACAGGGGTTTCACAGCCCTTATTTCATAGGTAGGGCGGTGGGTTGCGGCCAATCTTGGACCTGTGAGTTCTGAACCGGACCTTGCACAGACTCCCGCTCTAGATGCTGACGCAAAAGCACATTTTGACATGCATCCGGCATCAAGATTGGTTCGCGGCGGTAGACCCGAAGGACGCATACACGTCTTGACTTGCCTCGACACAGACCCTTCCTACGGTTCGCGTTTGATGGCCGGGCGTATCAGTACAAGGTCCTCCCCTTCATCTTGTACCTGTCCCCTTGTGCCTTCATGAAGGTCGCAGAGGCAGCCCTTGCCTCGTTAAGGGAAGTGGGCATCCACATACTCAATTACCTCGATGACCACTGATTCAAGCATGCTCTCGAAAGTAATTGTGTGCACTCAGGGACCTGGTACTCGCGGACCTTAGCCGTTTAGGGCTTTGAGTCAACTGGGAAAAGAGCAAGCTCTCCCTGGTTCAGAGCATCTCTTTCTAGGTATAGGAGTTAGACTCTGTGTCAATGATAGCGCGCCTCATGAACGAGCACGTGCAGTTGGTGCTGAACTGCCTGAACTTATCTTGGCGGCAAATAACGGTCCAACTAAATACTTTCAGAGGCTCCTGGGGAATGTGGCATCCTCAATGGCAGTCATGGTGATGCATATTAGACCGCTACAGAACTGGCCCCAAACTCAAGTCCCGAGGTACATATGGTGCCACGGCACACACTACTTTTTGCCTTTTTCAGCCAGTGGACCGACCTTGCGGGCCAGAGTCCCCATACAGCCAGAGTCCCCATACAACCCCATACAGTCCAGGTGCATCATGGTTACAACAGATGCCTCCAAGACAGGTTGTGCACTGTGAGCAACGGGCATGCAGCTGCTCGCTCCTATACAGGACCTCACCTGCTTTGGCACACCAACTGCCTCGAGTTGCTGGCAGTACAGCTTGCTCTTTGCATTTGATTCAGGGTAAGCACGTGTTGGTCCGGACGGACAAAACCTTGACGGCAGCCTATAGAAACCACCAATGTGGTTTATGCTCCCGTCTTATGTCGTGACTCGCCCTTCACCTCTTTCTCTGGAGTCAGCAGAGACTCGGGTCATTGCGCACCACTCACATCATGGGCCATTGCAATGTCACAGCAGATGCTCTGTCACGGCAAGTAACCCTCAGGCGGTCCAGCTGATTTGGAGCCGATTGGGCCAGGCACAGATAGACCTGTTTGCCCCCATGGAGTCCTCCCTCTGCCCGCTCCGGTATGCCCTGATGGGAGTACAGACGCGCAGGCACACAGCTAACCCTGAGGGCTACGCAAGTATGAATTCCCTCCAGTGAGCCTACTTGCACAGGTTAGTCAGGGAGCACGAGGAGCAGGTGTTCTTGTGGCTCCGTACTGGCCCACTCAGACCTGGTTCTTGGACCTCACGCTCCTCGTGACAGCACCACCCTGGCAGATTCCCCTGAGAAAGGATCTTCTTTCTCTGGGACGGGATGCCATCCGGCACCCACGCCCAGACCTCTGGAATTTCCATGTCTGGTCACTGGACGGGATGCGAAATACCCAAGTCGTCTACCACACGCTGTGGTTTACATGATCACTCAGGCCATATGTCAATGAAATGACATATGTTCGCTAAGTGGTGTTCAGAGGTGCTTTCCTCCCTGCAAATAATTGGAGGGGCAGCTGTCAACCGTCCACTCGAAGTCTTGTAGTTGCTGTAGCAACACCACAATGCTGTTAAAGGTAAGTTTCTTGTTAACCACGACCCATTTATCGGGTTCATTCCCTCATGTGACCTCTTGGTGGTTCTCTTGGGCCTACGAAGTGCCCCCTTCGAGCCCCTTGAGTCAGTCGAGCTGAAGGCCATCCCTCTGAAGACAGCCCTCCTGACCGCGTTCACTTCCATCAAGAGGGTTGGGGACATACAAGCGTTCTTTGTTAGCTGGACAGCGGAAAGGGAACGCTGTTTCCAAACAGAGGCTTGCCCACTGCATCGTGGATGCCATCGCATTGGCCTACCAGACCCAGTCTGTGCCCGCCCTCTTGCGGGTTCGAGCACACTCTACAAGGAGTGTGGCATCCTCATGGGCACTGGCCAATGGCACCTCTCTAGCAGGCATCGGCAGAGCAGCAGGCCTTCACAAGGTTTTTCCAGATTTTTTCAATCTCCTGGTTGAGCCGGTATTCGTCCTGTGTTCTTTCAGGTACGAACAGGTAAATAAAATCGTTACATGGGGCAGCCGGCCGGGGTGTACCACTTGCGCATAGTGCCTTTCCCCTCCAGGTAGGTGAATCTGTGTGCTCTTTCTCCCATGTGTGTTCATGACTTGCTAACCCTGGATGCTCTTCCTCCTAGCCCTCTGACTTTCAAATTCAGCGTAGGAATCTGTAGTCAGACCCAGTACGTGTGCTAACAGGCCATGTACTGGGGTAAGTGCTCCACAGGTCTCGGCCACCCTAGTAATCTCCTGTGTATTTTCTGCAATACGTTCTCCCTTCTCTGCTTTGGTAGAACCGCGTCTCGCTTGGCAGAGCCTCCTCTGTCCAGTAGCTGTGCTTGTGGAAAAACTCCTCCCCCACGATGGGTCGAACGTAACACCGCACCTCTTCCATGTGTGACATTCACCACTTTCATACCCTCCCCCCTAAGAAGGGCAGGGTGTGGCCTCTGCAGGGTATTTTCTCCCTGAAAGAATAGGAACTGAAAAGAACGCCGTACTCGGCGCATTTTATGAGCATTAAGGGCCCCAGCCGAACCTAATTTCTAAGTGGAGAGAAAGAATTAGAGAGAAAAGGCCGCGGCTGGCTGCCCATACTGGACACATCTCCTTCCCCCACCTCAGTGTTATGGGGTAGCATCCGGCCTTTTTGGGGCATCTGGGGAGGCTCCGTGCAGCCTGAATGCATCTGTTCTTATGCTCGTTGTAGCTGACCTACACCTGCATCGGCAGTTCACGTGACCGTTCAGCCTTTGTGGCAGTTCTGAGTGACTGAGACATTGTGTCCCTCTTGCCACAGGCTGAACTGCACTGCTGTAATGTCCGGGACCTTGTCTCGGCTCCTCAGTGCAAAACCTGAATGAACCTGCATTCCAATCTCCCTTTTATACCCGTATGTTGGGAGGAGTGGCATGCAAATTCAACTCTCAAAGATCTGAAGGTAAATTGGGCTCCCAAGAGTGACCCCAGTGTCACCATCTATTCAATCAGGGAACAGAGGCTACAATAGTAACCAAGACGTTTTTCCACTTTTCTACTGTTTCATCTGTGCACCTGTTTCTCTAGTTTTTTTTTCTTTTTCTTTTTCCCGCTTTTTCCACTTGTCTCAACCTCATGTATTCGTTTTCTCCACTGTGTTTTACATCATTCTCAAACATCTGCTGATTAGGCACCACATCAATCTCAAACCCTGAAAATTCTTATTCATGTCGGCACTAATGATGTCCAGCTTCACCAATCGGACATCACTAAAGAACATTTAAAAAATAATTTATGTCAGACATTGTAATATGCTCTGGCATCTTTCCTGCTCATCGTGGTGATGAGGTTTATAGTTGTAAACCTGTGTTAAATGGGGTTAATAAATAATAGCACTATGTTAGAGTGATTTGGTAACTTAAGTGTAATATATGAGGGTTGTTGTTGAAAATATGTCTTGAATAATAACTGTGATATAAATTGTAATTTGAGGGTGTACTTTATGTTAAACACAGTTATATAAGATATTTGCGGTAAAAGAACTGAGAGCTCATGGGAAGGCTCGTTGAGGGGAAACCCCAAAAATGTATATAGTTTGTGAGAAATGTACTGTCCATGATGTGATAGGCTAATTCCTTGTTTGTGTACGTCTTCTTTGATGCATGATAAATGTTTAACAGTGCCCTGACATGTCAATCAAGGGATTGTTTGTTTAAAAAAAACGTATCTGTGTTTTATTGAGAAGAGATAACACAGAAGAGCTTTTTGTTTTGTTGAGTGAACTGACGCTAAAAGTCCAGAAGATTTCATGTGTGATTGTTCACTGACGGAAATCATAATGATGGTTTACATATGAACACGTAGAGACTCTGTATACTAAGCACGAGTGTGTTTTAGTCAGAGGGATTTGTTCGGACACTGTGGAAGAATCCAGATAGCTCTTTGAGTCACCGGATGCACTCAAAGATCCTCTGGCTATGGGGGATTTAGACGGTAAGAAGAGGCTAACAGGCGTGTGATTCATCGCAGTTCGTGAGCTGTGAGCCGGTGTGAAAGCTGAAATCCAGTGAGAGCTTGATTATCAGACATTGAGGAGTTTCAGGAACTCAATACATGGTTGAGCGAAGAGGCCAATTTACAGTTTCAAAGGCCACTCCGAATGCAAGCTACGACACAGGCCTGCAACTGTGTGTGTGTGTGTGTGTGTGTGTGTGTGTGTGTGAGTGTGGGCGTGTGTACATTTGATGTTGATCGATGTTTATTATATACTTATAAGGATTTAAGTTTAATATTAACACCGAAAGAGGTTATTTTTGGTTAAGTGTATGTTCCTGTGAGTGTATGGAGCGCCTAAAGGGTTAAAATACCAGAAAAGGTATTTTCTGAAGGGTATTTTATAAAGGGTAAGATAAATCTATTTTTTATGTAAATAAATATTATTGTTTATTCGTTTAAGTTCATGTGCATATGTCTGGGGATGTAATAATTCTGAAATCTGGGTTATTAGAAGGTGATAGTCGAGAGGCTAAATCTAAAAGAACCTGGTGCGCCTTCCGTCAAATATGTTAGGTGCAGGGACTTACCTAACGGGAAGGAAGCGTTACACAAAGTGGGGGCTCGTCCAGGATATATATGTATATATGTATATATGTATATATGTGTATATGTGTATGTATGTGTATGTGTATATGTATATGTATATGTGCACCTTCTGCTAGTCCCGAGACTAAAAGATAAACAACCCAGACTGTAGCTACAACACTGCCAATTGCCAGTAAAGCTGTTGAAGACACGAAAAAAGCAAAATATGTTGGTTAGCCATAGCAAAACCTTACAGTCTGAGCTTAGTAGTTGGTGCAGTGGGGAGGGCATCGACGAAACACATGCTGTGTTGTTAACGGGTGTACCTACTGAGACAGAGGCAGCCTTTATAGAAGAGTTTGCTCAAAGTTAAAGTGTTTGGCCGAGTAAGAGTCAGAGACACTAGATTAGGGCCAAAACCCAATACCTTAATGGTATTATGTGAGTGTAGAGGAGTTGTTGACCCCAGTAGTGCGCCAACTGAACTGCCGCCAGTAGAGGGAGCTGTGCCATGGAAGGATGTTGTGACCTCTAAAAGTGACTCACCAGCAGACCCAAGCGAGTTCGCTGCCAAACTTTCACTGTTCCTAAGTGGGGAGGGGAAGTCAATGACTGATGTAGAAGCCCTGTTAACCCCGAGTAATCCAGACACTTGTTCTCCTGAAGCCATAATTAGGGCTGTGGGGGAAGTGTTGAACAAAGCACTTAAGAGTTCCAGTGATGGCACTGGTTATCAGAGGTTACGTATTTTCTCTGGTGTAATTCCAACACCCCAAGGGGAAGAAAATTTTGATTGGTGGATAGATCATGCACGGATGATCCATGAATGCAAATGCTCTGACAAAGAGAAATGCAGACGCATCATTGAAAGTTTGCTTTAGAAATGATCAAAGCCGTCTGGTTTTCCAGCCCAGATGCCAGCATGTTGCAGTATCTGGAGGCCTTAGAAAGTACTTTCGGTTCATCTGAGTCAGGAGAAGATTTTTACCTCACATTCAGACTGCTCAGACAGAGCCCGAATGAATCTTTGTCTGATTTCTTAAAACGAATGGAATGGTCCATAGCCAAAGTAGATAAAAGAGGTGGAATATCATCAGAGAACGTAGACAAGGTTAGAGTAGAGCAGTTATTTAGGGGAGTTGTAGAATTAGGCTTGTTGCTGCTGCAGTTAATGTTAAGGGAAAGAAAAGCTAACCCACTGACTTTCTTAAGGCTGTTAACTGAAATTCGTGAAGCCGAAGAGCAAGAGGCTGCCTGGCACAAACTAGCAGCCACAACTAAAGCTGTTCATTACTGTGATGACCCACAAATCTGTCCCACAATGGTCAGTAACCTGAAGAGTCAACTAAAGAGACAAAATGCCAATTCCCTGTCTGACACCATATCTATCAGAGAACTTGGAAAAAAAGAATAGCAGGCAAAGTAACAACTACCCACCGGAAACTGAGAAGGGCGGTGAGGTGCAGTTGTTGAAACAGCAAGTTCAACAGTTACAGCAACAGATAGCTGCTTGTGCATCGGTCAGACCAAAAATGCACGTCCACCCAAGTCACCTAACCCTCCTCCGGAGTCATGGAGACCCAAGCCAGTATATAACAAAGGTTCTTTTGTTATCGGTGTGGGGAGGATGGGCATATGGTCAGCCAATGCCAAAGTCCAGAGAATTCCATGCAGATAATTCAAAAGTTGATAATCATTGAGAAAGGCCAGAGGGTCAGAGAAAGAAGCTAATCGTATTTACCAGGCTAGAAAGCATAACTGTTTTTCTAAAAACAGTCAGGTGAAGTCTTGCCTGCCAAGTACAGTTCCGCCTAGGTTAGTTGGACCCGCCTCAACAGTCACCCTGAGAATTAATGGAACTCCCTGTCAGGCTCTCCTGGACAGTGGGTCCCAAGTAACTATCATATTTGAAGCCTGGTATGCCAAATACTTACCTGAGGTGGCCATTCATCCACTGGCAGGGTTGTCCATCTGGGGCCTAAGTTCGTCAAGCTATCCATACAAAGGGTACATCGTTATCGATGTTTCTCTGTCTGACATCGGCCAAGTGGATCTGCCTCCATCTTGGCACTAGTGTGCCCGGAGCCCAGAGGACCCTAACAATGCTCGGTGATCATAGGCACGAATGCTAGTTTCTTTAAGTGGCTCACTGAATTTACTGAGACTTCATCTGGCGTTAAGGTGGTGCAGGCTTTGCGAATCCACACGTACGCCCCGTGCCCAACACTGACTTCTGACCGCCCTGAGGGAAAGGTTAAGTGGCTGGGGCCAGGGATGTTAAATATTCCATCTAGAGGGGAAAGTTATGCCATTGTAAAGTGGAGTCGGATAAACCCCTTAGAGAGGATATCTATGTCATTGAACCTGCTTCAAGTAATTCACTGCCTGCAGGAGTGTTCATTCCCCCTTTGGTTGTGCCTACATCAGCAGTAGACATAAATAGTTTCAAACTACTGCTACAAAATTAAACCAGCAAAGACATCACTATTCCTAGTGGGACGGTGGTGGCACAAATGTTTTCTACCGACACGGTCTTAGTCGCTCAAGAAGCACCCAACAATGAAAAGACCATTGACGCAAAGTTATTTGATTTCAGGGGGTCACCCAAACCACCCACGTGGGAGGAGCGTTTACGTCACAAACTCGCAGAGTGACAAAGTGTTTTCCCTGCAGGAGTGGGATGTGGGGTTAGCCCATGGGGTTGAACACCACATTCGCCTTAATGACTCAAGGCCTTTCAGAGAACGCTCTAGGTGAATAGCTCCAGCTGACATTGATGTGAGGAGACATCTGAAAGATCTCCTAGCAGCAGGGATTATAAAAGAATCCCGGAGTCCCTATGCATCGCCTATTGTGATTGCTCGAAAAAAGAACAGAACTGTTAGAATGTGCATTGACTATCGTACTCAATAGTTGCACAATACCAAATCAATATACCACACCACGCATAAATGATGCTTTGGACTGCCTGTTTGGTAGTAAATGGTTTTCAGTATTAGATCTGCATAGTGGCTATTACCAGATAGCCATGTCTGAGGCAGACAAGGAGAAAACCGCCTTCATATGCCCGTTAGGCTTCTATCAGTTTGAACGAATGCCGCAAGGGATCACAGGGGCACCTGCGACATTCCAAAGGTTGATGGAGCATGTGGTAGGGGACATGCACCTGTTACAAGTGATAATATACCTCGATGACCTCATCTTGTTTGGTCGCACCCTCTCGAGGAGCATGAGGAGAGGTTATTGAAAGTATTGGACAGACTTGAGGAATATGGGTTGAAGGGCTCACTAGATAAATGTCAGTTCTGCCAACCCCAAGTGAAATATGTCGGGCACATTGTGTCTAGTGCTGGAGTGTCGCCCGACCCGATTAAGGTAGCTGCAGTATCCCAGTGGCAAGTTCCTACAAATCTAAAGTCGCTGAGATCTTTTCTTGATTCTGTGAGTTCTACCGCAGGTTCATAAAGGGATACTCTACTATAGCAAGGCCTCTGACGGAGTTGACAAAAGGGTACCAACTTGTAAAAGGTCAGTGTAAGCCTATGGAGAAGAAGTACCTCAGAGAAATGGACCCATTTGGAGAGCGATGGGATGAATCCTGCTCTGAGTATTTCAAACAGATAATCCACTGTCTAAATCATGCACCTGTATGTGCCTTTGCAGACCCAGAAAAGCCCTATGTACTTCACGTTGATGCCAGCTTCAATGGGCTGGGTGCCTTATTGAATCAGGAGTATCCTGAAGGGCTGAGACCTGTGGCTTATGCAAGCTGTAAGCTGAGAAGTACTGAACAGAGGTATCATGTGCAACAGTTAGAGTTTGTAGCGCTGAAAGGGGCCGTAGTGGACAAGTTCTACGATTATCTGTATGGAGCCCATTTTTAAGTCAAGACCGACAATAAACTGCTCACATACGTGTTGACAAGTACGAGACTGAATGCCACTGGTCGTCATTGGCTAGCTGCTCTAGCAAACTATAATTTCAGTTTGTAGCATAAGCCAGAGAAACATAACACTGATACGGATGCATTGTGCCGATATCCCGGTCACAGTGATCAGTCGACCTTGTGGACAGAAGTCTCTGAGTCAGGGGTAAGAGCTATCTCCAAGTTGGCTGACAAGCCACCGAATGATAATTTGGTTAGACTGGTGGACCAGTTGGGAGGGTCTCCTGACTGTATTCCTTCGGCATGCGTTTTCCCAGTAATGTTAGGAGGGGAATACATGGAGCCCTTAACAACTCTTGACTTAAGAAAAGCGCAAGAACGAGATCCTGTCATAAGCCCGTTCAAATATCACATTGAGCGTGGTGATGTGCCTATCCTTGAGAAGGGTGTGGACCCTATACATAAGACTTTGCTACGGCAAGTTTCCAAAATGGTAGTTTGAGACACTTTGTTGTATAGGGTGACGCAGAGCCCAAGTGAGAGGCTACAGTTAGTCCTTCATGAAGAGTACCGGTTGAGAGTTCTGAGATCTGTTCATGATGAGTCAGGCCACTTAGGAGTGGATAGAAGCACAGAACTTATAAGAGACAGATTTTACTGGCCACGTATGAGTCATGACATTGAGAAGTATGTAAAGGATTGTGGCCGTTGCATAACTCGAAAGTCATTGCCTACCAAGTCTGCACCATTACAACAGATAACTAGTAATGGTCCACTTGATCTGGTGTGTATAGACTTCCTGTAATTAGAGCCTGATATGAAGGGTGTGTTGAATATATTAGTCATGACGGATCATTTCACCAGATATGCCCAAGCCTTTCCTACTAAAGACCAACGTGCTGTTATTGTGGCCAAAGTCTTAGTCAAAGTTATTCGTCCATTAAGGGTTACCCTCCTGCATTCATTCAGATCAGGGGCGGGATTTTGAGTTGTCTAATCCGAGAAATGTTAAGCTTATTGGGTATTAGAAAATCATGAACTACTCCTTACCGCCCCCAAGGTGACCTGCAGCCTGAGTGCTTTAATAGAACATTGCTTTCTATGCTTGGAACGCTAGAACCCGCAAAAAAGAGTAAGTGGAGTCAGCACGTTAGTCAGCTTGTGCATGCCTACAATTGCACGAAGAATGAGGCAATAGGTTTCTCCCCTTATTATCTTTTGTTTGGACCTGAAGCCAGATTTCCTGTTGACTTATGTTTTGGAACATCTGTAAATAGTCAAAAGGAGGTAATCCATCGTATGTAAAAGATATGAAATCTGAGCTTCAGAAAGCATACAAATTAGCAAATGAGACAGCTGACAGAGCTCACTTGAGAAATAAAGTGAGATGATTAGAAGGTGAATCCACATGGACTGAGTGCAGGAGATTGTGTTTTGATAAGGAATCTGACATTTACAGGAAAGCATAAGTTACAGGACAAATGGAATGCCCTACCTTATGTGATTACTGAGAAATTACCAAACCTACCAGTGTACAGATTGAAACCAGAGGCTGTAGAAGGAAGGTTAAAAACGTTGCATAGAGATCACCAATTGCATATATGAGAGAGTGTGAGATTGCCAGAACCTGTATTGGAAAAACAAGATCCAAAAGTTGTGGTGACTAGAAAACAGGTAGTGAGAGAGAAAAAAAAGTCAGTGACAGACAATGCTCACTTACCCAATGCAGTGTTCACAGAGGATGTGCCGGACAGCGACGAAGATGATCTTTGTTAGTATTCTCCAAGACAGTATAATTGGCCAGAGAGAGAGCCAATACGTTCTCCTATAGTGAGGAGGCAGACCGTTAGTGAGGGAGAAAGTGAAATTCAAAGAATTGAACCTGAAAGGAGAGAGGTTATGTTTGAAGAAGAAACTGGAGAGTTACCTGAGATGCGTGAGCATGTAAATGAAAACTT
>JAVLUX010000001.1:78799457-78826957 GCA_032164185.1 Moxostoma hubbsi | reverse complement strand
AGGCTATAAAGTTGGCCAGGAAAACATCTCGGTTACTTAAGTGTAACCCTTGTTCCCTGAAAAAAGCGGAACGAGATTCTGTGCTGAGAAAAGCGCTTTGGGAACATCTTTAGGTGTGACCAGCTGTGAATATGTGTGCAACACGTCAATGAACATTGACCGGAATTTATAGCCTCTGCTGGTGTAATCATTGGACGCACATGGGGCAGGGCTATAAATAGATGCGTCATAGGAGCATCGTCAGGTATTTTGTCTCAAGAGCAGTCCTGGGGCATCCCAGTGTGGCAGTGAAGAGCAGCATCTCATTCCGCTTTTTTCAGGGAACAAGGGTTACACTTAGGTAACCCGAGACGTTCCCACAAAAAGCTTCACTTATGATGCTGCGCTGAGAAAAGCGCTTTGGGAACAAGAATATCCACGTCGCTGCACTGTGGCTATCCGGACCCCCTACGGTTGTGTTGTGTGCTCACAAGAGCGTGAGAGGTCTCCGCTTGAGATGTTGACTCAAGGACATAAGAGCCTGGAGTGGCATGAACATACAAACTGTAGAAACTAATGAAAGTGTGTGTGGAGAGGACCAGCCTGCCGCATCACAAACAAGTTGCAGAGGGACACCTCTAGCCAAGGCTTCAGAAGAGGCAAGCCCTCTGGTAGAGTGAGCCCTGATACCTACTGGCGAAGCTTGACACTGCGCCTCGTAGGCCAGGGCAATAGCGTCCCTCACCCAATGCGACATAATTTGCTTGGTGGCGACAGCCCCCCTGTTACCCCATGGCAAACAAATTGTTGCCCTGACTTATGCCACTGGCTAGTGCGGTGGACATAAGTCTACAGGGCACAGACTGGACAAATTCTGTGAAGTCTTTCCTGCTACGGCGTTGCTGGGTGACTCAGGGAGAAGTAGAGGAGACATTGTGATGTTCATAGAGGCGAAGAGGTCCTCTTCTGCCCTGTAAAATCTCACCCAGATTTGTTCCAGGTGGAGGGAGCCCTAGCACTTAAAATGGTCTCGATAACCTCCGTTGAAAGCCTTGTGTCCCTCAGTTGGTACCCCTCAGGGGCCAAACATGAAGGTTCCACAGCTCGGGCCGGGGATGAAATATTGTCCCCTATGCCTGAGACAGAAGGTCCCTCCTGTTCGGAATCGCCCAAGGCGAGCCGTTGAGGAGAGACATTATATCCGAGAACCATACCCTGTTCGGCCAGTGCGGCGCTATCAGTGAGAGGCAAGACCCTTGCTGGCCAAAACTCCCAGGAGCAGAGAAACTGGGGGAAACGCATACAGACGCATTCTGGGCCATGTATGCGCCATCGCGTCCAGACCCAGGGGTGCTGGGTGACTCAGAGAGAAGTAGAGGGGACATTGCGCTGTCTGAGAAGAGGCGAAGAGGTCCACTTCTGCCCTGAAAAATATCACCCAGATTTGTTCCACTCCCCCATCAGTATTTTCTGTCTGGACAGTAAATCTGCTCCCACATATGGGCATCCAGGGATATAAACTGCCCTGAGTGACAGGAGCTTGCCCTGGGCCCCAAGGAGAATTCAATGTGCCAGAAATTCAGCTGACGTGACCGTGGACCTCCTTGATGGTTTATGTAACAGACTACCGCTGTATTGTCCACCTGCACCAAGACATGGCAGCCTCTAGAGGAAGTATTTCAGGGCCAGAAATACAGCCATCAACTTGAAACAGTTAATGTGACAATCGAACTGATGACCCTCCCATTCCCCTTGAGCTGGATGACCACTTAAGACCGCTACCCAGCCCGTCAGGGAGGCGTCTGTCATTAGCAGCCTGCGACTACAAGATGCACCTAGAGTGGGACCCAAGGTAAGAAACCGGGGTCTGAACCACATAGAAAGGGAACGAAGCCCACGGCGCGTAACCCTTATTTGCCCTAGGGGATCGGCCCTTGAATGAAACCCCCTGGCTTTTAGCCACAGCTGGGATGGTCTCATGTGCAGAAGGCCCAAAGGGATCACCGTGGATGCAGACACCATAAGACCTAGTATTCGTTGATATTGATGAGCAGTGCAACCTTGACCTAGCCTGACTTTGCACAGGGTGTTCTGAATGGAAATGATTCGAGCGGGAGACAATTGTGCCCACATCGTGATCGAATTCCATAAAACCCCCAGATAAGAAATTCCCTGGGTGGGAGAGAGAACGCTCTTTTGACATTGAGTCTCAGACCTGGAGAAACCAGATAAGCTAAGACAATATCCCTGTGCTGAACTGCCAGTTCTTGGAACTGCACTAGTATCAGCCAGCTGTCTATGTAATTCAGAATGCGGATGCCCCGGAGTCACAAAGGAGCCAGTGCTGCATCCATGAATTTCGTGAATGTGCGGGTTAATAGGGCTAGGCCGAATGGAAGAACCTGATACTGGAATGCTTCACTCCCGAAAGCGAACCTCAGGAACTTCCTGTGCTGTGGCTGAATTTCTATATGAAGATATGCGTACATAAGATCGATCGTGACCAGCCAAACATGATGTTGGGCTTGTGACACGATTGTCTTGATAGTTAGCATCTTGAACTTGAACACCCTGACTGAGTAGTTGAAGATCTAAGGTCGGACGCAACCCCCCACCCTTCTTGAGAACCAGGAAGTATTTGCTGTAATAACCTGACTCTTTCTCTGGAAGGGGAAACACGTTCTATGACCCCTTTGACCAAGAGATTTTGCAGTGCTTTCCACATTAGACATGCCTGCTCCGGTTTACGGTAGTGGGGACCACGCCGTTGAAACACGGAGGGCGGCGAGTGAGTTGAATTCTGTAGCCTTTTTCTACTGTTCTTAGGACCCACATAGAAATGCCTGGCAGTAGTTCCCACGCTGCCAGGTTCTCTGAGATGGGTATTAATTTTGACTCTTCCCGTTGAGGGGATGTCTCGCGTCCTGGACTAAGGCAGGAAACATCGGTACACCCAACTTTTTGTTGGAAGCCTGTAACTACCGAAACACCGGAGGTGGTGGGAATGGAGAGGTTCCGTGGGGGTACCGGGAGGGGCGAAGTGGATGATACATGCGCCCCATCCCGAGGGGGGGCTACCCCACACAAGGCTGGGTGCAAAACCGTCAGGATTTTCTTTTGAAATAACTGCCCTGAAGTCTTGCTTTGGGGGCTGCTGAGGGCAACGAACCGGCCCACTGTCTTTACGAGCGGGAGCACGATTCGCCACGCCTAGTTTTTGAGCCTCCCGTCTAGGAGACCGGGATGGGGCTGGGTGGCCGACAGCCCCTCCCCCTGAGTATGGCGAGGAAGAAATTGCCCAAAGGCTTCCTCATGACGTTTTGCCTCCTGGAACCTGGTTTTAGCTACATTTCATAGGGTCACCAAATAAGCCAGAAGGAAAAACCAGGGCATCGAGAAGGAAAGTTTTGACTCTGATGCCCGATAGGTTAAGCCACAAGTGTCTCTCTGCCTTCCCCACAAGTGTGGAGGTGATCCTGCACCGCTTTGTGGGGAGAGTGGGTCTCTTTAACGATGATGCCTAGCCAGGCGAGAGATAACCCGCAAGTGTTTCTTCTACCAGCGGCATCACCGAATACTCCCGAGCCTCAGCACCCACGATTAGTTGAATATTTCAACGTTGAGGGCATGAAGACACGGGAAGTATAAGGATTCTTGAGAATACTCGTTATGGAGGTCATAGAAGAAAGGAAGGGACAGATGTAGCGTTCCCGTCCCCCTTTTTTATTTCAACTTTCTTTATTTATTTTGGCCACCAGACAGAAATCTCTCTTCTAGTTTGAAGCGTTTGGGGGTGGGGGTCTCATAATTTCACAGCCGCTTTATTATTATGCGCGGGATTTACAGAGGTTCAGTGTCCTCATGAACCGAAGAGGCGCCGAGGCACGCTTCAGGCTTACGAGAAGGATCAAACAAAGCAAAACTGATGCGTGTCCCTCTCAGCCATAGAGCGGAGACAAGGGAACACACATCGTTTGCCCTGACTTTCAGTCATTTTTTTTCTTCTTTTCACCCTTTTTTTTTGAAAGAGGAAAAAGAGAAAGGTCTTCTGTGCACTGCCTAACAAATTCTAACTCCTAACAGAGGAAAGTTTCTGACAGGCTCGTGAAAGCACACACACACACACACACACACAGTGATCTGAAGACAAAAGATCTGACGATGCTCCTATGACGCATCTATTTATAGCCTTAGTTTTTTCAACAAGTTATCAATATGTACATTGAAAGCTAATCTTTCATCAAGCCATAAACCTAAATATTTATAAGAACTAACTTCCTATAGTTATGCCTTCTAAAGTGGGCATTTTGTATTCAAAGTTTCAAATGCAACAATGAATGCTGCATTATTTGAAATGCACTCTGCAATCACTATAAGGCTTGATTTCACTGTATAGATAATTGTATAATCCGCATACAAATGTTCATTCCAAGATTTAGATCATAAATAAAAATGGAGAATAAAAGAGGAGCTAAAACAGATCCTTGTGGAAAACCTTTGTTAACTTTAAGACTAGATGAGCTATAATTTTCAACTGAGACACATTGGGTTCTTTCAGAAAGGTAGTTTTCAAACCATTTTAGAGTCTCTGTAATAATAAATTATGATCTACAGAACCAAATGCTTTTGAAAGATCAATAAATAATGCTGCACAAGACTGTTTATTATCTAATGAATTAATAATATCATTTGTGACTATCATGGCTGCTGTAATAGTACTATGGCTTGATCTAAAGCCTGACTGATAGTCATTAAGGATATCTTTATCAGATAAGAATTGTTTTAATTGATCATTTACTAAAGATTCAAATACTTTAGCTAAAATGGGCAGTTTGGAGATAGGATGATAATTAAATACATATCATATACATTTTATACTTGTGGCAGGGTGGAGGGCAGGGCCGGTGCTGTGCCAAAATTGGAATCCCTGCCAGAATCGGAGTGCCCCTCGCGTGCACGTGACTTTGCAAGCATTACAACATATGTTGCTAGCGTTGCAGTTGTGAATAATCTGTTTGTGTAATGTGCATTGATATGTTTGTCAAATGTGTACATTCTGCAAAATAGTGTAATTATGTATATGATGTGTAATAGGACTGCACATTGGTGGAACAAGCATTCAGGGAATTTCACTCCTTTCACAGATAAAACAATGTAGAATTGAACTACATTTACATGGTATTCATGTAGGTTGTGGTGTTATTCTAGTCATTTTATATGTAATATTGACTAAATGAACTCTTATCATTGGACCTAAATATGAACATCATACTAATTTATATTAATCTGTATCATTATGGTTTACACATAAAATTTCAATAAACATCCTAAAGTACATTGATGAAATGTGCGTATATACGATGAGACCGTAAATAAGAGAATAAGTAACATATGGTTAGATAGTAAGGCACACAGACTAAATCTGACAATGGAAGTGAATATATGAGGGTAAGTTAAATAAGTGAGCCATTATGTTTGTGGATAGCATACTCACATTTTCACCAAAGGGGAATGGTAGACCCCAAAATTGCTAAAGGATTTAAAGATTTTACTTTGTAATATACTTAAACGTTTATTCACACAGTGCAAGTATATATTTGCTCACGTACTGCAACAAGCTAATTAGATTCCTCCGATAGGAGGGAATCTATTGTAATTGACAGTATTATTATTATTATTAGATTCCTCCGATAGGAGGGAATCTATTGTTATTGACAGTTTTATTATTATTAGATTCCTCCGGTAGGAGGGAATCTATTGTTATTGACAGTTTTATTATTAGATTCCTCCGATAGGAGGGAATCTATTGTTATTGACAGTTTTATTATTATTATTATTAGATTCCTCCGATAGGAGGGAATCTATTGTTATTGACAGTATTATTATTGTTATTATTATTATTATTATTATTAGATTCCTCCGATAGGAGGGAATCTATTGTTATTGACAGTTTTATTATTATTATTATTAGATTCCTCCGATAGGAGGGAATCTATTGTTATTGACAGTATTATTATTATTATTATTATTATTAGATTCCTCCGATAGGAGGGAATCTATTGTAATTGACAGTTTTATTATTAGATTCCTCCGATAGGAGGGAATCTATTGTTATTGACAGTTTTATTAGATTCCTCCGATAGGAGGGAATCTATTGTTATTGACAGTTTTATTAGATTCCTCCGATAGGAGGGAATCTATTGTTATTGACAGTTTTATTAGATTCCTCCGATAGGAGGGAATCTATTGTTATTGACAGTTTTATTATTATTATTATTATTATTAGATTCCTCCGATAGGAGGGAATCTATTGTTATTGACAGTTTTATTAGATTCCTCCGATAGGAGGGAATCTATTGTTATTGACAGTTTTATTATTATTATTATTATTATTATTATTATTATTATTCTCCTTGAGCCCCAATATCTCAAAAAGTCACTGGTCAAAAATTTTCTAAATTGGCACATTGATACTCCATGCCAATGGGTACCCCCAAACCAAGAATGGCCCACATTCGCCCATAGGTGGCGCTACAGGCCACGCCCCAAAAAAATATTTTCAAAGTCATGGCATTTCCAAGCCATTTGTCCAATTATTCTCAAACCTGGTGTACATGCCTCATTTCTCATGGGGAACAAAAAAGCCTCAAGGACCCATAACTTCTGCCCTAATGGATTTTCCTGTACAGTGAAAATTTGCCAAAACCTACAAAACTCTTCTTCTCCTGAACCGTAGCTCCAATATACTTGAAATTTGGTACGCATGTGTAGAATTGATGTCTTTGAAAACGTTACTTAGCAAAAATGAATACGATATAAAATGGCTGAAAGGGGCGTGTTTATGTAAATGTCCACATTTAATCAATATATATGTCAATATATCAAATGTAATTTTGACCCAGGGTTTTTCAAACCTAACATTCTTCAAGATAACATCCCTTTGAAGTACTGTGCAAAGAATTGCCCACATTCGCCCTTAGCGGTTCGCTACAGGCCACGCCCAAATGTCACATTTTCAAAATGATGGCATTTTCACCACAATTTTCGAAATATTCTAAAACTTGGTATACTTGCCTCATTTCTCATTGGGAACAAAAAAGCCTCAAGGACCCATAAGGTACGATTAAAAATGGCTGAAAGGGGCGTGTTTATGTAAATGTCCACATTTAATCAATATATAAGTCAATAAATCAAATGTAATTTTGACTGAGGGATTTTAAACCTGACATGCTTCAAGATAACATCCCTTTGAAGTACTGTGCAAAGAATTGCCGACATTCGCCCTTAGCGGTTCGCTACAGGCCACGCCCAAATGTCACATTTTCAAAATGATGGCACTTTCACCCCAATTTTCCAAATATTCTAAAACTTGGTATACTTGCCTCATTTCTCATTGGGAACAAAAAAGCCTCAAGGACCCATAACTTCTGCCCTAATGGATTGTCCTGTACAGTGAAAATTTGCCAAAACCTACAAAAGTCTTCTTCTCTTGAACCGTAGATCCAATTGACTTGACATTTGGTACCCATGTGTAGAATTGATGTCTTTCAATTTGTTACTTAGCAAAAATGAATACAATACAAAATGGCTGAAAGGTGCGTGTTTATGTAAATGACCACATTGCCTCAATATATTAGTGTCAATAAACCAAATGTAAATTTGATTGATGGTTTTTCAAACCTAACATGCTTCAAGATGACATAACTATGTTGGCTTGAGAAAGCCAACATATTGTTATGTTACATACATTTATTATTATTATTATTAATAATACTATTTTACTTACTAAAATTTCAACAACCTCACCTCTAAGAGCTTTAATGCTATAAGTACCCAACTTGCCACAGACCTGGGGACTGTTCTGAAGTTTGCTGCTATGTCTTTTTTTACCTGATGCGACTTAAGCTTTTTATATAAATGACGATCAAAAATGTAAAAAATCCCATTGATTTACAATGGCTGAGCAAAAATGCCCCCTCTACTGGATCAATACGGTCTACAAGTAAAATCCCATTCACTTACATTGGCTGAGCAAAGAGGCTCCCTCTGCTGGTGTAACTCTGTCTACCAAATGCACTTTTACTGGAGAAATCTCTCTAATGGAGCAATTCTGGCTACTAGTGGGTGGAGCTCCCGACTTTCTCAGCCAGAAGAATTTTGCCTGCGTTTGCACAAAGGTATGTCAATTGTGTGTGTTTAATGCTTGACATTTGGAACATTCACGCGATTTTATACTATTTATCTCAACAAATGGTAAAACAACTCATATAAATGTTTTCGAGCAGTTTGTGTGAAACAGCGATAATCGTCGCGTAACGCACGAGCCCCGATGAGAGTTACTGCACAAGGTCAGTGAGATGTATTTTACTGCTTCCCAGTTTGAATATTCAAGCGATTTTACACTATTCAACTCAACAAATGGCAAAACAACTCAAATAAATGTTTGTGAGCAGTTTTGTGTGAAACCGCGAGATGCGTCGCGTCTAACGCACGAGCCCCGATGAGAGTTACTGCACAAATAAGGTCAGTGAGATGTGTTTTACTACTTCCCAGTTTGAATATTCAAGCGATTTTACACTATTCAACTCAACAAATGGCATACAACTCAAATAAATCGGGAATCATTATTGAATTCTGGCATTATTACGGGGGTCAACAATGGCGCTGTAATGTCCTTTCAGATGCATTGTTCTAAACAGCGGAAAAAACTTAAACAAAATACTGCGTCATTTTTGCCCATTCAGATACATGGAAGAGATCATTACAAACTGTAAAAGGTCTACTTTTATTTGTGTACACTTACAATACAACAAAACCTTGAGCTTTTGTAAAATAACGAAAATAAACAGGGTAAACCGAATCTGTCTTTGCGATAATCTGTCTGATACACGTCAGAAAAATCAAGTGAAACTCCGCGAACACTTATCACACAAACATGAAACATATGTCTAAAGAAAGAAGGGATGGACGGATCGATCCTAAAGTATCAATACTTCCGAGAATGATGTTTCATCTGCGTGTTCTCTGACAGCACGCGATAGTGAGGCGATCTAATTTTTACTCGCGTCTTCAATGCGAGCAATGTTTGTCTGTTGTATGTGTTTTTAACACTTTCCTGTTTGAACTTTCAAGCGATTTTACACCATTCAACTCAACAAATGGCAAAACAACTCAAATAAATATATGTGTGAAACAGCGAGCAGCGTCACGTCTAACTCACGAGCCCCGATGAGAGATCGCATTCGCTTCTTCTTGCGTTTGAACGGACAATTTCTTACAACAAAATGTCAAATTACATGATATATTGTGGAGTCTGTTTTGTCTCAAGTGAACATAAACAGTTGATGAAGAAATCGCGAATCTAAATCTAGTATCAACACTTCCGAGAATGATTATCAGCGTTGTGTCTGACAGCGCGAGGCGATCTCATTTTTACTCGCATCTTCGTGGAGGTTTGTCGGTTGTATGTAGTTTCACAATCTCAATCAATTAATCTCTGAAATGAATACAGATGTAACAGCACGAAAATAATGAGACTTCACAGTTCTCAAAAGATTAAACTCAATGAAACAAGCCGCACAGACTGTGCCTTGAATGAAATGCGTTTAAAATCCTCTTAAAGAGACAGTAACAATTTTCCAAGTAAATAAAAAGTAGGCCTACAAATGGTTTTTACCCCAAAAATAAATTTCTCTCATCGTATACTCACCCTCATTCCATCCCAGATGTGTATTATTTCCTTTCTTCTGGTGAACACAAATTAAGCTTTTTAGAAGATTATCTCAACCCTGTTGGACCTTTCAATGACTTGAATGGTGATCAGAACTCAGAAGCTACAAAAATCACATAAATGCAGCATAAAAGTAATCCATACCACTCCAGTGGTTTAATCCATGCCTTCAGAAGTGATATTATAGGTGTGGGTTAGAAACAGATCTATATATATATATATATATATATATATATATATATATATATATATATATATATATACTTCAAGATGACATCACTCTGAAGTACTGCGTAAAGAATATCCCAGATTCTCCCTTAGGGGGCGCTACAGGCCAAGCCCAAAATTCCCATTTTCTGGTCAAAAATGTTCTAATTTGGTATATTGACACTACAGGCCAACAGAAACCCACAAACCAAGAATGTCTCACATTCGCCCTTAGGGGGCGCTAAAGGCCATTCCCAAATTGCTATTTTTTTTTGGTCAAACATTTTCAAATTTGGTACATTGATACTACAGGCCAACGGGAACCCACAAACCAAGAATGGCCGACATTCACCCTTAGGGGGCGATATAGGCCATGTCCAAAATTCCCATTTTCTGGTCAATAATGTTCTAATTTGGTACATTGATACTACAGGCCAACAGGAACTCAGAAACCAAGAATTGCCCGTATTCACCATTAGGGGGCGCTACAGGCTATGCCCCAATGTCCCACATTGAAAGTGATGGCATTTCCACCCCATTTTTTCAGTTCTTCTGAAACTTAATGTACATAACTCATTTCTCATTGTAAACAAAAAAGCCTCCAGGGTCCATAAGATCCCGGCATCATGGATTTTCCTGTACACTGAAAATGTTTAGTTTAGGATTCAGACAGAAAGACACGTTTTTTGAATTTCTTCATTGGGAGAGTTTAACCCCAACCCTCTACTGAACAATTTTAAATGATTTGCCATTTTGAGGAGGAATCGCATTGCTGCTTGCAGCTATATTTATTATTATTATTCTTCTCCTTGAGCCCCAATATCTCAAAAAGTCACTGGTCAAAAATTTTCTAAATTGGCACATTGATACTCCATGCCAACGGGTACCCCCAAACCAAGAATGGCCCACATTCGCCCATAGGTGGCGCTACAGGCCACGCCCCAAAAAAATATTTTCAAAGTCATGGCATTTCCAAGCCATTTGTCCAATTATTCTCAAACCTGGTGTACATGCCTCATTTCTCATTGGGAACAAAAAAGCCTCAAGGACCCATAACTTCTGCCCTAATGGATTTTCCTGTACAGTGAAAATTTGCCAAAACCTACAAAACTCTTCTTCTCCTGAACCGTAGCTCCAATATACTTGAAATTTGGTACGCATGTGTAGAATTGATGTCTTTGAAAACGTTACTTAGCAAAAATGAATACGATATAAAATGGCTGAAAGGGGCGTGTTTATGTAAATGTCCACATTTAATCAATATATATGTCAATATATCAAATGTAATTTTGACCCAGGGTTTTTCAAACCTAACATTCTTCAAGATAACATCCCTTTGAAGTACTGTGCAAAGAATTGCCCACATTCGCCCTTAGCGGTTCGCTACAGGCCACGCCCAAATGTCACATTTTCAAAATGATGGCATTTTCACCACAATTTTCGAAATATTCTAAAACTTGGTATACTTGCCTCATTTCTCATTGGGAACAAAAAAGCCTCAAGGACCCATAAGGTACGATTAAAAATGGCTGAAAGAGGCGTGTTTATGTAAATGTCCACATTTAATCAATATATAAGTCAATAAATCAAATGTAATTTTGACTGAGGGATTTTAAACCTGACATGCTTCAAGATAACATCCCTTTGAAGTACTGTGCAAAGAATTGCCGACATTCGCCCTTAGCGGTTCGCTACAGGCCACGCCCAAATGTCACATTTTCAAAATGATGGCACTTTCACCCCAATTTTCCAAATATTCTAAAACTTGGTATACTTGCCTCATTTCTCATTGGGAACAAAAAAGCCTCAAGGACCCATAACTTCTGCCCTAATGGATTGTCCTGTACAGTGAAAATTTGCCAAAACCTACAAAAGTCTTCTTCTCTTGAACCGTAGATCCAATTGACTTGACATTTGGTACCCATGTGTAGAATTGATGTCTTTCAATTTGTTACTTAGCAAAAATGAATACAATACAAAATGGCTGAAAGGTGCGTGTTTATGTAAATGACCACATTGCCTCAATATATTAGTGTCAATAAACCAAATGTAAATTTGATTGATGGTTTTTCAAACCTAACATGCTTCAAGATGACATAACTATGTGTGCTTGAGAAAGCCAACATATTGTTATGTTACATACATTTATTATTATTATTATTATTATTAATACTATTTTACTTACTAAAATTTCAACAACCTCACCTCTAAGAGCTTTAATGCTATAAGTACCCAACTTGCCACAGACCTGGGGACTGTTCTGAAGTTTGCTGCTATGTCTTTTTTTACCTGATGCGACTTAAGCTTTTTATATAAACGACGATCAAAAATGTAAAAAATCCCATTGATTTACAATGGCTGAGCAAAAATGCCCCCTCTACTGGATCAATACGGTCTACAAGTAAAATCCCATTCACTTACATTGGCTGAGCAAAGAGGCTCCCTCTGCTTGTGTAACTCTGTCTACCAAATGCACTTTTACTGGAGAAATCTCTCTAATGGAGCAATTCTGTCTACTAGTGGGTGGAGCTCCCGACTTTCTCAGCCAGAAGAATTTTGCCTGTGTTTGCACAAAGGTATGTCAATTGTGTGTGTTTAATGCTTGACATTTGGAACATTCACGCGATTTTATACTATTCATCTCAACAAATGGTAAAACAACTCATATAAATGTTTGTGAGCAGTTTGTGTGAAACAGCGATAATCGTCGCGTCTAACGCACGAGCCCCGATGAGAGATCGCATTCGCTGCTTCTTGCGTTTGAACGGACAATTTCTTACAACAAAATGTCAAATTACATGATATATTGTGGAGTCTGTTTTGTCTCAAGTGAACATAAACAGTTGATGAAGAAATCGCGAATCTAAATCTAGTATCAACACTTCCGAGAATGATTATCAGCGTTGTGTCTGACAGCGCGAGGCGATCTCATTTTTACTCGCATCTTCGTGGAGGTTTGTCGGTTGTATGTAGTTTCACAATCTCAATCAATTAATCTCTGAAATGAATACAGATGTAACAGCACGAAAATAATGAGACTTCACAGTTCTCAAAAGATTAAACTCAATGAAACAAGCCGCACAGACTGTGCCTTGAATGAAATGCGTTTAAAATCCTCTTAAAGAGACAGTAACAATTTTCCAAGTAAATAAAAAGTAGGCCTACAAATGGTTTTTACCCCAAAAATAAATTTCTCTCATCGTATACTCACCCTCATTCCATCCCAGATGTGTATTATTTCCTTTCTTCTGGTGAACACAAATTAAGCTTTTTAGAAGATTATCTCAACCCTGTTGGACCTTTCAATGACTTGAATGGTGATCAGAACTCAGAAGCTACAAAAATCACATAAATGCAGCATAAAAGTAATCCATACCACTCCAGTGGTTTAATCCATGCCTTCAGAAGTGATATTATAGGTGTGGGTTAGAAACAGACCTATATATATATATATATATATATATATATATATATATATATATATATATATATATACTTCAAGATGACATCACTCTGAAGTACTGCGTAAAGAATATCCCACATTCTCCCTTAGGGGGCGCTACAGGCCAAGCCCAAAATTCCCATTTTCTGGTCAAAAATGTTCTAATTTTGTATATTGATACTACAGACCAACAGGAATCCACAAACCAAGAATGGCCCACATTCGCCCTTAGGGGGCGCTACAGGCCACGCCCTAAATTCCCATTTGCTGGTCAAAAATGTTCTAATTTGGTACATTGATACTACAGGCCAACAGGAACCCACAAACAAAGAATTGCCCATATTTGCCATTAGGGGGCGCTACAGGCTATGCCCAAAATTCCCATTTTATGGTCAAAAATGTTCTAATTTGGTATATTGACACTACAGGCCAACAGAAATCCACAAACCAAGAATGTCTCACATTCGCCCTTAGGGGGCGCTAAAGGCCATTCCCAAATTGCTATTTTTTTTTGGTCAAACATTTTCAAATTTGGTACATTGATACTACAGGCCAACGGGAACCCACAAACCAAGAATGGCCGACATTCACCCTTAGGGGGCGATATAGGCCATGTCCAAAATTCCCATTTTCTGGTCAATAATGTTCTAATTTGGTACATTGATACTACAGGCCAACAGGAACTCACAAACCAAGAATTGCCCGTATTCACCATTAGGGGGCGCTACAGGCTATGCCCCAATGTCCCACATTCAAAGTGATGGCATTTCCATCCCATTTTTTCTGTTCTTCTGAAACTTAATGTACATAACTCATTTCTCATTGTAAACAAAAAAGCCTCCAGGATCCATAAGATCCCAGCATCATGGATTTTCCTGTACACTGAAAATGTTTAGTTTAGGATTCAGACAGAAAGACACGTTTTTTGAATTTCTTCATTGGGAGAGTTTAACCCCAACCCTCTACTGAACAATTTTAAATGATTTGCCATTTTGAGGAGGAATCGTATTGCTGCTTGCAGCTATATTTATTATTATTATTATTATTATTATTAGATTCCTCCGATAGGAGGGAATCTATTGTTATTGACAGTTTTATTATTAGATTCCTCCGATAGGAGGGAATCTATTGTTATTGACAGTTTTATTATTAGATTCCTCCGATAGGAGGGAATCTATTGTTATTGACAGTTTTATTATTATTATTATTATTATTATTATTATTCTCCTTGAGCCCCAATATCTCAAAAAGTCACTGGTCAAAAATTTTCTAAATTGGCACATTGATACTCCATGCCAACGGGTACCCCCAAACCAAGAATGGCCCACATTCGCCCATAGGTGGCGCTACAGGCCATGCCCCAAAAAAATATTTTCAAAGTCATGGCATTTCCAAGCCATTTGTCCAATTATTCTCAAACCTGGTGTACATGCCTCATTTCTCATGGGGAACAAAAAAGCCTCAAGGACCCATAACTTCTGCCCTAATGGATTTTCCTGTACAGTGAAAATTTGCCAAAACCTACAAAACTCTTCTTCTCCTGAACCGTAGCTCCAATATATTTGAAATTTGGTACGCATGTGTAGAATTGATGTCTTTGAAAACGGTACTTAGCAAAAATGAATACGATATAAAATGGCTGAAAGGGGCGTGTTTATGTAAATGTCCACATTTAATCAATATATATGTCAATATATCAAATGTAATTTTGACCCAGGGTTTTTCAAACCTAACATTCTTCAAGATAACATCCCTTTGAAGTACTGTGCAAAGAATTGCCCACATTCGCCCTTAGCGGTTCGCTACAGGCCACGCCCAAATGTCACATTTTCAAAATGATGGCATTTTCACCACAATTTTCGAAATATTCTAAAACTTGGTATACTTGCCTCATTTCTCATTGGGAACAAAAAAGCCTCAAGGACCCATAAGGTACGATTAAAAATGGCTGAAAGGGGCGTGTTTATGTAAATGACCACATTTAATCAATATATAAGTCAATAAATCAAATGTAATTTTGACAGGGATTTTAAACCTGACATGCTTCAAGATAACATCCCTTTGAAGTACTGTGCAAAGAATTGCGACATTCGCCCTTAGCGGTTCGCTACAGGCCACGCCCAAATGTCACATTTTCAAAATGATGGCACTTTCACCCCAATTTTCCAAATATTGTAAAACTTGGTATACTTGCCTCATTTCTCATTGGGAACAAAAAAGCCTCAAGGACCCATAACTTCTGCCCTAATGGATTGTCCTGTACAGTGAAAATTTGCCAAAACCTACAAAAGTCTTCTTCTCTTGAACCGTAGATCCAATTGACTTGACATTTGGTACCCATGTGTAGAATTGATGTCTTTCAATTTGTTACTTAGCAAAAATGAATACAATACAAAATGGCTGAAAGGTGCGTGTTTATGTAAATGACCACATTGCCTCAATATATTAGTGTCAATAAACCAAATGTAAATTTGATTGATGGTTTTTCAAACCTAACATGCTTCAAGATGACATAACTATGTTGGCTTGAGAAAGCCAACATATTGTTATATTACATACATTTATTATTATTATTATTAGTGGTGCTTGCCATAGGCAAAGCATCACTATTGTTCTCTTGCATACTTATTAGGTTGGCTTGAGAAAGCCAACTTACTGAAATCCTATTTAAACTTATTATTAGGTTGGCTTGAGAAAGCCAACTTACTGAAATCCTATTTAAACTTATTATTATTAGGTTGGCTTGAGAAAGCCAACTTACTGAAATCCTATTTAAACTTAATATTATTATTATTAATATTATTATTATTCTGAGACTAAATTTCTAAATGTAACTCCTCCTAGAGCTTTTAAGCTACATGCACCAAACTCGGCACAGACCTTCAGACTAATCCCGAATAGTGTGCTATATCTTTTCTAACTGATCGGACTTACGGTTTTCCTAAAAATGACGATCAAAACTCGGAAAAACTCCCATTGATTAACATTGCGGAATGTTCAGAAATTTAAATCCCAACTGACGTTTTCACACACACAGACGAAAAAGGGCCTGTCAGCCCTGCGTCTCTCCCTCTCTCTCTCCCTCAGAGGATTTCTTTTATCAAGCAGCCAATAAGTAATGACCTAAAATCTTCATAGCCACAGTATAGTAGCTTCCAGGTTGACTTGATTCACTCAGTATGGAAAGGAGGCTTGATAAGTATCACCCTGGTAACTGCATAGCAACCAGACAGGGTTACCCTAGCAACCAAATAACAAATCACATATTTCTGCACCAGAAAATCATACAGACTTCCTGTTTCACTTATTTCACTCAGGATGAAAAGTAGCCTTGATATGTATCACTCTGGTAACTGCCTAGCAACCAGATGGGGTTACCCTAGCAACCAAGTAACAAATCACATATCTCTGCACCAGAAAATCATACAGACATCCTGTTTCACTTATTTCACTCAGGATGGAAAGTAGCCTTGATATGTATCACTCTGGTAACTGCCTAGCAACCAGATGGGGTTACCCTAGCAACCAAGTAACAAATCAAATATCTCTGCACCAGAAAATCGTAGTGACTTCCTGTTTCACTTATTTCACTCAAGATGGAAAGTAGCCTTGATATGTATCACTCTGGTAACTGCCTAGCAACCAGATGGGGTTACCCTAGCAACCAAGTAACAAATCACATATCTCTGCACCAGAAAATCATACAGACTTCCTGTTTCACTTATTTCACTCAGGATGGAAAGTAGCCTTGATATGTATCACTCTGGTAACTGCCTAGCAACCAGATGGGGTTACCCTAGCAACCAAGTAACAAATCAAATATCTCTGCACCAGAAAATCGTAGTGACTTCCTGTTTCACTTATTTCACTCAAGATGGAAAGTAGCCTTGATATGTATCACTCTGGTAACTGCCTAGAAACCAGATGTGATTACCCTAGCAACAAAGTAACAAATCACATATCTCTGCAACAGAAAATCAGAGAGACTTCCGGGTTGACTTATTTCACTCAGGATGGAAAGTAGCCTTGATATATGTATCACTCTGGTAACTGCCTAGCAACCAGATGTGATTACCCTAGCAACCAAGTAACAAATCACATATCTCTGCCACAGAAAATCATAGAGACTTCCGGGTTGACTTATTTCACTCAGGATGGAAAGTAGCCTTGATATGTATCACTCTGGTAACTGCCTAGCAACCAGATGTGATTACCCTAGCAACCAAGTAACAAATCACATATCTCTGCAACAGAAAATCAGAGAGACTTCCGGGTTGACTTATTTCACTCAGGATGGAAAGTAGCCTTGATATGTATCACTCTGGTAACTGCCTAGCAACCAGACGGCGTTACCCTAGCAACCAAGTAACAAATCACATATCTTTGAACCAGAACATCGTAGAGACTTAGGGGTTGACATATTTCACACAGGATTGCAAGGAGCCTTATGAGTATCACTTTGGTAACTGCCTAGCAACCAGATGTGTTTACCCTAGCAACCAAGTAACAAATCACATATCTCTGCACCAGAAAATCATACAGACTTCCTGTTTCACTTATTTCACTCAGGATGGAAAGTAGCCTTGATATGTATCACTCTGGTAACTGCCTAGCAACCAGATGTGATTACCCTAGCAACCAAGTAACAAATCACATATCTCTGCAACAGAAAATTAGAGAGACTTCCGGGTTGACTTATTTCACTCAGGATGGAAAGTAGCCTTGATATGTATCACTCTGGTAACTGCCTAGCAACCAGATGTGATTACCCTAGCAACCAAGTAACAAATCACATATCTCTGCAACAGAAAATCATAGAGACTTCAGGGTTGACTTTATTCACTCAGGATGGAAAGTAGCCTTGATATGTATCACTCTGGTAACCGCCTAGCAACCAGACGGGGTTACCCTAGCAACCAAATAACAAATCACATATCTCTGCACCAGAAAATCGTAGAGACTACCTGTTTCACTTAATTCACTCAGGATGGAAAGTAGCCTTGATATGTATCACTCTGGTAACTGCCTAGCAACCAGATGCGGTTACCCTAGCAACCAAGTAACAAATCACATATCTTTGAACCAGAACATCGTAGAGACTTAGGGGTTGACATATTTCACACAGGATTGCAAGGAGCCTTATGAGTATCACTTTGGTAACTGCCTAGCAACCAGATGTGTTTACCCTAGCAACCAAGTAACAAATCACATATCTCTGCACCAGAAAATCATAGAGACTTCCTGTTTCACTTATTTCACTCAGGATGGAAAGTAGCCTTGATATGTATCCCTCTGGTAACTGCCTAGCAACCAGATGCGGTTACCCTAGCAACCAAGTAACAAATCACATATCTTTGAACCAGAACATCGTAGAGACTTATGGGTTGACATATTTCACACAAGATTGCAAGGAGCCTTATGAGTATCACCTTGGTAACTGCCTAGCAACCAGATGGGGTTACCCTAGCAACCAACTAACAAATCACATATCTCTGCACCAGAAAATCGTAGAGACTTCCGGGTTGACATAATTCACTCAGGATGGAAAGGAGGCTTGATAAGTATCACCCTGGTAACTGCATAGCAACCAGACAGGGATACCCTAGCAACCAAGTAACAAATCACATATCTCTGCAACAGAAAATCGTAGAGACTTCCTGTTTGACTTATTTCACTCAAGATGGAAAGTAGCCTTGATATATATCACTCTGGTAACTGCCTATCAACCAGATATGGTTACCCTAGCAACCAAGTAACAAATCACATATCTATGCAACAGAAAATCATAGAGACTTCCGGGTTGACTTTATTCACTCAGAATGAAAAGGAGGCTTGATAAGGATCACCCTGGAAACTGCCTAGCAACCAGATTGGGTTACCCTAGCAACCAAGTAAAAAATGATATATCTATCTATCTATCTATCTATCTATCTATCTATCTATTTATCTTTCTGAGGGTCAATATCTATCTATCTATCTATCTATCTATCTGAGGGTCAATAACTATCTATCTATCTGTTGGTCATACTCTATCTATATCTCAGGGTCAATGATTATCTATCTATCTAAGGGTCAATGACTCTATCTATCTATCTATCTATCTGAGGGTCAATATCTATCTATCTATCTATCTGAGGATCAATATCTATCTATCTATCTATCTATCTATCTGATGGTCAATAACTATCTATCTGTCTATCTATCTATCTATCTGATGGTCAATATCTATCTATTTATCTATCTATCTATCTATATGTGGGTCAATATCTATCTATCTATCTATCTGAGGATCAATATCTATCTATCTATCGATCTATCTATCGATCTATCTATCGATCTATCTATCGATCTATCTATCTGATGGTCAATATCTATCTATCTATCTATCTATCTATCTATCTATCTATCTATCTGTGGGTCATACTCTATCTATCTATCTATCTGAGGGTCAATATCTATCTATCTATCTATCTATCTATCTGTGGGTCATACTCTATCTATCTATCTATCTATCTATCTATCTATCTGTGGGTCATACTCTATCTATCGATCGATCTATCTATTGATCTATCTATCTGATGGTCAATATCTATCTATCTATCTATCTATCTATCTGATGGTCAATATCTATCTATCTATCTATCTATCTGTGGGTCATACTCTATCTATCTATCTATCTATCTATCTGAGGGTTAGTATCTATCTATCTATCTATCTATCTATCTGTGGGTCATACTCTATCTATCTATCTATCTATCTATCTGAGGGTCAATATCTATCTATCTATCTATCTATCTATCTATCTATCTATCTATCTATCTATCTATCTATCTATCTAATCTATTTGATAGACTGAATGGTTTTATAATCTCTAAACTTTGAACTTTGAAAACTACTACTTATAATTACATCAAACTAGAAACCGTAAATCTTCAAACTTTTACAACTTCTTCAAACTTTATGCTAGGCTTTCTGAAGCCAACCTAAAGTTTGTACTCAAACTTTTTAATCTAGTTAGTGGTGCTTGCCATAGGCAAAGCATCACTATTCTGCCCTACAAAACAAAAAGGCAGTAACTGCATTTTTGGTCAAAAATGAGTTATTATCATTTTCATGACATTCAAGGCATCCTTTGTTATGTGATAAACCATTTTATCTCAAATGTGTGTCGTTTTGGAGAAAAATGGTAGTCGTTTGTACTGTAACTGCAAAAAGCCCTGACAGGATAACTTTAAAGTCATTTTTCTCAGTTCTGCACTCTGTGTAGTTACTGCCTTTTTGCTTTGTAGGGCAGAATTGTTCTCTTGCATACTTATTATTATTATTATTATTATAATTATTATTATTCCACACATAGTTTGGCGCACTTCTCCTCCCGCAGCTTTTGTCACAGACCCCTGAGTGAGGCATCAAATCGTGCGGCTCATTGAGGAGAGGTGTGCTATATCTTTTCTAAGCGATCGGGGGTACGTTGTTTGCCCCAGGGGCAAAAAATTGGGCAAAAAATCCCATTGACTTAACATTGAGCCGAACTTTGACGAGTCATAGCTCAGAGTGAGGATTTCACAGAGACGTGTTATTTACCACATTTGAAGAGGCTGACAGGCTCTGTTAGAACATATCTCACAATGGGGTAAAAGTTTTACCCCTGGGGGGCAGGAGCTGCCCAAAATTGCCCCAATGTAAGTCAATGGAATTTTTTGCAAAAATTTTTGGTCGCAAACCCACGAATGAGGCGTCAAATCGTGCGGATTATTTGGGAATGGTGTGCTATGACTTTTATAAGCGATCGGGGGTACGGTGTTTGCCCCAGGGGCAAAAAATTGGGCAAACAATCCCATTGACTTAACATTGAGCCGAATTTTGACGAGTCATAGCTCAGAGCGAGGGTTTCGCAGAGACGTGTGATTTACCTCATTTGAAGAGGCTGACAGGCTCTGTGAGAACATACCTCACAATGGGGTAAAAGTTGCACCCCTGGGGGGCAGGAGCTGCCCAAATTTGCCCCAATGTTAAGTCTATGGTAGATTTTGTATTGAACATAACTCTGGATCACAGTGTCTTACAGACAAGGGGGCGGGCTCATTTTACTCAGACGACCAATCAGTCTCTCAGGATCATTGTGAAGCTATCAAGCCACGCCCTAGCAACCATTTACAGCACCTTAGCAACAAGTCCCATAGACTTCAATTGAAAAAGATCAAAGGGATTTCTCCGGACTGAATTATCATAGAAACACGAGGGTGGTCTCGTTTGACTTGGGGCAGTAAAACAGCCAATCATGAATCCCCTCAACACTTCCTAGCCCCTCCCTAGCAACCATTTTCGAGCACCTTAGCAACCAAAATCCAAATAGAGACATCTTCCATTCTGAATGTCACAGAAGCATGGGAGTTGGTTTATATCATTCATACTGACAAGAAGCCTTTGGAGATTCATCATTGGCAGCTGCCAAGCCACTCCCTAGCAACAATTTAGAGCACCCTAGCAACAACATTTATTGATTTAAATTACAGTAAGATATCTTCAGATCAGAATGTCCTAGAGACATGATAGTTGCTTTGTTTTCATTGGGTGAGTAATCAGTCTTCAGCATTCATCATGAGAACTACTTAGCCACGCCCTAGCAACCAATTAAAGCACCCTAGCAACAAAGAACCATTGACATCCATTCAAAATCACTAAGATGTGTATCTTAGGATCAGAATGACGTAGAGACTTCAGGGTTGACTTATTTCACTCAGGATGGAAAGTAGACTTGATAAATATCACCCTGGTAACTGCCTAGCAACCAAATGGGGTTACCCTAGCAACCAAGAAACAAATCACATATCTCTGCACAAGAAAATCACAGAGACTTCCGGTTTGACTTATTTCACTCAGGATGGCAAGGAGCATTGTTGCCTGTCACCTTGGTAACTGCCTAGCAACCAGATGGGGTTTCCCTAGCAACCAAGAAACAAATCACATATCTCTGCACAAGAAAATCACAGAGACTTCCGGGTTGACTTATTTCACTCAGGATGGCAAGGAGCATTGTTGGCTGTCACCTTGGTAACTGCCTAGCAACCAGATGGGGTTACCCTAGCAACCAATTAACAAATCACATATCTCTGCACAAGAAAATCACAGAGACTTCCGGGTTGACTTATTTCACTCAGGATGGCAAGGAGCATTGTTGGCTGTCACCTTGATAACTGCTTAGCAACCAGATGGGGTTACCCTAGCAACCAAGTAACAAATCATATATCTCTGTACTAGAAAATCGTAGAGACTTCCGTGTTGACTTATTTTACTCAGGATGGTAAGTAGCATTGGTGGCTGTCACCTTAGTAACTACATATCAACCAGATGGTTTTCCCTAGCAACCATGTAACAACACCAATATCTCTGCACCAGAACATCCTACTGTCATGGGGGTGGCCTCTTTCAACTTTTGGCAGTAGGTGGGACATTGTGGTAAGAAATTTTGCCACGGCAAGCACCACTCACATTTTCTTCAGGAAATGTACATTCTAGTTATTATTATTCTGAGACTAAATTTCTAAATGTAACTCCTCCTAGAGCTTTTAAGCTACATGCACCAAACTCGGCACAGACCTTCAGACTAATCCCGAATAGTGTGCTATATCTTTTCTAACTGATCGGACTTACGGTTTTCCTAAAAATGACGATCAAAACTCGGAAAAACTCCCATTGATTAACATTGCGGAATGTTCAGAAATTTAAATCCCAACTGACGTTTTCACACACACAGACGAAAAAGGGCCTGTCAGCCCTGCGTCTCTCCTTCTCTCTCTCCCTCAGAGGATTTCTTTTATCAAGCAGCCAATAAGTAATGACCTAAAATCTTCATAGCCACAGTATAGTAGCTTCCAGGTTGACTTGATTCACTCAGTATGGAAAGGAGGCTTGATAAGTATCACCCTGGTAACTGCATAGCAACCAGACAGGGTTACCCTAGCAACCAAATAACAAATCACATATTTCTGCACCAGAAAATCATACAGACATCCTGTTTCACTTATTTCACTCAGGATGGAAAGTAGCCTTGATATGTATCACTCTGGTAACTGCCTAGCAACCAGATGGGGTTACCCTAGCAACCAAGTAACAAATCACATATCTCTGCACCAGAAAATCATACAGACTTCCTGTTTCACTTATTTCACTCAGGATGGAAAGTAGCCTTGATATGTATCACTCTGGTAACTGCCTAGCAACCAGATGGGGTTACCCTAGCAACCAAGTAACAAATCACATATTTCTGCACCAGAAAATCGTAGTGACTTCGTTTCACTTATTTCACTCAAGATGGAAAGTAGCCTTGATATGTATCACTCTGGTAACTGCCTAGCAACCAGATGTGATTACCCTAGCAACCAAGTAACAAATCACATATCTCTGCAACAGAAAATCAGAGAGACTTCCGGGTTGACTTATTTCACTCAGGATGGAAAGTAGCCTTGATATGTATCACTCTGGTAACTGCCTAGCAACCAGATGTGATTACCCTAGCAACCAAGTAACAAATCACATATCTCTGCAACAGAAAATCAAAGAGACTTCCGGGTTGACTTATTTCACTCAGGATGGAAAGCAGCCTTGATATGTATCACTCTGGTAACTGCCTAGTAACCAGATGTGATTACCCTAGCAACCAAGTAACAAATCACATATCTCTGCAACAGAAAATCATAGAGACTTCCGGGTTGACTTTATTCACTCAGGATGGAAAGTAGCCTTGATATGTATCACTCTGGTAACTGCCTAGCAACCAGACGGGGTTACCCTAGCAACCAAGTAACAAATCACATATCTCTGCAACAGAAAATCGTAGAGACTACCTGTTTCACTTATTTCACTCAGGATGGAAAGTAGCCTTGATATGTATCACTCTGGTAACTGCCTAGCAACCAGATGTGATTACCCTAGCAACCAAGTAACAAATCACATATCTCTGCAACAGAAAATCAGAGAGACTTCCGGGTTGACTTGATTCACTCAGGATGGAAAGTAGCCTTGATATGTATCACTCTGGTAACTGCCTAGCAACCAGACGGGGTTACCCTAGCAACCAAGTAACAAATCACATATATCTGCACCAGAAAATCGTAGAGACTTCCTGTTTCACTTATTTCACTCAGGATGGAAAGTAGCCTTGATATGTATCACTCTGGTAACTGCCTAGCAACCAGATGGGGTTACCCTAGCAACCAAGTAACAAATCACATATCTCTGCACCAGAAAATCGTAGTGACTTCCTGTTTCACTTATTTCACTCAAGATGGAAAGTAGCCTTGATATGTATCACTCTGGTAACTGCCTAGCAACCAGATGTGATTACCCTAGCAACCAAGTAACAAATCACATATCTCTGCAACAGAAAATCAGAGAGACTTCCGGGTTGACTTATTTCACTCAGGATGGAAAGTAGCCTTGATATGTATCACTCTGGTAACTGCCTAGCAACCAGATGTGATTACCCTAGCAACCAAGTAACAAATCACATATCTCTGCAACAGAAAATCAGAGAGACTTCCGGGTTGACTTATTTCACTCAGGATGGAAAGTAGCCTTGATATGTATCACTCTGGTAACTGCCTAGCAACCAGATGTGATTACCCTAGCAACCAAGTAACAAATCACATATCTTTGCAACAGAAAATCATAGAGACTTCCTGTTTCACTTATTTCACTCAGGATGGAAAGTAGCCTTGATATGTATCACCCTGGTAACTGCATAGCAACCAGACGGGGATACCCTAGCAACCAAGTAACAAATCACATATCTCTGCACCAGAAAATCGTAGAGACTACCTGTTTCACTTATTTCACTCAGGATGGAAAGTAGCCTTGATATGTATCACTCTGGTAACTGCCTAGCAACCAGACAGGGTTACCTTAGCAACCAAGTAACAAATCACATATCTTTGAACCAGAACATCGTAGAGACTTAGGGGTTGACATATTTCACACAGGATTGCAAGGAGCCTTATGAGTATCACCTTAGTAACTGCCTAGCAACCAGATGTGTTTACCCTAGCAACCAAGTAACAAATCACATATCTCTGCACCGTAAAATCATAGAGACTTCCTGTTTCACTTATTTCACTCAGGATGGAAAGTAGCCTTGATATGTATCCCTCTGGTAACTGCCTAGCAACCAGATGCGGTTACCCTAGCAACCAAGTAACAAATCACATATCTTTGAACCAGAACATCGTAGAGACTTAGGGGTTGACATATTTCACACAGGATTGCAAGGAGCCTTATGAGTATCACCTTAGTAACTGCCTAGCAACCAGATGGGGTTACCCTAGCAACCAACTAACAAATCACATATCTCTGCACCAGAAAATCGTAGAGACTTCCGTGTTGACATAATTCACTCAGGATGGAAAGGAGGCTTGATAAGTATCACTCTGGTAACTGCCTAGCAACGACAAGGGCTTACCCTAGCAACCAAGTAACAAATCACATAACTCTGCACCAGAAAATCGTAGAGACTTCCTGTTTCACTTATTTTACTCAAGATGGAAAGTAGCCTTGATATATATCACTCTGGTGACTGCCTATCAACCAGATATGGTTACCCTAGCAACCAAGTAACAAATCACATATCTATGCAACAGAAAATCATAGAGACTTCCGGGTTGACTTTATTCACTCAGAATGAAAAGGAGGCTTGATAAGGATCACCCTGGAAACTGCCTAGCAACCAGATTGGGTTACCCTAGCAACCAAGTAAAAAATTATATATCTATCTGTCTATCTGTCTATTTATCTATCTATCTATCTATCTATCTTTCTGATTGTCAATATCTATCTATCTATCTATCTATCTATCTATCTATCTGAGGGTCAATATCTATCTATCTATCTATCTAACTATCTGCGGGTCAATAACTATCTATCTATCTGTGGGTCATACTCTATCTATCTATATCTCAGGGTCAATGACTATCTGTCTATCTATATATCTGACGGTCAATATCTATCTATCTATCTAAGGGTCAATGACTATCTATCTATCTATCTATCTATCTATCTATCTGAGGGTCAATATCTATCTATCTATCTATCTATCTATCTATCTATCTATCTATCTAACTATCTGCGGGTCAATAACTATCTATCTATCTATCTATCTATCTATCTATCTATCTATCTGTGGTTCATACTCTATCTATCTATATCTCAGGGTCAATGACTATCTATCTATCTATATATCTGAAGGTCAATATCTATCTATCTATCTAAGGGTCAATGACTATCAATCTGTCTATCTATCTATCTATCTATCTGAGGGTCAATATCTATCTATCTATCTGAGGATCAATATCTATCTATCTATCTAATGGTCAATATCTATCTATCTATCTATCTATCTATCTATCTATCTATCTATCTATCTATCTATCTATCTATCTATCTATCTATCTGATGGTCAATAACTATCTATCTATCTATCTATCTATCTATCTATCTGATGGTCAATAACTATCTATCTATCTATCTATCTATCTATCTATCTGAGGGTCAATATCTATCTATCTATCTATGGGTCATACTCTATCTATCTATCTATCTGAGGGTCAATATCTATCTATCTATCTATCTATCTGAGGGTCAATATCTATCTATCTATCTATCTATCTATCTATCTATCTATCTATCTATCTATCTATCTAATCTATTTGATAGACTGAATGGTTTTATAATCTCTAAACTTTGAACTTTGAAAACTACTACTTATAATTACATCAAACTAGAAACCGTAAATCTTCAAACTTTTACAACTACTTCAAACTTTATGCTAGGCTTTCTCAAGCCAACCTAAAGTTTGTACTCAAACTTTTTAATCTAGTTAGGTTGGCTTGAGAAAGCCAACTTACTGAAATCCTATTTAAACTTATTAGGTTGGCTTGAGAAAGCCAACTTACTGAAATCCTATTTAAACTTATTATTATTATTATTATTAATATTATTATTATTCTGAGACTAAATTTCTAAATGTAACTCCTCCTAGAGCTTTTAAGCTACATGCACCAAACTCGGCACAGACCTTCAGACTAATCCCGAATAGTGTGCTATATCTTTTCTAACTGATCGGACTTACGGTTTTCCTAAAAATGACGA
>JAVLUX010000001.1:78654457-78794457 GCA_032164185.1 Moxostoma hubbsi | reverse complement strand
TCCCATAGACTTCCATTGAAAGAGATCAAAGGGATTTCTCCAGACTGAATTATCATAGAAACACGAGGATGGTCTCGTTTGACTTGGGGCAGTAAAACAGCCAATCATGAATCCCCTCAACACTTCCTAGCCCCTCCCTAGCAACCATTTTCAAGCACCTTAGCAACCAAAATACAAAGAGAGATATCTTCCATTCTTAATGTCACAGAGGCATGGGAGTTGGTTTATATCATTCATACTGACAAGCAGCCTTTGGAGATTCATCATTGGCAGCTGCCAAGCCACTCCCTAGCAACAATTTAGAGCACCCTAGCAACCACATTTATTGATTTCAATTACAGTAAGATATCTTCAGATCAGAATGTCCTAGAGACATGATAGTTGCTTTGTTTTAATTGGGTGAGTAATCAGTCTTCAGCTTTCATCATGTGAACTACTTAGCCACGCCCTAGCAACCATTTAACGCACCCTAGCAACAAAGAACCATTGACATCCATTCAAAATCACTAAGATGTGTATCTTAGGATCAGAATGACGTAGAGACTTCCGGGTTGACTTATTTCACTCAGGATGGCAAGGAGCATTGTTCCCTGTCACCTTGATAACTGCCTAGCAACCAGATGGGGTTACCCTAGCAACCAAGAAACAAATCAAATATCTCTGCACAAGAAAATCACAGAGACTTCCGGGTTGACTTATTTCACTCAGGATGGCAAGGAGCATTGTTGGCTGTCACCTTGGTAACTGCCTAGCAACCAGATGGGGTTACCCTAGTAACCAAGTAACAAATCACATATCTTTCAACCAGAAC
This sequence comes from Moxostoma hubbsi, assembly GCA_032164185.1. NCBI lineage: Eukaryota > Metazoa > Chordata > Actinopteri > Cypriniformes > Catostomidae > Moxostoma > Moxostoma hubbsi. Next base: position 78,793,646 of record JAVLUX010000001.1, on the reverse strand, counting down.
ATCGTAGAGACATAGGGGTTGAAATATTTCTCACAGGATTGCAAGGGGCCTTATGAGTATCACGTAGGTAACTGCCTAGCAACCAGATGGGGTTACCCTAGCAACCAAGAAACAAATCACATATCTCTGCACAAGAAAATCACAGAGACTTCCGGGTTGACTTATTTCACTCAGGATGGAATGTAGACTTGATAAATATCACCCTGGTAACTGCCTAGCAACCAGATGGGGTTATCCTAGCAACCAAGTAACAAATCACATATCTATGTACTAGAAAATCACAGAGACTTCCGGGTTGACTTATTTCACTCAGGATGGCAAGGAGCATTGTTGGCTGTCACCTTGGTAACTGCCTAGCAACCAGATGGGGTTACCCTAGCAACCAAGAAACAAATCACATATCTCTGCACAAGAAAATCACAGAGACTTCCGGGTTGACTTATTTCACTCAGGATGATAAGGTGCATTGTTGCCTGTCACCTTGGTAACTGCCTAGCAACCAGATGGGTTTCCCTAGCAACCATGGAACAACACCAATATCTCTTCACCAGAACATCCTACTGTCATGGGGGTGGCCTCTTTCAACTTTGGGCAGTAGGTGGGACATTGTGGTAAGAAATTTTGCCACGGCAAGCACCACTCACATTTTCTTCAGGAAATGTACATTCTAGTTAATATTATTATTATTCTGAGACTAAATTTCTAAATGTAACTCCTCCTAGAGCTTTTAAGCTACATGCACCAAACTCGGCACAGACCTTCAGACTAATCCCGAATAGTGTGCTATATCTTTTCTAACTGATCGGACTTACGGTTTTCCTAAAAATGACGATCAAAACTCGGAAAAACTCCCATTGATTAACATTGCGGAATGTTCAGAAATTTAAATCCCAACTGACGTTTTCACACACACAGACGAAAAAGGGCCTGTCAGCCCTGCGTCTCTCCCTCTCTCTCTCCCTCAGAGGATTTCTTTTATCAAGCAGCCAATAAGTAATGACCTAAAATCTTCATAGCCACAGTATAGTAGCTTCCAGGTTGACTTGATTCACTCAGTATGGAAAGGAGGCTTGATAAGTATCACCCTGGTAACTGCATAGCAACCAGACAGGGTTACCCTAGCAACCAAATAACAAATCACATATTTCTGCACCAGAAAATCATACAGACTTCCTGTTTCACTTATTTCACTCAGGATGGAAAGTAGCCTTGATATGTATCACTCTGGTAACTGCCTAGCAACCAGATGGGGTTACCCTAGCAACCAAGTAACAAATCACATATCTCTGCACCAGAAAATCATACAGACTTCCTGTTTCACTTATTTCACTCAGGATGGAAAGTAGCCTTGATATGTATCACTCTGGTAACTGCCTAGCAACCAGATGGGGTTACCCTAGCAACCAAGTAACAAATCACATATCTCTGCACCAGAAAATCGTAGTGACTTCCTGTTTCACTTATTTCACTCAAGATGGAAAGTAGCCTTGATATGTATCACTCTGGTAACTGCCTAGCAACCAGATGTGATTACCCTAGCAACCAAGTAACAAATCACATATCTCTGCAACAGAAAATCAGAGAGACTTCCGGGTTGACTTATTTCACTCAGGATGGAAAGTAGCCTTGATATGTATCACTCTGGTAACTGCCTAGCAACCAGATGTGATTACCCTAGCAACCAAGTAACAAATCACATATCTCTGCAACAGAAAATCAGAGAGACTTCCGGGTTGACTTTATTCACTCAGGATGGAAAGGAGGCTTGATAAGTATCACCCTGGTAACTGCATAGCAACCAGACAGGGATACCCTAGCAACCAAGTAACAAATCACATATCTCTGCAACAGAAAATCGTAGAGACTTCCGGGTTGACATAATTCACTCAGGATGGAAAGGAGGCTTGATAAGTATCACCCTGGTAACTGCATAGCAACCAGATGGGGTTACCCTAGCAACCAAGTAACAAATAATATATCTCTTCACCAGAAAATCGTAGAGACTTCCTGTTTGACTTATTTCACTCAGGATAGCAAGGAGTCTTGAAAAGTATCACTCTGGTAACTGCCTAGCAACGACAAGGGCTTACCCTAGCAACCAAGTAACAAATCACATAACTCTGCACCAGTATATCGTAGAGACTACCTGTTTCACTTATTTCACTCAGGATGGAAAGTAGCCTTGATATGTATCACTCTGGTAACTGCATAGCAACCAGATGCGGTTACCCTAGCAATCAAGTAACAAATCACATATCTTTGAACCAGAACATCGTAGAGACTTAGGGGTTGACATATTTCACACAGGATTGCAAGGAGCCTTATGAGTATCACCTTGGTAACTGCCTAGCAACCAGATGGGGTTACCCTAGCAACCAACTAACAAATCACATATCTCTGCACCAGAAAATCGTAGAGACTTCCTGTTTCACTTATTTCACTCAGGATGGAAAGGAGGCTTGATAAGTATCACCCTGGTAACTGCATAGCAACCAGACAGGGATACCCTAGCAACCAAGTAACAAATCACATATCTCTGCAACAGAAAATCGTAGAGACTTCCGGGTTGACATAATTCACTCAGGATGGAAAGGAGGCTTGATAAGTATCACCTTGGTAACTGCATAGCAACCAGATGGGGTTACCCTAGCAACCAAGTAACAAATAATATATCTCTTCACCAGAAAATCGTAGAGACTTCCTGTTTGACTTATTTCACTCAGGATAGCAAGGAGTCTTGAAAAGTATCACTCTGGTAACTGCCTAGCAACGACAAGGGCTTACCCTAGCAACCAAGTAACAAATCACATAACTCTGCACCAGAAAATCGTAGAGACTTCCTGTTTCACTTATTTTACTCAAGATGGAAAGTAGCCTTGATATATATCACTCTGGTAACTGCCTATCAACCAGATATGGTTACCCTAGCAACCAAGTAACAAATCACATATCTATGCAACAGAAAATCATAGAGACTTCCGGGTTGACTTTTTCACTCAGAATGAAAAGGAGGCTTGATAAGGATCACCCTGGAAACTGCCTAGCAACCAGATTGGGTTACCCTAGCAACCAAGTAAAAAATGATATATCTATCTGTCTATCTATCTATCTATTTATCTTTCTGAGGGTCAATATCTATCTATCTATCTATCTATCTATCTATCTATCTATCTATCTGTGGGTCATACTCTATCTATCTATATCTCAGGGTCAATGACTATCTATCTATATATCTGACGGTCAATATCTATCTATCTATCTATCTATCTATCTATCTATCTATCTACCTATCTATCTAATGGTCAATGACTATCTATCTATCTATCTGTGGGTCATACTCTATCTATCTATATCTCAGGGTCAATGACTATCTATCTATCTATCTATCTGAGGGTCAATATCTATCTATCTATCTATCTATCTATCTATCTATCTATCTACCTATCTATCTGATGGTCAATAACTATCTATCTATCTATCTGTGGGTCAGACTCTATCTATCTATCTATCTATCTATCTGAGGGTCAATATCTATCTATCTATCTATCTATCTATCTATCTATCTATCTGTCTATCTGTGGGTCATACTCTATCTATCTATCTATCTGAGGGTCAATATCTATCTATCTATCTATCTATCTATCTATCTATCTATCTATCTATCTATCTATCTATCTATCTATCTATCTATCTATCTATCTAATCTATTTGATAGACTGAATGGTTTTATAATCTCTAAACTTTGAACTTTGAAAACTGCTACTTATAATTACATCAAACTAGAAACCGTAAATCTTCAAACTTTTACAACTACTTCAAACTTTATGCTAGGCTTTCTCAAGCCAACCTAAAGTTTGTACTCAAACTTTTTAATCTAGTTATTAGTGGTGCTTGCAAAGCAACACTATTGTAATCTCACATACTTATTTTTCTTCTTCTTCTTCTTCTTCCGTACAAAATTTCGGCGCCTAACTCGTCCCGCACCTTTTGGCGTAGAGCCATGAATGAGGTGTCAAATCACGCGGCTCATTGAGGAAAGGTGTGCTATGACTTTTATAAGCGATCGGGGGTACGGTGTTTGCCCCAGGGGCAAAAAATTGGTCAAAAAATCCCATTGACTTAACATTGAGCCGAAATTTGATGAGTCGTAGCTCAGAGCGAGGATTTTGCAGAGACGTGTGATTTACCACATTTGAAGAGGCTGACAGGCTCTGTGAGAACATACCTCACAATGGGGTAAAAGTTGCACCCCTGGGGGGCAGGAGCTGCCCAAAGTTGCCCCAATGTAAGTCAATGGAATTTTTTTCAAAATTTTTTGGTCGCAGAGCCACAAATGAGGCGTCAAATCGTGCGGATTATTTGTGAATGGTGTTCTATGACTTTTATAAGCGATCGGGGGTACGGTGTTTGCCCCAGGGGCAAAAAATTGGGCAAAAAATCCCATTGACTTAACATTGCGCCGAACTTTGACGAGTCATAGCTCAGAGCGAGGATTTCGCAGAGACGTGTGATTTACCACATTTGAAGAGGCTGACAGGCTCTGTGAGAACATACCTCACAATGGGGTAAAAGTTGCACCCCTGGGGGGCAGGAGCTGCCCAAAGTTGCCCCAATGTTAAGTCTATTGTTGATTTTGTATTGAACATAATTCTGGATCACAGTGTCTTAGAGACAAGGGGGCGGGCTCATTTTACTCAGACGACCAATCAGTCTCTCAGGATCATTGTGAAGCTATCAAGCCATGCCCTAGCAACCATTTAGAGCACCTTAGCAACAACTCCCATAGACTTCCATTGAAAGAGATCAAAGGGATATCTCCGGACTGAATTATCATAGAAACACGAGGGTGGTCTCGTTTGACTTGGGGCAGTAAAACAGCCAATCAGGAATCCCCTGAACACTTCCTAGCCCCTCCCTAGCAACCATTTTCGAGCACCTTAGCAACCAAAATCCAAAGAGAGATATCTTCCATTCTGAATGTCACAGAGGCATGGGAGTTGGTTTATATCATTCATACTGACAAGCAGCCTTTGGAGATTCATCATTGGCAGCTGCCAAGCCACTCCCTAGCAACAATTTAGAGCACCCTAGCAACCACATTTATTGATTTCAATTACAGTAAGATATCTTCAGATCAGAATGTCCTAGAGACATGATAGTTGCTTTGTTTTAATTGGGTGAGTAATCAGTCTTCATCTTTCATCATGTGAACTACTTAGCCACGCCCTAGCAACCATTTAAAGCACCCTAGCAACAAAACACCATTGACATCCATTCAAAATAACTAAGATGTGTATCTTAGGATCAGAATGTCGTAGAGACTTCCGGTTTGACTTTTTTCACTCAGGATGGAAAGTAGACTTGATAAATATCACCCTGGTAACTGCCTAGCAACCAAGAAACAAATCACATATCTCTGCACAAGAAAATCACAGACTTCCGGGTTGACTTATTTCACTCAGGATGGCAAGGAGCATTGTTGCCTGTCACCTTGGTAACTGCCTAGCAACCAGATGGGGTTACCCTAGCAACCAAGAAACAAATCACATATCTCTGCACAAGAAAATCACAGACTTCCGGGTTGACTTATTTCACTCAGGATGGCAAGGAGCATTGTTGCCTGTCACCTTGGTAACTGCCTAGCAACCAGATGGGGTTACCCTAGCAACCAAGAAACAAATCACATATCTCTGCACAAGAAAATCACAGACTTCCGGGTTGACTTATTTCATTTAGGATGGCAAGGAGCATTGTTGGCTTGCCCCTTGGTAACTGCCTAGCAACAAGATGGGGTTACCCTAGCAACCAAGTAACAAATCACATATCTCTGTACTAGAAAATCGTAGAGACTTCCGGGTTGACTTATTTTACTCAGGATGGCAAGTAGCGTTGGTGGCTGTCACCTTAGTAACTGCATATCAACCAGATGGGTTTCCCTAGCAACCATGGAACAACACCTATATCTCTGCACCAGAACATCCTACTGTCATGGGGGTGGCCTCTTTCAACTTTGGGCAGTAGGTGGGACATTGTGGTAAGAAATTTTGCCACGGCAAGCACCACTCACATTTTCTTCAGGAAATGTACATTCTAGTTTTTATTATTAGGTTGGCTTGAGAAAGCCAACTTACTGAAATCCTATTTAAACTTATTATTAGTGGTGCTTGCCATAGGCAAAGCATCACTATTGTTCTCTTGCATACTTATTATTATTATTATAATTATTATTATTTTTCCACACAAAGTTTGGCGCGCTACTCCTCCTGCAGCTTTTGTCACAGACCCCTGAGTGAGGCATCAAATCGTGCGGCTCATTGAGGAGAGGTGTGCTATATCTTTTCTAAGCGATCGGGTGTACGATGTTCGAACAGCGGACGAAAAAGCGGCCAAAAAAATCCCATTGACTTTACATTGCGGAATGTTCAGAAATTTAAATCCCAACTGACATTTTCACACACACAGACAAAAAAGGGCCTGTCAGCCCTGCGTCTCTCTCTCTCTCTCCCTCAGAGGATTTCTTTTATCAAGCAGCCAATAAAAATCTTCATAGCCACAACATAAAACATGTTAAAAATGTGCTAGATACATGCTAACACATGCTGGCATCGCCTAGCGAAGTGCTAAAACATGCTAAAAACGTGCTGCATTATGCTAATTCATGTTAGCATTGCTTAGGGGATTGCTAAAACATGTTAAAAATGTGCTAGCATCATGCTAACACATGTTAGCGTCGCCTAGCGAAGTGCTAAAACATGCTAAAAACGTGCTAGTATTATGCTAATGCATGTTAGCATTGCTTAGGGGATTGATAAAACATGTTAAAAATGTGCTAGCATCATGCTAATACATGTTAGCGTCGCCTAGCGAAGTGCTAAAACATGCTAAAAACGTGCTAGTATTATGCTAATGCATGTTAGCATTGCTTAGGGGATTGATAAAACATGTTAAAAATGTGCTAGCATCATGCTAACACATGTTAGTAGTGCCTAGCGAAGTGCTAAAACATGCTAAAAACGTGCTAACAACATGCTAACACATGCTAGTAGTGCCTAGCAAAGTGTTAAAACATGCTAAAAAAGTGCTAGAATCATGCTAACACATGCTGGCATTGCCTACCAAAGTGCTAAAACATGTTAAAATGTGCTAGCATTATGCTAATGCATGTTAGCATTGCTTAGGGGATTGCTAAAACATGTTAAAAACGTGCTAGCATCATGCTAACACATGTTAGCATCGCCTAGCAAAGTGCTAAAACATGTTAGAAACGTGCTAGTATCATGCTAACACATGCTAGCTTCACCTAGCGAAGTGCTAAAACATGTTAAAACGTGCTAGCATTATGCTAATGCATGTTAGCATTGCTTAGGGGATTGATAAAACTTGTTAAAAATGTGCTAGCATCATGCTAACATATGCTGGCATCACCTAGCGAAGTGCTAAAACATGCTATAAACATGTTAGCAACATGCTAACACATGTTGGCATCGCCTAGCGAAGTGCTAAAACATGCTAAAAACGTGCTAACATCATGCTAACACATGCTGGCATTGCCTAGCAAAGTGCTGAAACATGTTGAAACGTGCTAGCATTATGCTAATGCATGTTAGCATTGCTTAGGGGATTGCTAAAACATGTTAAAAATGTGCTAGCATCATGCTAACACATGTTAGCATTGCCAAACAAAGTGCTAAAACATGCTAACAACATGCTAGTATCATGAAAAACATGTGTTAGCAACATTCTATGACCTTTATTTTAGTGTTTAGAAACAAGTTAGAAAATACTATTTGACGAATTTTGCCACGGCAAGCACCACTCACATTTTCTTCAGGAAATGTACATTCTAGTTATTATTATTATTATTCTGAGACTAAATTTCTAAATGTAACTCCTCCTAGAGCTTTTAAGCTACATGCACCAAACTCGGCACAGACCTTCAGACTAATCCCGAATAGTGTGCTATATCTTTTCTAACTGATCGGACTTACGGTTTTCCTAAAAATGACGATCAAAACTCGGAAAAACTCCCATTGATTAACATTGCGGAATGTTCAGAAATTTAAATCCCAACTGCCGTTTTCACACACACAGACAAAAAAGGGCCTGTCAGCCCTGCGTCTCTCTCTCTCTCTCTCTCCCTCAGAGGATTTCTTTTATCAAGCAGCCAATAAGTAATGACCTAAAATCTTCATAGCCACAGTATAGTAGCTTCCAGGTTGACTCGATTCACACAGTATGGAAAGGAGGCTTGATAAGTATCACCCTGGTAACTGCATAGCAACCAGACTGGGTTACCCTAGCAACCAAATAACAAATCACATATTTCTGCACCAGAAAATCGTACAGACTTCCTGTTTCACTTATTTCACTCAGGATGGAAAGTAGCCTTGATATGTATCACTCTGGTAACTGCCTAGCAACCAGATGGGGTTACCCTAGCAACCAAGTAACAAATCACATATCTCTGCACCAGAAAATCGTAGTGACTTCCTGTTTCACTTATTTCACTCAAGATGGAAAGTAGCCTTGATATGTATCACTCTGGTAACTGCCTAGCAACCAGATGTGATTACCCTAGCAACCAAGTAACAAATCACATATCTCTGCAACAGAAAATCAGAGAGACTTCCGGGTTGACTTATTTCACTCAGGATGGAAAGTAGCCTTGATATGTATCACTCTGGTAACTGCCTAGCAACCAGATGTGATTACCCTAGCAACCAAGTAACAAATCACATATCTCTGCAACAGAAAATCAGAGAGACTTCCGGGTTGACTTATTTCACTCAGAATGGAAAGTAGCCTTGATATGTATCACTCTGGTAACTGCCTAGCAACCAGATGTGATTACCCTAGCAACCAAGTAACAAATCACATATCTCTGCAACAGAAAATCATAGAGACTTCCGGGTTGACTTTATTCACTCAGGATGGAAAGTAGCGTTGATATATATCACTCTGGTAACTGCCTAGCAACCAGACGGGGATACCCTAGCAACCAAGTAACAAATCACATATCTCTGCACCAGAAAATCGTAGAGACTACCTGTTTCACTTATTTCACTCAGGATGGAAAGTAGCCTTGATATGTATCACTCTGGTAACTGCATAGCAACCAGACAGGGTTACCTTAGCAACCAAGTAACAAATCACATATCTTTGAACCAGAACATCGTAGAGACTTAGGGGTTGACATATTTCACACAGGATTGCAAGGAGCCTTATGAGTATCACTTTGGTAACTGCCTAGCAACCAGATGTGTTTACCCTAGCAACCAAGTAACAAATCACATATCTCTGCACCAGAAAATCATAGAGACTTCCTGTTTCACTTATTTCACTTAGGATGGAAAGTAGCCTTGATATGTATCCCTCTGGTAACTGCCTAGCAACCAGATGCAGTTACCCTAGCAACCAAGTAACAAATCACATATCTTTGAACCAGAACATCGTAGAGACTTAGGGGTTGACATATTTCACACAGGATTTCAAGGAGCCTTATGAGTATCACCTTAGTAACTGCCTAGCAACCAGATGGGGTTACCCTAGCAACCAACTAACAAATCACATATCTCTGCACCAGAAAATCGTAGAGACTTCCGGGTTGACATAATTCACTCAGGATGGAAAGGAGGCTTGATAAGTATCACTCTGGTAACTGCTTAGCAACGACAAGGGCTTACCCTAGCAACCAAGTAACAAATCACATAACTCTGCACCAGAAAATCGTAGAGACTTCCTGTTTCACTTATTTTACTCAAGATGGAAAGTAGCCTTGATATATATCACTCTGGTAACTGCCTATCAACCAGATATGGTTACCCTAGCAACCAAGTAACAAATCACATATCTATGCAACAGAAAATCATAGAGACTTCCGGGTTGACTTTATTCACTCAGAATGAAAAGTAGGCTTGATAAGGATCACCCTGGAAACTGCCTAGCAACCAGATTGGGTTACCCTAGCAACCAAGTAAAAAATGATATATCTATCTGTCTATCTGTCTATCTATCTATCTATCTATCTATCTATCTATCTTTCTGATGGTCAATATCTATCTATCTATCTATCTATCTATCTATCTATCTATCTGAGGGTCAATATCTATCTATCTATCTATCTAACTATCTGCGGGTCAATAACTATCTATCTATCTATCTGTGGGTCATACTCTATCTATCTATATCTCAGGGTCAATGACTATCTGTCTATCTATATATCTGACGGTCAATATCTATCTATCTATCTATCTATCTAAGAGTCAATGACTATCTATCTATCTATCTATCTATCTATCTATCTGAGGGTCAATATCTATCTATCTATCTATCTAACTATCTGCGGATCAATAACTATCTATCTATCTATCTATCTGTGGTTCATACTCTATCTATCTATATCTCAGGGTCAATGACTATCTATCTATCTATATATCTGACGGTCAATATCTATCTATCTATCTAATGGTCAATGACTATCAATCTATCTTTCTATCTTTCTATCTTTCTATCTATCTATCTATCTATCTATCTATCTATCTATCTATCTGAGGGTCAATATCTATCTATCTATCTGAGGATCAATATCTATCTATCTATCTATCTATCTATCTATCTATCTATCTATCTATCTATCTATCTAATGGTCAATATATCTATCTATCTATCTATCTATCTATCTATCTATCTATCTATCTATCTATCTATCTATCTATATATCTATCTGATGGTCAATAACTATCTATCTATCTATCTATCTATCTGATGGTCAATAACTATCTATCTATCTATCTATCTATCTATCTGAGGGTCACTATCTATCTATCTATCTATCTATCTATCTATCTATCTGAGGGTCAATATCTATCTATCTATCTATCTATCTATCTATCTATCTATCTATCTATCTGAGGGTCAATATCTATCTATCTATCTATCTATCTAACTATCTGCGGGTCAATAACTATCTATCTATCTGTGGGTCATACTCTATCTATCTATATCTCAGGGTCAATGACTATCTGTCTATTTATATATCTGACGGTCAATATCTATCTATCTATCTAAGAGTCAATGACTATCTATCTATCTATCTATCTATCTATCTATCTGATGGTCAATATCTATCTATCTATCTATCTAACTATCTGCGGGTCAATAACTATCTATCTATCTATCTATCTATCTGTGGTTCATACTCTATCTATCTATATCTCAGGGTCAATGACTATCTATCTATCTATTTATCTGACGGTCAATATCTATCTATCTATCTAAGGGTCAATGACTATCAATCTATCTTTCTATCTTTCTATCTATCTATCTATCTATCTGAGGGTCAATATCTATCTATCTATCTGAGGATCAATATCTATCTATCTATCTATCTATCTATCTATCTATCTATCTAATGGTCAATATCTATCTATCTATCTATCTATCTATCTATCTATCTATCTATCTATCTATCTGAGGGTCAATATCTATCTATCTATCTATCTATCTATCTATCTATCTATCTATCTATCTATGGGTCATTATCTATCTATCTATCTATCTATCTATCTGAGGGTCAATATCTATCTATCTATCTATCTATCTGAGGGTCAATATCTATCTATCTATCTATCTAACTATCTGCGGGTCAATAACTATCTATCTATCTATCTGTGGGTCATACTCTATCTATCTATATCTCAGGGTCAATGACTATCTGTCTATCTATAAATCTGACGGTCAATATCTATCTATCTATCTAAGAGTCAATGACTATCTTTCTATCTATCTATCTATCTGATGGTCAATATCTATCTATCTATCTATCTATCTATCTAACTATCTGCGGGTCAATAACTATCTATCTATCTATCTATCTATCTGTGGTTCATACTCTATCTATCTATATCTCAGGGTCAATGACTATCTATCTATCTATTTATCTGACGGTCAATATCTATCTATCTATCTAAGGGTCAATGACTATCAATCTATCTTTCTATCTTTCTATCTTTCTATCTATCTATCTATCTATCTGAGGGTCAATATCTATCTATCTATCTGAGGATCAATATCTATCTATCTATCTATCTATCTATCTATCTAATGGTCAATATCTATCTATCTATTTATCTATCTATCTGATGGTCAATAACTATCTATCTATCTATCTATCTATCTATCTATCTATCTATCTATCTGATGGTCAATAACTATCTATCTATCTATCTGAGGGTCAATATCTATCTATCTATCTATCATCTATCTATCTATCTATCTATCTGAGGGTCAATATATATCTATCTATCTATCTATCTGAGGGTCAATATCTATCTATCTATCTATCTATCTATCTATCTATCTATCTATCTATCTATCTATCTATCTATCTATCTATCTATCTATCTATCTATCTATCTATCTATCTATCTATCTATCTATCTATCTATCTATTTGATAGACTGAATGGTTTTATAATCTCTAAACTTTGAACTTTGAAAACTACTACTTATAATTACATCAAATTAGAAACTGTAAATCTTCAAACTTTTACAACTACTTCAAACTTTATGCTAGGCTTTCTCAAGCCAACCTAAAGTTTGTACTCAAACTTTTTAATCTAGTATTATTATTATTCTTCTGAGACTAAATTTCTAAATCTAACTCCTCCTAGAGCTTTTAAGCTACATGCACCAAACTCGGCACAGACCTTCAGACTAATCCCGAATAGTGTGCTATATCTTTTCTAACTGATTGGACTTACGGTTTTCCTAAAAATGACGATCAAAACTCGGAAAAACTCCCATTGACTTAACATTGCGGAATGTTCAGAAATTTAAATCCCAACTGACGTTTTCACACACACAGACAAAAAAGGGCCTGTCAGCCCTGCGTCTCTCCTTCTCTCTCTCCCTCAGAGGATTTCTTTTATCAAGCAGCCAATAAGTAATGACCTAAAATCTTCATAGCCACAGTATAGTAGCTTCCAGGTTGACTTTGTTCACTCAGTATGGAAAGGAGGCTTGATAAGTATCACCCTGGTAACTGCATAGCAACCAGACAGGGTTACCCTAGCAACCAAATAACAAATCACATATTTCTGCACCAGAAAATCATACAGACATCCTGTTTCACTTATTTCACTCAGGATGGAAAGTAGCCTTGATATGTATCACTCTGGTAACTGCCTAGCAACCAGATGTGATTACCCTAGCAACCAAGTAACAAATCACATATCTCTGCAACAGAAAATCAGAGAGACTTCCGGGTTGACTTATTTCACTCAGGATGGAAAGTAGCCTTGATATGTATCACTCTGGTAACTGCCTAGCAACCAGATGTGATTACCCTAGCAACCAAGTAACAAATCACATATCTCTGCAACAGAAAATCAAAGAGACTTCCGGGTTGACTTATTTCACTCAGGATGGAAAGCAGCCTTGATATGTATCACTCTGGTAACTGCCTAGCAACCAGATGTGATTACCCTAGCAACCAAGTAACAAATCACATATCTCTGCAACAGAAAATCATAGAGACTTCCGGGTTGACTTTATTCACTCAGGATGGAAAGTAGCCTTGATATGTATCCCTCTGGTAACTGCCTAGCAACCAGATGCGGTTACCCTAGCAACCAAGTAACAAATAACATATCTTTGAACCAGAACATCGTAGAGACTTAGGGGTTGACATATTTCACACAGGATTGCAAGGAGCCTTATGAGTATCACCTTAGTAACTGCCTAGCAACCAGATGGGGTTACCCTAGCAACCAACTAACAAATCACATATCTCTGCACCAGAAAATCGTAGAGAATTCCGGGTTGACATAATTTATTCAGGATGGAAAGGAGGCTTGATAAGTATCACTCTGGTAACTGCCTAGCAATGACAAGGGCTTACCCTAGCAACCAAATAACAAATCACATAACTCTGCACCAGAAAATCGTAGAGACTTCCTGTTTCACTTATTTTACTCAAGATGGAAAGTAGACTTGATATATATCACTCTGGTAACTGCCTATCAACCAGATATGGTTACCCTAGCAACCAAGTAACAAATCACATATCTATGCAACAGAAAATCATAGAGACTTCCGGGTTGACTTTATTCACTCAGAATGAAAAGGAGGCTTGATAAGGATCACCCTGGAAACTGCCTAGCAACCAGATTGGGTTACCCTAGCAACCAAGTAAAAAATGATATATCTATCTGTCTATCTATCTATCTATCTATCTATCTTTCTGATGGTCAATATCTATCTATCTATCTATCTATCTATCTATCTATCTATCTATCTATCTATCTATCTGAGGGTCAATATCTATCTATCTATCTATCTAACTATCTGCGGGTCAATAACTATCTATCTATCTATCTGTGGGTCATACTCTATCTATCTATATCTCAGGGTCAATGACTATCTGTCTATCTATATATCTGACGGTCAATATCTATCTATCTATCTAAGAGTCAATGACTATCTATCTATCTATCTATCTATCTATCTGAGGGTCAATATCTATCTATCTGCGGGTCAATAACTATCTATCTATCTATCTATCTGTGGTTCATACTCTATCTATCTATATCTCAGGGTCAATGACTATCTATCTATCTATATATCTGACGTTCAATATCTATCTATCTATCTATCTAAGGGTCAATGACTATCAATCTATCTTTCTATCTTTCTATCTATCTATCTATCTATCTGATGGTCAATAACTATCTATCTATCTGAGGGTCAATATCTATCTATCTATCTATCTATCTATCTATGGGTCATACTCTATCTATCTATCTATCTATCTATCTATCTATCTATCTATCTATCTATCTATCTATCTATCTATCTATCTGAGGGTCAATATCTATCTATCTATCTATCTATCTATCTATCTATCTATCTATCTATCTATCTAATCTATTTGATGGACTGAATGGTTTTATAATCTCTAAACTTTGAACTTTGAAAACTACTACTTATAATTACATCAAACTAGAAACCGTAAATCTTCAAACTTTTACAACTACTTCAAACTTTATGCTAGGCTTTCTCAAGCCAACCTAAAGTTTGTACTCAAACTTTTCAATCTAGTTATAATTATTATTATTTTTCCACACATAGTTTGGCGCGCTACTCCTCCCGCAGCTTTTGTCACAGACCTCTGAGTGAGGCATCAAATCGTGCGGCTCATTGAGGAGAGGTGTGCTATATCTTTTCTAAGCGATCGGGGGTACGGTGTTTGCCCCAGGGGCAAAAATTTGGGCAAAAAATCCCATTGACTTAACATTGAGCCGAACTTTGACGAGTTATAGCTCAGAGCGAGGATTTCACAGAGACGTGTGATTTACCACATTTGAAGAGGCTGACAGGCTCTCTGAGAACATACCTCACAATGGGGTAAAAGTTTTACCCCTGGGGGGCAGTAGCTGCCCAAAGTTGCCCCAATGTAAGTCAATGGAATTTTTGAAAAATTTTTTGGTCGCAGACCCACAAATGAGGCATCAAATCGTGCGGATTATTTGGGAATGGTGTGCTATGACTTTTATTAGTGATCGGGGGTACGGTATTTGCCCCAGGGGCAAAAAATTGGGCAAAAAATCCCATTGACTTAACATTGCGCCGAACTTTGACGAGTTATAGCTCAGAGCGAGGATTTCGCAGACATGTGTGATTTACCACATTTGAAGAGGCTGACAGGCTCTGTGAGAACATACCTCACAATGGGGTAAAAGTTGCACCCCTGGGGGGCAGGAGTTGCCCAAATTTGCCCCAATGTTAAGTCAATGGTAGATTTTGTATTGACCATAACTCTGGATCACAGTGTCTTAGAGACACGGGGGCGGGCTTATTTTACTCAGACGACCAATCAGTCTCTCAGGATCATTGTGAAGCTATCAAGCCACGCCCTAGCAACCATTTACAGCACCTTAGCAACAAGTCCCATAGACTTCCATTGAAAGAGATCAAAGGGATTTCTCTGGACTGAATTATCATAGAAACACGAGGGTGGTCTCGTTTGACTTGGGGCAGTAAAACAGCCAATCATGAATCCCCTCAACACTTCCTAGCACCTCCCTAGCAACCATTTTCGCGCACCTTAGCAACCAAAATCCAAAGACAGATATCTTCCATTCTGAATGTCACAGAAGCATGGGAGTTGGTTTATATCATTCATACTGACAAGCAGCCTTTGGAGATTCATCATTGACAGCTGCCAAGCCACTCCCTAGCAACAATTTAGAGCACCCTAGCAACCACATTTATTGATTTCAATTACAGTAAGATATCTTCAGATCAGAATGTCCTAGAGACATGATAGTTGCTTTGTTTTCATTGGGTGAGTAATCAGTCTTCAGCTTTCATCATGTGAACTACTTAGCCATGCCCTAGCAACCATTTAAAGCACCCTAGCAACAAAGAACCATTGACATCCATTCAAAATCACTAAGATGTGTATCTTAGGATCAGAATGACGTAGAGACTTCCGGGTTGACTTATTTCACTCAGGATGGAAATTAGACTTGATAAATATAACCCTGGTAACTGCCTAGCAACCAAATGGGGTTACCCTAGCAACCAAGAAACAAATAGCATATCTCTGCACAAGAAAATCACAGAGACTTCCGGGTTGACTTATTTCACTCAGGATGGCAAGGAGCATTGTTGGCTGTCACCTTGGTAACTGCCTAGCAACCAGATGGGGTTACCCTAGCAACCAAGAAACAAATCACATATCTCTGCACAAGAAAATAACAGAGACTTACGGGTTGACTTATTTCACTCAGGATGGCAAGGAGCATTGTTGCCTGTCACCTTGGTAACTGCCTAGCAACCAGATGGGGTTACCCTAGCAACCAAGAAACAATTCACATATCTCTGCACAAGAAAATCACAGAGACTTCCGGGTTGACTTATTTCACTCAGGATGGCAAGGAGCATTGTTGGCTGTCACCTTGGTAACTGCCTAGCAACCAGATGGGGTTACCCTAGCAACCAAGTAAAAAATCACATATCTTTGAACCAGAACATCGTAGAGACATAGGGGTTGAAATATTTCTCACAGGATTGCAAGGGGCCTTATGAGTATCACGTAGGTAACTGCCTAGCAACCAGATGGGGTTACCCTAGCAACCAAGTAACAAATCATATATCTCTGAACCAGAAAATTGTAGTGATTCCGTGTTGACTTATTTCATTTAGGATGGCAAGGAGCATTGGTGGCTTGCCCCTTGGTAACTGCCTAGCAACCAGATGGGGTTACCCTAGCAACCAAGTAACAAATCACATACCTCTGTACTAGAAAATCGTAGAGACTTCCGGGTTGACTTATTTTACTCAGGATGGCAAGTAGCGTTGGTGGCTGTCACCTTAGTAACTGCATATCAACCAGATGGGTTTCCCTAGCAACCATGGAACAACACCTATATCTCTGCACCAGAACATCCTACTGTCATTGGGGTGGCCTCTTTCAACTTTGGGCAGTAGGTGGGACATTGTGGTACGAAATTATGCCACGGCAAGCACCACTCACATTTTCTTCAGGAAATGTACATTCTAGTTATTAATACTATTTTACTTACTAAAATTTCAACAACCTCACCTCTAAGAGCTTTAATGCTATAAGTACCCAACTTGCCACAGACCTGGGGACTGTTCTGAAGTTTGCTGCCATGTCTTTTTTTACCTGATGCGACTTAAGCTTTTTATATAAACGACGATCAAAAATGTAAAAAATCCCATTGATTTACAATGGCTGAGCAAAAATGCCCCCTCTACTGGATCAATACGGTCTACAAGTAAAATCCCATTCACTTACATTGACTGAGCAAAGAGGCTCCCTCTGCTGGTGTAACTCTGTCTACCAAATGCACTTTTACTGGAGAAATCTCTCTAATGGAGCAATTCTGTCTACTAGTGGGTGGAGCTCCCGACTTTCTCAGCCAGAAGAATTTTGCCTGCGTTTGCACAAAGGTATGTCAATTGTGTGTGTTTAATGCTTGACATTTGGAACATTCACGCGATTTTATACTATTCATCTCAACAAATGGTAAAACAACTCATATAAATGTTTTCGAGCAGTTTGTGTGAAACAGCGATAATCGTCGCGTCTAACGCACGAGCCCCGATGAGAGTTACTGCACAAATAAGGTCAGTGAGATGTATTTTACTGCTTCCCAGTTTGAATATTCAAGCGATTTTACACTATTCAACTCAACAAATGGCAAAACAACTCAAATAAATGTTTGTGAGCAGTTTTGTGTGAAACCGCGAGATGCGTCGCGTCTAACGCACGAGCCCCGATGAGAGTTACTGCACAAATAAGGTCAGTGAGATGTATTTTACTGCTTCCCAGTTTGAATATTCAAGCGATTTTACACTATTCAACTCAACAAATGGCATACAACTCAAATAAATCTTTGCGAGGAGTTTGAAATCGGGAATCATTATTGAATTCTGGCATTATTACGGGGGTCAACAATGGCGCTGTAATGTCCTTTCAGATGCATTGTTCTAAACAGCGGAAAAAACTTAAACAAAATACTGCGTCATTTTTGCCCATTCAGATACATGGAAGAGATCATTACAAACTATAAAAGGTCTACTGTTATTTGTGTACACTTACAATAACAACAAAACCTTGAGCTTTTGTAAAATAACGAAAATAAACAGGGTAAACCGAATCTGTCTTTGCGATAATCTGTCTGATACACGTCAGAAAAAATCAAGTGAAACTCCGCGAACACTTATCACACAAACATGAAACATATGTCTAAAGAAAGAAGGGATGGACGGATCGATCCTAAAGTATCAATACTTCCGAGAATGATGTTTCATCTGCGTGTTCTCTGACAGCACGAGCTCCGTGAGGCGATCTCATTTTTACTCGCATCTTCAATGCGAGCAATGTTTGTCTGTTGTATGTGTTTATAACACTTTCCTGTTTGAACTTTCAAGCGATTTTACACCATTCAACTCAACAAATGGCAAAACAACTCAAATAAATGTTTTAGGGCAGTTTGTGTTAAACAGTGAGTCGCGTCTAACGCACGCACCCCGTTGCGAGATCGCTTTCGCTTCTTTTTGCGTTTGAACGGACAATTTCATACAACAAAACGTCAAATTTTATGATATGTTGTGGAGTATGTTTTGTCTCAAGTGAACGTAAACAGCTGATGAAGAAATCGGGAATCTAAATCTAGTATCAACACTTCCGAGAATGATGTTTTATCTGCGTTGTGTCTGACGTACAGCACGCGCTCCGTGAGGCGATCTCATTTATACTCGCATCTTCACGAAGGTTTGTCTGTTGAATGTGTTTTTAACACTTTCCTGTTTGAACATTCACGCAATAAATAATGAGACTTCACAGTTCTCAAAAGATTAAACTCAATGAAACAAACTGCACAAACTGTGCCTTGAATGCACAGTACAGTGCCTTAAAGAGACAGTAACAATTGAGCTTTCGTCCTGAACATTGACATTCCAAGTAAATAAAAAGTACAAATGGTATTTACCCCCAAAATAAATTTCTCTCATCATTTACTTGCCCTCATTCCATCCCAGATGTGTATTATTTTCTTTCTTCTGGTGAACACAAATTAAGCTTTTTAGAAGAATATCTCAACCCTGTTGGACCTTTCAATGCACTTGAATTGTGATCAGAACTCAGAAGCTACAAAAATCACATAAATGCAGCATAAAAGTAATCCATACCACTCCAGTGGTTTAATCCATGCCTTCTGAAGTGATATTATAGGTGTCTTGAGCCCCAATATCTAAAAAAAGTTACTGGGCAAAATTTTTCTAAATTTTGCCAACAAGAACCCCCAAACCAAGAATATCCCACATTCTCTCTTAGGGGGCGCTACAGGCCATGCCCAAAACTCCCATTTTCTGGTCAAAAATGTTCTAATTTGGTACATTGATACTACAGGCCAACAGGAACCCACAAACCAATAATTGCCCATATTCGCCATTAGGGGGCGCTACAGGCTATGCCCAAAATTCCCATTTTATGGTCAAAAATGTTCTAATTTGGTATATTGACACTACAGGCCATTGGGAATCCACAAACCAAGAATGGCCCACATTCGCCCTTAGGGTGCGCTACAGGCCACGCCCTAAATTCCCATTTGCTGGTCAAAAATGTTCTAATTTGGTACATTGATACTACAGGCCAACAGGAACCCACAAACAAAGAATTGCCCATATTCGCCATTAGGGGGCGCTACAGGCTATGCCCAAAATTCCCATTTTATGGTCAAAAATGTTCTAATTTGGTATATTGACACTACAGGCCAACAGAAATCCACAAACCAAGAATGGCTCACATTCGCCCGTTGGGGGCGCTACAGGACATGCCCAAATTGCACATTTTTTTGTCAAAAACTCTCTAATTTGGTACATTGATACTACAGGCCAACAGGAACCTACAAACCAAGAATGGCTCACATTTGCCCTTAGGGGGCGCTACAGGCCATGCCCAAATATCATTTTTTCAAAGTGATTGTATTTCCGCCTCATTTATTTAGTTCTTCTGAAACCTGGTGAACATAGCTCATTTCTCATTGTAAACAAAAAACCCTCCAGTATCCATAAGGTCCGGCATGATGGATTTTCCTGTACACTGAAAATGTTTAGTTTAGGATTCAGACAGAAAGACATGTTTTTTGGATTCCTTCATTGGGAGGGTTTAACCCCAACCCTCTACTGATCAATTTTAAATGATTTGCCATTTTGAGGAGGAATCGCATTGCTGCTTGCAGCTATATTTATTATTATTATTATTAGATTCCTCCGATAGGAGGGAATCTATTGTTATTGACAGTTTTATTATTATTATTATTATTATTATTATTCTCCTCCTTGAGCCCCAATATCTCAAAAAGTCACTGGTCAAAAATTTTCTAAATTGGCACATTGATACTCCATGCCAACGGGTACCCCCAAACCAAGAATGGCCCACATTCGCCCATAGGTGGCGCTACAGGCCACGCCCCAAAAAAATATTTTCAAAGTCATGGCATTTCCAAGCCATTTGTCCAATTATTCTCAAACCTGGTGTACATGCCTCATTTCTCATGGGGAACAAAAAAGCCTCAAGGACCCATAACTTCTGCCCTAATGGATTTTCCTGTACAGTGAAAATTTGCCAAAACCTACAAAACTCTTCTTCTCCTGAACCGTAGCTCCAATATACTTGAAATTTGGTACGCATGTGTAGAATTGATGTCTTTGAAAACGTTACTTAGCAAAAATGAATACGATATAAAATGGCTGAAAGGGGCGTGTTTATGTAAATGTCCACATTTAATCAATATATATGTCAATATATCAAATGTAATTTTGACCCAGGGTTTTTCAAACCTAACATTCTTCAAGATAACATCCCTTTGAAGTACTGTGCAAAGAATTGCCCACATTCGCCCTTAGCGGTTCGCTACAGGCCACGCCCAAATGTCACATTTTCAAAATGATGGCATTTTCACCACAATTTTCCAAATATTGTAAAACTTGGTATACTTGCCTCATTTCTCATTGGGAACAAAAAAGCCTCAAGGACCCATAACTTCTGCCCTAATGGATTGTCCTGTACAGTGAAAATTTGCCAAAACCTACAAAAGTCTTCTTCTCTTGAACCGTAGATCCAATTGACTTGACATTTGGTACCCATGTGTAGAATTGATGTCTTTCAATTTGTTACTTAGCAAAAATGAATACAATACAAAATGGCTGAAAGGTGCGTGTTTATGTAAATGACCACATTGCCTCAATATATTAGTGTCAATAAACCAAATGTAAATTTGATTGATGGTTTTTCAAACCTAACGTGCTTCAAGATGACATAACTATGTTGGCTTGAGAAAGCCAACATATTGTTATGTTACATACATTTATTATTATTATTATTATTAATACTATTTTACTTACTAAAATTTCAACAACCTCACCTCTAAGAGCTTTAATGCTATAAGTACCCAACTTGCCACAGACCTGGGGACTGTTCTGAAGTTTGCTGCTATGTCTTTTTTTACCTGATGCGACTTAAGCTTTTTATATAAACGACGATCAAAAATGTAAAAAATCCCATTGATTTACAATGGCTGAGCAAAAATGCCCCCTCTACTGGATCAATACGGTCTACAAGTAAAATCCCATTCACTTACATTGACTGAGCAAAGAGGCTCCCTCTGCTGGTGTAACTCTGTCTACCAAATGCACTTTTACTGGAGAAATCTCTCTAATGGAGCAATTCTGTCTACTAGTGGGTGGAGCTCCCGACTTTCTCAGCCAGAAGAATTTTGCCTGCGTTTGCACAAAGGTATGTCAATTGTGTGTGTTTAATGCTTGACATTTGGAACATTCACGCGATTTTATACTATTCATCTCAACAAATGGTAAAACAACTCATATAAATGTTTGAGCAGTTTGTGTGAAACAGCGATAATCGTCGCGTCTAACGCACGAGCCCCGATGAGAGTTACTGCACAAATAAGGTCAGTGAGATGTATTTTACTGCTTCCCAGTTTGAATATTCAAGCGATTTTACACTATTCAACTCAACAAATGGCATACAACTCAAATAAATCTTTGCGAGGAGTTTGAAATCGGGAATCATTATTGAATTCTGGCATTATTACGGGGGTCAACAATGGCGCTGTAATGTCCTTTCAGATGCATTGTTCTAAACAGCGGAAAAAACTTAAACAAAATACTGCGTCATTTTTGCCCATTCAGATACATGGAAGAGATCATTACAAACTATAAAAGGTCTACTTTTATTTGTGTACACTTACAATACAACAAAATCTTGAGCTTTTGTAAAATAACGAAAATAAACAGGGTAAACCGAATCTGTCTTTGCGATAATCTGTCTGATACACGTCAGAAAAATCAAGTGAAAATCCGCGAACACTTATCACACAAACATGAAACATATGTCTAAAGAAAGACGGGATGGACGGATCGATCCTAAAGTATCAATACTTCCGAGAATGATGTTTCATCTGCGTGTTCTCTGACAGCACGCGATAGTGACGCGATCTAATTTTTACTCGCGTCTTCAATGCGAGCAATGTTTGTCTGTTGTATGTGTTTTTAACACTTTCCTGTTTGAACTTTCAAGCGATTTTTACACCATTCAACTCAACAAATGGCAAAACAACTCAAATAAATATATGTGTGAAACAGCGAGCAGCGTCACGTCTAACTCACGAGCCCCGATGAGAGATCGCATTCGCTTCTTCTTGCGTTTGAACGGACAATTTCTTACAACAAAATGTCAAATTACATGATATATTGTGGAGTCTGTTTTGTCTCAAGTGAACATAAACAGTTGATGAAGAAATCGCGAATCTAAATCTAGTATCAACACTTCCGAGAATGATTATCAGCGTTGTGTCTGACAGCGCGAGGCGATCTCATTTTTACTCGCATCTTCATGGAGGTTTGTCGGTTGTATGTAGTTTCACAATCTCAATCAATTAATCTCTGAAATGAATACAGATGTAACAGCACGAAAATAATGAGACTTCACAGTTCTCTAAAGATTAAACTCAATGAAACAAGCCGCTCAGACTGTGAATTGAATGAAATGCGTTTAAAATCCTCTTAAAGAGACAGTAACAATTTTCCAAGTAAATAAAAAGTAGGCCTACAAATGGTTTTTACCCCCAAAATAAATTTCTCTCATCGTATACTCACCCTCATTCGATCCCAGATGTGTATTATTTTCTTTCTTCTGGTGAACACAAATGAAGCTTTTTAGAAGATTATCTCAACCCTGTTGGACCTTTCAATGACTTGAATGTTGATCAGAACTCAGAAGCTACAAAAATCACATAAATGCAGCATAAAAGTAATCCATACCACTCCAGTGGTTTAATCCATGCCTTCAGAAGTGATATTATAGGTGTGGGTTAGAAACAGACCTATATATATATACTTCAAGATGACATCACTCTGAAGTACTGCGTAAAGAATATCCCACATTCTCCCTTAGGGGACGCTACAGGCCATGCCCAAAATTCCCATTTTCTGGTCAAAAATGTTCTAATTTTGTATATTGATACTACAGGCCAACAGGAATCCACAAACCAAGAATGGCCCACATTCGCCCTTAGGGGGCGCTACAGGCCACGCCCTAAATTCCCATTTGCTGGTCAAAAATGTTCTAATTTGGTACATTGATACTACAGGCCAACAGGAACCCACAAACAAAGAATTTCCCATATTCGCCATTAGGGGCGCTACAGGCTATGCCCAAAATTCCCATTTTATGGTCAAAAATGTTCTAATTTGGTATATTGACACTACAGGCCAACAGAAATCCACAAACCAAGAATGTCTCACATTCGCCCTTAGGGGGCGCTAAAGGCCATTCCCAAATTGCAATTTTTTTTGTCAAAAACTTTCTAATTTGGTACATTAATACTACAGGCCAACAGGAACCTACAAACCAAGAATGGCTCACATTCGCCCTTAGGGGGCGCTACAGGCCATGCCCAAATGTCATTTTTTCAAAGTGATTGTATTTCCACCCCATTTATTTAGTTTTTCTGAAACCTGTGAACATACCTCATTTCTCATTGTAAACAAAAAACCCTACAGGATCCATAAGGTCCGGCATGATGGATTTTCCTGTACACTGAAAATGTTTAGTTTAGGATTCAGACAGAAAGACATGTTTTTTGGATTTTTTCATTGGGAGGGTTTAACCCCAACCCTCTATTGATCAATTTTAAATGATTTGCCATTTTGAGGAGGAATCGCATTGCTGCTTGCAGCTATATTTATTATTATTATTATTATTCTTCTCCTTGAACCCCAATATCTCAAAGTCACTGGTCAAAAATTTTCTAAATTGGCACATTGATACTCCATGCCAACGGGTACCCCCAAACCAAGAATGGCCCACATTCGCCCATAGGTGGCGCTACAGGCCACGCCCCAAAAAAACATTTTCAAAGTCATGGCATTTCCAAGCCATTTGTCCAATTATTCTCAAACCTGGTGTACATGCCTCATTTCTCATGGGGAACAAAAAAGCCTCAAGGACCCATAACTTCCGCCATATTGGATTTTCCTGTACAGTGAAAATTTGCGAAAACCTACAAAACTCTTCTTCTCCTGAACCGTAGCTCCAATTGACTTGAAATTTGGTACGCATGTGTAGAATTGATGTCTTTGAAAACGTTACTTAGCAAAAATGAATACGATATAAAATGGCTGAAAGGGGCGTGTTTATGTAAATGTCCAAATTTTATCAATATATATGTCAATATATCAAATGTAATTTTGACTGAGGGTTTTTCAAACCTAACATTCATCAAGATAACATCCCTTTGAAGTACTGTGCAAAGAATTGCCCACATTCGCCCTTAGCGGTTCGCTACAGGCCACGCCAAACTGTCACATTTTCAAAAAGATGGCATTTTCACCACAATTTTCAAAATATTCTAAAACTTGGTATACTTGCCTCATTTCTCATTGGGAACAAAAAAGCCTCAAGGACCCATAAGGTACGATTAAAAATGGCTGAAAGGGGCGTGTTTATGTAAATGTCCACATTTAATCAATATATATGTCAATAAATCAAATGTAATTTTGACTGAGGGATTTTAAAACCTGACATGCTTCAAGATAACATCCCTTTGAAGTACTGTGCAAAGAATTGCCGACATTCGCCCTTAGCGGTTCGCTACAGGCCACGCCCAAATGTCACATTTTCAAAATGATGGCACTTTCACCCCAATTTTCCAAATATTGTAAAACTTGGTATACTTGCCTCATTTCTCATTGGGAACAAAAAAGCCTCAAGGACCCATAACTTCTGCCCTAATGGATTGTCCTGCACAGTGAAAATTTGCCAAAACCTACAAAAGTCTTCTTCTCTTGAACCGTAGATCCAATTGACTTGACATTTGGTACCCATGTGTAGAATTGATGTCTTTCAATTTGTTACTTAGCAAAAATGAATACAATACAAAATGGCTGAAAGGTGCGTGTTTATGTAAATGACCACATTGCTTCAATATATTAGTGTCAATAAACCAAATGTAAATTTGATTGATGGTTTTTCAAACCTAACATGCTTCAAGATGACATAACTATGTTGGCTTGAGAAAGCCAACATACTGTTATGTTACATACATTTATTATTATTATTATTATTAATACTAATATACTTACTAAAATTTCAACAACCTCACCTCTAAGTGCTTTAATGCTATAAGTACCCAACTTGCCACAGACCTGGGGACTGTTCTGAAGTTTGCTGCTATGTCTTTTTTTACCTGATGCGACTTAAGCTTTTTATATAAACGACGATCAAAAATGTAAAAAATCCCATTGATTTACAATGGCTGAGCAAAAATGCCCCCTCTACTGGATCAATACGGTCTACAAGTAAAATCCCATTCACTTACATTGGCTGAGCAAAGAGGCTCCCTCTGCTGGTGTAACTCTGTCTACCAAATGCACTTTTACTGGAGAAATCTCTCTAATGGAGCAATTCTGTCTACTAGTGGGTGGAGCTCCCGACTTTCTCAGCCAGAAGAATTTTGCCTGCGTTTGCACAAAGGTATGTCAATTGTGTGTGTTTAATGCTTGACATTTGGAACATTCACGCGATTTTATACTATTCATCTCAACAAATGGTAAAACAACTCATATAAATGTTTTCGAGCAGTTTGTGTGAAACAGCGATAATCGTCGCGTCTAACGCACGAGCCCCGATGAGAGTTACTGCACAAATAAGGTCAGTGAGATGTATTTTACTGCTTCCCAGTTTGAATATTCAAGCGATTTTACACTATTCAACTCAACAAATGGCAAAACAACTCAAATAAATGTTTGTGAGCAGTTTTGTGTGAAACCGCGAGATGCGTCGCGTCTAACGCACGAGCCCCGATGAGAGTTACTGCACAAATAAGGTCAGTGAGATGTGTTTTACTACTTCCCAGTTTGAATATTCAAGCGATTTTACACTATTCAACTCAACAAATGGCATACAACTCAAATAAATCTTTGCGAGGAGTTTGAAATCGGGAATCATTATTGAATTCTGGCATTATTACGGGGGTCAACAATGGCGCTGTAATGTCCTTTCAGATGCATTGTTCTAAACAGCGGAAAAAACTTAAACAAAATACTGCGTCATTTTTGCCCATTCAGATACATGGAAGAGATCATTACAAACTATAAAAGGTCTACTGTTATTTGTGTACACTTACAATAACAACAAAACCTTGAGCTTTTGTAAAATAACGAAAATAAACAGGGTAAACCGAATCTGTCTTTGCGATAATCTGTCTGATACACGTCAGAAAAAATCAAGTGAAACTCCGCGAACACTTATCACACAAACATGAAACATATGTCTAAAGAAAGAAGGGATGGACGGATCGATCCTAAAGTATCAATACTTCCGAGAATGATGTTTCATCTGCGTGTTCTCTGACAGCACGAGCTCCGTGAGGCGATCTCATTTTTACTCGCATCTTCAATGCGAGCAATGTTTGTCTGTTGTATGTGTTTATAACACTTTCCTGTTTGAACTTTCAAGCGATTTTACACCATTCAACTCAACAAATGGCAAAACAACTCAAATAAATGTTTTAGGGCAGTTTGTGTTAAACAGTGAGTCGCGTCTAACGCACGCACCCCGATGCGAGATCGCTTTCGCTTCTTTTTGCGTTTGAACGGACAATTTCATACAACAAAACGTCAAATTTTATGATATGTTCTGGAGTATGTTTTGTCTCAAGTGAACGTAAACAGCTGATGAAGAAATCGGGAATCTAAATCTAGTATCAACACTTCCGAGAATGATGTTTTATCTGCGTTGTGTCTGACGTACAGCACGCGCTCCGTGAGGCGATCTCATTTATACTCGCATCTTCACGAAGGTTTGTCTGTTGAATGTGTTTTTAACACTTTCCTGTTTGAACATTGACGCAATAAATAATGACTTCACAGTTCTCAAAAGATTAAACTCAATGAAACAAACTGCACAAACTGTGCCTTGAATGCACAGCACAGTGCCTTAAAGAGACAGTAACAATTGAGCTTTCGTCCTGAACATTGACATTCCAAGTAAATAAAAAGTACAAATGGTATTT
Source organism: Moxostoma hubbsi (assembly GCA_032164185.1). NCBI lineage: Eukaryota > Metazoa > Chordata > Actinopteri > Cypriniformes > Catostomidae > Moxostoma > Moxostoma hubbsi. The sequence continues at coordinate 78,765,517 of JAVLUX010000001.1, read as the reverse complement.
ACCCCCAAAATAAATTTCTCTCATCATTTACTTGCCCTCATTCCATCCCAGATGTGTATTATTTTCTTTCTTCTGGTGAACACAAATTAAGCTTTTTAGAAGAATATCTCAACCCTGTTGGACCTTTCAATGCACTTGAATTGTGATCAGAACTCAGAAGCTACAAAAATCACATAAATGCAGCATAAAAGTAATCCATACCACTCCAGTGGTTTAATCCATGCCTTCTGAAGTGATATTATAGGTGTCTTGAGCCCCAATATCTAAAAAAAGTTACTGGGCAAAATTTTTCTAAATTTTGCCAACAAGAACCCCCAAACCAAGAATATCCCACATTCTCTCTTAGGGGGCGCTACAGGCCATGCCCAAAACTCCCATTTTCTGGTCAAAAATGTTCTAATTTGGTACATTGATACTACAGGCCAACTGGAACCCACAAACCAATAATTGCCCATATTCGCCATTAGGGGGCGCTACAGGCTATGCCCAAAATTCCCATTTTATGGTCAAAAATGTTCTAATTTGGTATATTGACACTACAGGCCATTGGGAATCCACAAACCAAGAATGGCCCACATTCGCCCTTAGGGTGCGCTACAGGCCACGCCCTAAATTCCCATTTGCTGGTCAAAAATGTTCTAATTTGGTACATTGATACTACAGGCCAACAGGAACCCACAAACAAAGAATTGCCCATATTCGCCATTAGGGGGCGCTACAGGCTATGCCCAAAATTCCCATTTTATGGTCAAAAATGTTCTAATTTGGTGTATTGACACTACAGGCCAACAGAAATCCACAAACCAAGAATGGCTCACATTCGCCCGTTGGGGGCGCTACAGGACATGCCCAAATTGCACATTTTTTTGTCAAAAACTCTCTAATTTGGTACATTGATACTACAGGCCAACAGGAACCTACAAACCAAGAATGGCTCACATTTGCCATTAGGGGGCGCTACAGGCCATGCCCAAATATCATTTTTCAAAGTGATTGTATTTCCGCCTCATTTATTTAGTTCTTCTGAAACCTGGTGAACATAGCTCATTTCTCATTGTAAACAAAAAACCCTCCAGTATCCATAAGGTCCGGCATGATGGATTTTCCTGTACACGGAAAATGTTTAGTTTAGGATTCAGACAGAAAGATATGTTTTTTGGATTCCTTCATTGGGAGGGTTTAACCCCAACCCTCTACTGATCAATTTTAAATGATTTGCCATTTTGAGGAGGAATCGCATTGCTGCTTGCAGCTATATTTATTATTATTATTATTATTATTCTCCTTGAGCCCCAATATCTCAAAAAGTCACTGGTCAAAAATTTTCTAAATTGGCACATTGATACTCCATGCCAACGGGTACCCCCAAACCAAGAATGGCCCACATTCGCCCATAGGTGGCGCTACAGGCCACGCCCCAAAAAAATATTTTCAAAGTCATGGCATTTCCAAGCCATTTGTCCAATTATTCTCAAACCTGGTGTACATGCCTCATTTCTCATGGGGAACAAAAAAGCCTCAAGGACCCATAACTTCTGCCATAATGGATTTTCCTGTACAGTGAAAATTTGCCAAAACCTACAAAACTCTTCTTCTCCTGAACCGTAGCTCCAATATACTTGAAATTTGGTACGCATGTGTAGAATTGATGTCTTTGAAAACGTTACTTAACAAAAATGAATACGATATAAAATGGCTGAAAGAGGCGTGTTTATGTAAATGTCCACATTTAATCAATATATATGTCAATATATCAAATGTAATTTTGACCCAGGGTTTTTCAAACCTAACATTCTTCAAGATAACATCCCTTTGAAGTACTGTGCAAAGAATTGCCCACATTCGCCCTTAGCGGTTCGCTACAGGCCACGCCCAAATGTCACATTTTCAAAATGATGGCATTTTCACCACAATTTTCGAAATATTCTAAAACTTGGTATACTTGCCTCATTTCTCATTGGGAACAAAAAAGCCTCAAGGACCCATAAGGTACGATTAAAAATGGCTGAAAGGGGCGTGTTAATGTAAATGTCCACATTTAATCAATATGTAAGTCAATAAATCAAATGTAATTTTGACTGAGGGATTTTAAACCTGACATGCTTCAAGATAACATCCCTTTGAAGTACTTTGCAAAGAATTGCCGACATTCGCCCTTAGCGGTTCGCTACAGGCCACGCCCAAATGTCACATTTTCAAAATGATGGCACTTTCACCCCAATTTTCCAAATATTCTAAAACTTGGTATACTTGCCTCATTTCTCATTGGGAACAAAAAAGCCTCAAGGACCCATAACTTCTGCCCTAATGGATTGTCCTGTACAGTGAAAATTTGCCAAAACCTACAAAAGTCTTCTTCTCTTGAACCGTAGATCCAATTGACTTGACATTTGGTACCCACGTGTACAATTGATGTCTTTCAATTTGTTACTTAGTAAAAATGAATACAATACAAAATGGCTGAAAGGTGCGTGTTTATGTAAATGACCACATTGCCTCAATATATTAGTGTCAATAAACCAAATGTAATTTTGATTGATGGTTTTTCAAACCTAACATGCTTCAAGATGACATAACTATGTGTGCTTGAGAAAGCCAACATATTGTTATGTTACATACATTTATTATTATTATTAATATTAATACTATTTTACTTACTAAAATTTCAACAACCTCACCTCCAAGAGCTTTAATGCTATAAGTACCCAACTTGCCACAGACCTGGGGACTGTTCTGAAGTTTGCTGCTATGTCTTTTTTTACCTGATGCGACTTAAGCTTTTTATATAAATGACGATCAAAAATGTAAAAAAATCCCATTGATTTACAATGGCTGAGCAATATTGCCCCCTCTACAGGATTAATATGGTCTACAAGTAAAATCCCATTCACTTACATTGGCTGAGCAAAGAGGCTCCCTCTGCTGGAGTAACTCTGTCTACCAAATGCACTTTTACTGGAGAAATCTCTCTAATGGAGCAATTCTGTCTACTAGTGGGTGGAGCTCCAGACTTAGAAAGCCAGATGAATTGCTCGTGTATGCACAAAGGTGTCAATTGTGTGTTTAATGCTTGACATTTGGAACATTCACGCGATTTTATACTATTCATCTCAACAAATGGCAAAACAACTCAAAGAAATGTTTTCGAGCAGATTACGTGAAACGGCGAGATGCGTCGCGTCTAACGCACGAGCCCCGATGAGAGTTACTGCACAAAGGTCAGTTTGATGTGTTTTACTGCTTCCCAGTTTGAATATTCAAGCGATTTTACACTATTCAACTCAACAAATGGCAAAACAACTCAAATAAATAATTTTCGAGCAGTTTGAAATCGGGAATCATTATTGAATTCTGGCATTATTACGGGGGTCAACAATGGCGCTGTGACGTCCTTTTTGATGTATTTCTCTATACAGCGGAAAAAACTTAAACAAAATACTGCGTCATTTTTGCCAATTCAGATACATGGAAGAGATCATTACAAACTATAAAAGGTCTACTTTTATTTGTGTACACTTACAATAACAACAAAACCTTGAGCTTTTGTAAAATAACGAAAATAAACCGAGTGTGCCGAATCCGTCTTAGCGGTCTGATACACGTCAGAAAAATCAAGTGAAACTCCGCGAACACTTTTCTTCAATGAACACATCTTCAGTGCGAGCAATGTTTGTCTGTTGTATGTGTTTTTAACACTTTCCTGTTTGAACTTTCAAGCGGTTTTACACCATTCAACTCAACAAATGGCAAAACTGTTTATGTGAAACAGCGAGCAGTCACGTCTAACTCACGAGCCCCGATGAGAGATCGCATTCGCTTCTTCTTGCGTTTGAACGGACATTTTCATACAACAAAATGTCAAATTACATGCTATATTGTGGAGTCTGTTTTGTCTCAAGTGAACATTAACAGTTGATGAAGAAATCGCGAATCTAAATCTAGTATCAACACTTCCAAGATTGATTATCAGCGTTGTGTCTGACAGCGCGAGGCATCTCATTTTTACTCGCATCTTCATGGAGGTTTGTCGGTTGTATGTAGTTTCACAATCTCAATCAATTAATCTCAGATAAATGAATACAGATGTAACGGCACGAAAATAATGAGACTTCACAGTTCTCAAAAGATTAAACTCAATGAAACAAGCCGCACAGACTGTGCCTTGAATGAAATGCGTTTAAAATCCTCTTAAAGAGACAGTAACAGTTTTCCAAGTAAATAAAAAGTAGGCCTACAAATGGTTTTTACCCCCAAAATAAATTTCTCTCATCGTATACTCACCCTCATTCCATCCCAGATGTGTATTATTTTCTTTCTTCTGGTGAACACAAATTAAGCTTTTTAGAAGATTATCTCAACCCTGTTGGACCTTTCAATGACTTGAACGGTGATCAGAACTCAGAAGCTACAAAAATCACATAAATGCAGCATAAAAGTAATCCATACCACTCCAGTGGTTTAATCCATGCCTTCAGAATTGATATTATAGGTGTGGGTTAGAAACAGACCTATATATATATATATATATATATATATATATATATATATATATATATATATATATATATATATATATATATATATATACTTCAAGATGACATCACTCTGAAGTACTGCGTAAAGAATATCCTACATTCTCCCTTAGGGGGCGCTACAGGCCATGCCCAAAATTCCCATTTTCTGGTCAAAAATGTTCTAATTTGGTATATTGACACTACAGGCCAACAGGAATCCACAAACAAGGAATGGCCCACATTCACCCTTAGGGGGCGCTACAGGCCATGCCCAAAATTCCCATTTTCTGGTCAAAAATGTTCTAATTTGGTATGTTGATACTACAGGCCAACAGGAATCCACAAACAAAGAATGGCCCACATTCACCCTTAGGGGGCGCTATAGGCCATGTCCAAAATTCCCATTTTCTGGTCAAAAATGTTCTAATTTGGTATATTGACACTACAGGCCAACAGGAATCCACAAACAAAGAATGGCCCACATTCACCCTTAGGGGGCGCTACAGGCCATGCCCAAAATTCCCATTTTCTGGTCAAAAATGTTCTAATTTGGTATGTTGATACTACAGGCCAACAGGAATCCACAAACAAAGAATGGCCCACATTCACCCTTAGGGGGCGCTATAGGCCATGTCCAAAATTCCCATTTTCTGGTCAAAAATGTTCTAATTTGGTATGTTGATACTACAGGCCAACAGGAACCCACAAACCAAGAATTGCCCATATTCGCCATTAGGGGGCGCTACAGGCTATGCCTTAATGTCCTATTTTCTGGTCAAACATTTTCAAATTTGGTACATTGATACTACAGGCCAACAGGAACCCACAAACCAAGATTGGCCCACATTCACCCATAGGGGGCGCTATTATAGGCCATGTCCAAAATTCCCATTTTCTCTTCAAAAATGTTCTAATTTGGTACATTGATACTGCACGCCAACAGGAACCCACAAACCAAGAATTGATCATATTCGTGATTAGGGGGCGCTACAGGCTATGCCTTAAAGTCCTATTTTTTGGTCAAACATTTTCAAATTTGGTACATTGATACTACAGGCCAACAGGAACCCACAAACAAAGAATTGCCCGTATTCTCCATTAGGGGGCGCTACAGGCTATGCCCCAATGTCCCACATTCAAAGTGATGGCATTTCCACCCCATTTTTTCATTTCTTCTGAAACTTAATGTACATACCTCATTTCTCATTGTAAACAAAAAAGCCTCCAGGATCCATAAGGTCCGGCATCATGGATTTTCCTGTACACTGAAAATGTTTAGTTTAGGATTCAGACAGATAGACACGTTTTTTGGATTTCTTCATTGGGAGGGTTTAACCCCAACCCACTACTGACCAATTTTAAATGATTTGCCATTTTGAGGAGGAATCGCATTGCTGCTTGCAGCTATATTTATTATTATTATTATTCTCCTTGAGCCCCAATATCTCAAAAAGTCACTGGTCAAAAATTTTCTAAATTGGCACATTGATACTCCATGCCAACGGGTACCCCCAAACCAAGAATGGCCCACATTCGCCCATAGGTGGCGCTACAGGCCACGCCCCAAAAAAACATTTTCAAAGTCATGGCATTTCCAAGCCATTTGTCCAATTATTCTCAAACCTGGTGTACATGCCTCATTTCTCATGGGGAACAAAAAAGCCTCAAGGACCCATAACTTCTGCCCTAATGGATTTTCCTGTACAGTGAAAATTTGCCAAAACCTACAAAACTCTTCTTCTCCTGAACCGTAGCTCCAATTGGCTTGAAATTTGGTACGCATGTGTAGAATTGATGTCTTTGAAAACGTTACTTAGCAAAAATGAATACGATATAAAATGGCTGAAAGGGGCGTGTTTATGTAAATGTCCAAATTTTATCAATATATATGTCAATATATCAAATGTAATTTTGACCGAGGGTTTTTCAAACCTAACATTCATCAAGATGACATCCCTTTGAAGTACTGTGCAAAGAATTGCCCACATTCGCCCTTAGCGGTTCGCTACAGGCCACGCCCAAATGTCACATTTTCAAAATGATGGCATTTTCACCACAATTTTCAAAATATTCTAAAACTTGGTATACTTGCCTCATTTCTCATTGGGAACAAAAAAGCCTCAAGGACCCATAAGGTACGATTAAAAATGGCTGAAAGGGGCGTGTTTATGTAAATGTCCACATTTAATCAATATATGTCAATAAATCAAATGTAATTTTGACTGAGGGATTTTAAAACCTGACACGCTTCAAGATAACATCCCTTTGAAGTACTGTGCAAGGAATTGCCGACATTCGCCCTTAGCGGTTCGCTACAGGCCACGCCCAAATGTCACATTTTCAAAATGATGGCATTTTCACCCCAGTTTTCCAAATATTCTAAAACTTGGTATACTTGCCTCATTTCTCATTGGGAACAAAAAAGCCTCAAGGAACCATAAGGTTCTGCGTGATGGATTGTCCTGTACAGTGAAAATTTGGGGAAACATTGAAAAGTCTTCTTCTCTTGAACAGTAGATCCAATTGACTTGCCATTTGGTACCCATGTGTAGAATTGATGTCTTTCAATTTGTTACTTAGCAAAAATGAATACAATACAAAATGGCTGAAAGGTGCGTGTTTATGTAAATGACCACATTGCCTCAATATATTAGTGTCAATAAACCAAATGTAATTTTGATTGATGGTTTTTCAAACCTAACATGCTTCAAGATGACATAACTATGTGTGCTTGAGAAAGCCAACATATTGTTATGTTACATACATTTATTAATATTATTATTATTAATACTATTTTACTTACTAAAATTTCAACAACCTTACCTCCAAGAGCTTTAATGCTATAAGTACCCAACTTGCCACAGACCTGGGGACTGTTCTGAAGTTTGTTGGAATGTCTTTTTTTACCTGATGCGACTTAAGCTTTTTATATAAATGACGATCAAAAATGTAAAAAAATCCCATTGATTTACAATGGCTGAGCAAAATTGCCCCCTCTACAGGATTAATACGGTCTACAAGTAAAATCCCATTCACTTACATTGGCTGAGCAAAGAGGCTCCCTCTGCTGGTGTAACTCTGTCTACCAAAAGCACTTTTACTGGAGAAATCTCTCTAATGGAGCAATTCTGTCTACTAGTGGGTGGAGCTCCCGACTTTCTGAGCCAGAAGAATTTTGCCTGCGTTTGCACAAAGGTATGTCAATTGTGTGTGTTTAATGCTTGACATTTGGAACATTCACGCGATTTAATACTATTCATCTCAACAAATGGTAAAACAACTCATATAAATGTTTAAGAGCAGTTTGTGTGAAACAGCGATAATCGTCGCGTCTAACGCACGAGCCCCGATGAGAGTTACTGCACAAGTCAGTGAGATGTGTTTTACTGCTTCCCAGTTTGAATATTCAAGCGATTTTACACTATTCAACTCAACAAATGGCAAAACAACTCAAATAAATCTTTGCGAGGAGTTTGAAATCGGGAATCATTATTGAATTCTGGCATTATTACGGGGGTCAACAATGGCGCTGTAATGTCCTTTCAGATGCATTGTTCTAAACAGCGGAAAAAACTTAAACAAAATACTGCGTCATTTTTGCCCATTCAGATACATGGAAGAGATCATTACAAACTATAAAAGGTCTACTTTTATTTGTGTACACTTACAATAACAACAAAACCTTGAGCTTTTGTAAAATAACGAAAATAAACAGGGTACCCCGAATCTGTCTTAGCGATCATATCTGTCTGATACACGTCAGAAAAATCAAGTGAAACTCCGCGAACACTTTTCTTCAATGAACACATCTTCAATGCGAGCAATGTTTGTCTGTTGTATGTGTTTTAAACACTTTCCTGTTTGAACTTTCAAGCGATTTTTACACCATTCAACTCAACAAATGGCAAAACAACTCAAATAAATATTTGTGTGAAACAGCGAGCAGCGTCACGTCTAACTCACGAGCCCCGATGAGAGATCGCATTCGCTTCTTCTTGCGTTTGAACGGACAATTTCATACAAGAAAATGTCAAAATACATGATATATTGTCTGTTTTGTCTCAAGTGAACATAAACAGTTGATGAAGACATCGCGAATCTAAATCTAGTATCAACACTTCCGAGAATGATTATCAGCGTTGTGTCTGACAGCGCGAGGCGATCTCATTTTTACTCGCATCTTCATGGAGGTTTGTCGGTTGTATGTAGTTTCACAATCTCAATCAATTAATCTCTGAAATGAATACAGATGTAACAGCACGAAAATAATGAGACTTCACAGTTCTCAAAAGATTAAACTCAATGAAACAAGCCGCACAGACTGTGCCTTGAATGAAATGCGTTTAAAATCCTCTTAAAGAGACAGTAACAATTTTCCAAGTAAATAAAAAGTACAAATGGTTTTTACCCCAAAAATAAATTTCTCTCATCGTATACTCACCCTCATTCCATCCCAGATGTGTATTATTTCCTTTCTTCTGGTGAACACAAATTAAGCTTTTTAGAAGATTATCTCAACCCTGTTGGACCCTTCAATGACTTGAATGGTGATCAGAACTCAGAAGCTACAAAAATCACATAAATGCAGCATAAAAGTAATCCATACCACTCCAGTGGTTTAATCCATGCCTTCAGAAGTGATATTATAGGTGTGGGTTAGTAACAGACCTATATATATATATACTTCAAGATGACATCACTCTGAAGTACTGCGTAAAGAATATCCCACATTCTCCCTTAGGGGGCGCTACAGGCCATGCCCAAAATTCCCATTTTCTGGTCAAAAATGTTCTAATTTTGTATATTGATACTACAGACCAACAGGAATCCACAAACCAAGAATGGCCCACATTCGCCCTTAGGGGGCGCTACAGGCCACGCCCTAAATTCCCATTTCCTGGTCAAAAATGTTCTAATTTGGTACATTGATACTACAGGCCAACAGGAACCCACAAACCAAGAATTGCTCATATTCGCCATTAGGGGGCGCTACAGGCTATGCCCAAAATTCCCATTTTATGGTCAAAAATGTTCTAATTTGGTATATTGACACTACAGGCCAACAGAAATCCACAAACCAAGAATGTCTCACATTCGCCCTTAGGGGGCGCTAAAGGCCATTCCCAAATTGCACATTTTTTTGTCAAATAATTTCTAATTTGGTACATTAATACTACAGGCCAACAGGAACCTACAAACCAAGAATGGCTCACATTCGCCCTTAGGGGGCGCTACAGGCCATGCCCAAATGTCATTTTTTCAAAGTGATTGTATTTCCACCCCATTTATTTAGTTTTTCTGAAACTTTGTGAACATACCTCATTTCTCATTGTAAACAAAAAACCCTACATGATCCATAAGGTCCGGCATGATGGATTTTCCTGTACACTGAAAATGTTTAGTTTAGGATTCAGACAGAAAGACATGTTTTTTGGATTTTTTTCATTGGGAGGGTTTAACCCCAACCCTCTATTGATCAATTTTAAATGATTTGCCATTTTGAGGAGGAATCGCATTGCTGCTTGCAGCTATATTTATTATTATTCTTCTTCTCCTTGAGCCCCAATATCTCAGTCACTGGTCAAAAATTTTCTAAATTGGCACATTGATAGTCCATGCGAACGGGTACCCCCAAACCAAGAATGGCCCACATTCGCCCATAGGTGGCGCAACAGGCCACGCCCCAAAAAAATATTTTCAAAGTCATGGCCTTTCCAAGCCATTTGTCCAGTTATTCTCAAACCTGGTGTACATGCCTCATTTCTCATGGGGAACAAAAAAGCCTCAAGGACCCATAACTTCCGCCATGATGGATTTTCCTGTACAGTGAAAATTTGCCAAAACCTACAAAACTCTTCTTCTCCTGAACCGTAGCTCCAATTGACTTGAAATTTGGTACGCGTGTGTAGAATTGATGTCTTTGAAAACGATACTTAGCAAAAACGAATATGATATAAAATGGCTGAAAGGGGCGTGTTTATGTAAATGTCCACATTTAATCAATATATATGTCAATATATCAAATGTAATTTTGACTGAGGGTTTTTCAAACCTAACATTCTTCAAGATAACATCCCTTTGAAGTACTGTGCAAAGAATTGCCCACATTCACCCTTAGCGGTTCGCTACAGGCCACGCCCAAATGTCACATTTTCAAAATGATGGCATTTTCACCACAATTTTCAAAATATTCTAAAACTTGGTATACTTGCCTCATTTCTCATTGGGAACAAAAAAGCCTCAAGGACCCATAAGGTACGATTAAAAATGGCTGAAAGGGGCGTGTTTATGTAAATGTCCACATTTAATCAATATATATGTCAATAAATCAAATGTAATTTTGACTGAGGGATTTTAAAACCTGACACGCTTCAAGATAACATCCCTTTGAAGTACTGTGCAAAGAATTGCCGACATTCGCCCTTAGCGGTTCGCTACAGGCCACGCCCAAATGTCACATTTTCAAAATGATGGCACTTTCACCCCAATTTTCAAAATATTCTAAAACTTGGTATACTTGCCTCATTTCTCATTGGGAACAAAAAAGCCTCAAGGACCCATAAGGTTCTGCGTGATGGATTGTCCTGTACAGTGAAAATTTGGGGAAACATTGAAAAGTCTTCTTCTCTTGAACAGTAGATCCAATTGACTTGCCATTTGGTACCCATGTGTAGAATTGATGTCTTTCAATTTGTTACTTAGCAAAAATGAATACAATACAAAATGGCTGAAAGGTGCGTGTTTATGTAAATGACCACACTGCCTCAATATATTATTGTCAATAAACCAAATGTAATTTTGATTGATGGTTTTTCAAACCTAACGTGCTTCAAGATGACATAACTATGTGTGCTTGAGAAAGCCAACATATTGTTATGTTACATACATTTATTATTATTATTATTATTATTATTATTAATACTATTTTACTTACTAAAATTTCAACAACCTTACCTCCAAGAGCTTTAATGCTATAAGTACCCAACTTGCCACAGACCTGGGGACTGTTCTGAAGTTTGCTGGCATGTCTTTTTTTACCTGATGCGACTTAAGCTTTTTATATAAATGACGATCAAAAATGTAAAAAAATCCCATTGATTTTCAATGGCTGAGCAAAATTGCCCCCTCTAATGGATTAATACGGTCTACAAGTAAAATCCCATTCACTTACATTGGCTGAGCAAAGAGGCTCCCTCTGCTGGAGTAACTCTGTCTAACAAATGCACTTTTACTGGAGAAATCTCTCTAATGGAGCAATTCTGTCTACTAGTGGGTGGAGCTCCCGACTTTCTAAGTCAGAAGAATTTTGCCTGCGTTTGCACAAAGGTATGTCAATTGTGTGTGTTTAATGCTTGACATTTGGAACATTCACGCGATTTTATACTATTCATCTCAACAAATGGTAAAACAACTCATATAAATGTTTGTGTGAAACAGCTATAAAGGTTGCGTCTAACGCAGGAGCCCCGATGAGTTACTGCACAAAGGTCAGTGAGATGTGTTTTACTGCTTCCCAGTTTGAATATTCAAGCGATTTTACACCATTCAACTCAACAAATGGCATACAACTCAAATAAATCTTTGCGAGGAGTTTGAAATCGGGAATCATTATTGAATTCTGGCATTATTACGGGGGTCAACAATGGCGTTGTGACGTCCTTTCAGATGCATTGTTCGAAACAGCGGAAAAAACTTAAACAAAATACTGTGTCATTTTTGCCCATTCAGATACATGGAAGAGATCATTACAAACTATAAAAGGTCTACTTTTATTTGTGTACACTTACAATAACAACAAAACCTTGAGCTTTTGTAAAATAACGATCTGTCTGATACACGTCAGAAAAATCAAGTGAAACTCCGCGAACACTTATCACACAAACATGAAACATATATCTAAAGAAAGAAGGGATGGTCGGATCGATCCTAAAGTATCAATACTTCCGAGAATGATGTTTCATCTGCGTGTTCTCTGACAGCATGCGATAGTGACGCGATCTCATTTTTACTCGCATCTTCAATGCGAGCAATGTTTGTCTGTTGTATGTGTTTTTAACACTTTCCTGTTTGAACTTTCAAGCGATTTTACACCATTCAACGCAACAAATGGCAAAACAACTCAAATAAATATTTGTGTGAAATAGCGAGCAGCGTCTCGTCTAACTCACGACCCCCGATGAGAGATCGCATTCGCTGCTTCTTGCGTTTTGAACGGACAATTTCATACAACAAAATGTCAAAATACATGATATATTGTCTGTTTTGTCTCAAGTGAACATAAACAGTTGATAAAGAAATCGGGAATCTAAATCTAGTATCAACACTTCCGAGAATGATTATCAGCGTTGTGTCTGACAGCGCGAGGCATCTCATTTTTACTCGCATCTTCACGGAGGTTTGTCGGTTGTATGTGTTTGCTTGAATGTATTTGAACATTCACGCGATTTTACACCATTCACGCAGTCTGTATTTTATCATCTCACACCCAAACAAATGAGGGTGTGAGAGACGAAACTGATGTTGCTCAGCTTCACTTGACAGCGTTGGAATGATCACGGAAGATCCATCGAGAACAGATGAACTATTAACAGCAGAATTAGTCCTTCAGGTTCTTCATGATTACAAGTTTCACAATCTCAATCAATTAATCTCTGAAATGAATACAGATGTAACAGCACGAAAATAATGAGACTTCACAGTTCTCAAAAGATTAAACTCAACGAAACAAGCCGCACAGACCTGTGCCTTGAATGTAATGCGTTTAAAATCCTCTTAAAGAGACAGTAACAATTTTCCAAGTAAATAAAAAGTACAAATGGTTTTTACCCCAAAAATAAATTTCTCTCATCGTTTACTCACCCTCATTCCATCCCAGATGTGTATACACTACAGGCCATGCCCAAATGTCATTTTTTCAAAGTGATTGTATTTCCACCCCATTTATTTAGTTTTTCTGAAACCTGGTGAACATACCTCATTTCTCATTGTAAACAAAAAACCCTCCAGGATCCATAAGGTCCGGCATGATGGATTTTCCTGTACACTGAAAATGTTTAGTTTAGGATTCAGACAGAAAGACCTGTTTTTTGGATTTTTTCATTGGGAGGGTTTAACCCCAACCCTGTATTGATCAATTTTAAATGATTTGCCATTTTGAGGAGGAATCGCATTGCTGCTTGCAGCTATATTTTCTGCTTATTTTTGTATAAAGATTAATCTTATCTGTAATAATATCCTTTAGCTATAGCATATCAATTGTAATTATCCATAACAACATGGGTTTAGCTGTGGGCAGAATCATTTTTACAATCTCATCTGAACATCTGCTAAAATTATACTGCTCTCCCTCAACTCAGCATTTTGAGGTCAAATCACATTTATGTTGGTGACATATCTTCCTATGAAGGCTGTGTCCTCAAAAGCATTTTGACTAGCTTTAATAAAATGGATTTATATGGGGGGGGGGGGGGATTATAATTTTGGCAATATTATCATTACACCTGCCGAAATTGTAGTGCCCTCCCAATCTCAGGATAAAAATATTACAGAGACATCAGATTTACGCTGAGGATATATCTTTCTTTGGAGACTGTGTCCTCAAAACCATTTGACTGTAATTTTAATAAAATGGGTTTACCTTGGGGGATTATCATTTTGGCAATGTTATCATAAAACCTGACAAAATTGGAGTGCCCTCCCAATCTCAGGAATAAAAGTTCACAGAGACATCACATTTACACTGGGGACATATCTTCCTATGGAGGCTGTGTTCTAAAACCATTTGACTATAGCTTTAATAAAATAGGTTTAACAGGGGGGGATTATTATTTTGGCAATGCTATCATAAAACCTGCCAAAATTGGAGTGGCCTCCCAATCTCAGGATTAAAATGTCAATGAAGTTATTAAGTTATATAAATTCCATCAGTATGTGGACTTTGCAATGAGAGGGGCGAACACGCTTGATCTTGTTTACACAAACATCCCAGGCTTGTACCGGGCGGAGCCCCGCCCCCACCTCGTCTACTCAGACCACATCTCTGTTATGCTAATTCCAGCATACAGACCACTCGTCAGATGCACAAAACTGCTCCAAAAGCAGGTGAAAACCTGGCCAGCAGGAGCCATATCTGCTCTTCAGGACTGTTTTGATTGTACTGACTGGCACATGTTCAGGGAGGCTGCAACATATGGCGACTCTACCAACTTGGAGGAATACACAGCATCAGTGAACAGCTACATCAGCAAGTGCATTGATGTCACCTTCTCCAAGACCTTCACCAAACACTCCAACCAGAAGCCGTGGATGACTGTGGAGGTGAATGCGCTGCTGAAGACCCGAGATTCTGCCTTCAAAACAGGCGACAAGGCTGCTCTAAGAACAGCGAGGGCCAATCTGTCCCAGGCCATAAGAGAGGCAAAGCGCGCACACACCCAGAGAATCAACAGTCAAATCCAGGACAGCGGTGACACGCGGCGCATGTGGCAGGGCATCCAGGCCATCACCAACTACAGGACAACATCAGTTGCCTGTGACAAAGATGCCTCCCTACCAGATGCGCTGAACGACTTCTACGCTAGGTTTGAAGCAAAGAACTACGTGGTGGCAAGGAAGACCACCCCTCCTCCCAACGACCAGGTGCTCTGTCTTAATGTATTAATATGGCTGATGTGAGGAAAACTACAGGTAGAGTCAACCCACGGAAGGCTGCTGGACCAGACAATATTCCTGGCAGAGTGCTCAGAGGATGTGCAGACCAGCTGACAGATGTTCTTACCGACATCTTCAACATCTCTCTGAGCAGTGCCGTCGTTCCAACGTGCTTCAAGGCCACCACCATCGTCCCCATGCTAAAGAAGTCTTCAGTGTCCTGCCTCAATGACTACTGTCCTGTCGCACTTACACCCATAATCATGAAGTGCTTCGAGAGGCTGAGGAAATCACATCTCCCAGACCCCATCCTCACTACATTCCAGCTTTTCCCCATTCGAGCCGATGTATGGGGGGCGCCCGGTCGGGGTGCTTGACGTCATCCGCAAAGCTTGGGAGGAGGGACCTTCAGATAGCAAGAATGAAATTCAGTACGTTCTTGATCTTAGAGAAAAACTCCACACCTTGGGGCAACTAACACAGGAAAATTTGCTCCATGCTCAAGATCGGCAGAGCCGACTGTAAAACAGGGGAACTCGACTACAGGAGTTTGCAGACGTGTTCTCCCCTCTACCAGGTCGTTCGAACCTCATCCAGCACCACATCGAGACTGAGCTGGGAGTGGTGGTACTTAGCCATCCCTATCGCTTACCCAAACACAAAAAGAAAATGGTTCGGGAAGAATTGGATGAGATATGGGGTAATAGAGGAATCCCACAGAGATTGTCTAGTCCCGTTGTTCTAGTTCCGAAGAGTGACTGGTCTGTACGGTTCTGTGTGGATTATAGAAAAGTTAACGCAGTGTCTAAATTTGATGCGTACCCGATGCCCCGTGTTGATGAGTTGCTCGATCGGTTAGGTACTGCTCGATTTTATTCGGCATTGGATTTGACAAAAGGTTATTGGCAACAGCCTTCTCCACGCCGTTTGATTGCACCAATTTGTGACACTTCTGTTTGTTTTGCTACGTTTCAGCGTCTCATGGACCGACTCCTCAGACCACATACAGCTTACGCCTCTGCCAATTTAGATGAGTTGTTCCACAAACCGTGGCCGCAGATGGCTGCTGCCGACTTCCTCTCCAGAAATGGGGGGGGGGGTGGTAGGCAAGCAGGATGGCCAACGACCTGAGTTGGGCAGTGGGTGTATGTGGCAGCCGGGGCGTGGTCAAGTGCCCGTCCAGAGAGAGAGAGAAAGCGGTAAGGGCAATAACACCTGAGCTAAATTATGTCTAACACCTGTATCTAATTCCAGTGAGCACGGGGAGAGCGGATAAAACCACCCACGCCACCAGCAGTCGAGAGAGAGAGTCTGGGGCCTGAACAATTATTAATGTGAAGCTATAGAGTTCATATTGTGAAGCTGAAAAAATATTGTGAAGCTGAAGAATTATTATAGTGAAGATGTGAGCACTGCAGTGTGTCCATTAAAAATCCTTACCTGAGAGGAGCAACTAGCCTTTTGTGTCCTCCTTATTATTGTTAACCTTTACAAGGACACAACCTCCATAGGAAGATATGACCCCAGTGTAAATGTGATGTCTCTGTGAAATTTTATTCCTGTGATTAGGAGGGCACTCCAATTTTGGCAGGATTTAAGATAGCATCGCCAAAATGATAATCCTGAATTTTTTTTTAAATGTGATACGACCTCAAAATACTGAGTTGAGGGAGAGTAATACAATTTTAGCAGGTGTTCAGATGACATTTTCAAAATTATTCTGCCCACTGGTAAACCCATGTTGTTATGGATAACCGATATTACAATTGATATGCTATAGCCAAAGGATATTATTACAGATCAGATTAATCTTTATACAAAAATAAGCAGAAATGTGCTTGTTGCAGTATATGAGCAATAATACTTGCACTGTGGGGATAAATGTTTAATTATATTACAAAGTAAAATCTTTAAATCCTTTAGCAATTTTGGGATCTACCATTCCCCTTTGGTGAAAACGTGAGTATGTCATCCACAAACATAATGGCTCACTTATTTAGCTTACCCTCATTCACTTCCATTGTCAGATTTGTCAATAGAACATCAGATTTGTGTGCCTTACTATCTAACAATGTTACTTATTCTCTTATTTACGGTCTCGTTGTATACATACATTTTATCAACGTACTTTAGTATGTTTATTAAAATTTTATGTGTAAACCATAATGATACAGATTCATTAATATACATTTTGATGATGTTCATATTTAGGTCAAATGATAAGAGTTCATATCGTCAATATTACATATAAAAATGACAAGAATGACACCATAACCTACGTGAATAGCATGTCAATGCAGTTAAATTCTACTTTGTTTTATCTGTGAAAGGAGTGAAATTCTTTGAATGCTTGTTCTACCAAAGGGCAGTCCTCTTACACATCATATATACATATTGCACTATTTAGCATAATGTACACATTTGACATAATAAACAACAATGCACATTACACAAACAGATTATTCACAACTGCAACGCTAGCAAGTGTACTTATACACATCAAACATCATAAACGCTGAGGAAGCTGGACATTTAAGTTAAATTGCATGGAAATATAAAACGCATTTAATTTGGCAAAAGACCAAATCAAAGAGAAGTGCACAAACTGTCCTGTAATGCTTGCACTGTCGAATCCTCTGCTTAGTTTCAGCTTCGGTTCTTACTTTATCCAAATTAATGTACTTAATGTTTTTTTAATTCACAATTTCATGATCTTAATTAACAAATTCCTACGTTACCTTCCCGTTAATTGTGTGGAAAAGATTGATTATAAACGGCTTTGTAGACAAGAGTATTAAACTAGCTGCACCGCTGTTTCGTCAGCTGACTTCATGTGCGTGCACGCGAGAGGCACTCAGATTCTGGCAGGGATTCCGATTTCGGCACACCACCGGTTCGTGATTCTACACACCCGGTCCCTAATCAGGTTAATCAAGCCTCCGAGAGGGATAAAGGCTGACTGCGGAGGATGGTACAGGAGAGAGATCGTTTACGGACATGTCCGTCATGTGTGTGTTTGTGTCTTTTGTTTAAGTTTCTCATTCAACTATTATTTATATTGTCAAGCCGGTTCTCGCCTCCTCCTTGCCTGTCTAAATCCCTTTACAATACTCTATACATAGGTGGAGTGTAAATGAACAACAGGGTATGTCTTTATTAACACAGTCAAATAAAATTGAAACAGAACCACTTGGACCTGCATATGCCATAATAAGTTGTTACTGACAGGAATTCATGGGACATTCTACCAGAAACGTACATTATCTGTCCTGGAAATGTTACAGTGAATAAAACGTGTATAATCCAAAAATGTAAAAAATGAATAGATGGTTGATTTCTTTGAGTTGTTCTGTAAAGGAATTTATCATTCATTAGGCTCTCGGATGTTTTTGTCTTTATTAAAAATACTTTTGAAAAATACAAATCCTGAAATATGGACTGTCCTCAGCCAAATTTAAGCTAAATATTTCATTGTTTTGTTATGATAAAAACTGTTATTTAAAAAAATAACACCATTAATAAAAAAATTAAGCCTTTATCATTCACATCAATTGATTAAAAACATAACATTTTACATATATTCTATAAATAAATAGTATTTTATAACTGTCCCCATGTGTTTGTCCTGTCCTGTCACGTTTACATAAAACAGTACATAAAAAGTGTGCAATAGGCCTTTAAGGTTATGACTCAGAGGAAGTGACATCATTTGACCAAGGTGATGCTTACATTGATTGAGAGTGAGTTCTGTCAAGTAATTGTTTGATTTTAAGCTAGTTTTTGCATGTTTTTTTTTTTAGGAGGACGAGCTAAAGGGTCAGGCCCTGTCACGCTAATATATCTCAGAAAAGAATGAAATATTTATATATCCAAAACATGTCTAAAAATGTTACTGAAATTCCTTGCTTGCATGCTAACAATTTGGATGTTAGCTTATTGACAGGCTGAGCAATTGCAGTTCAAATGGCTGACCGTCAGGCCCTGTCACATCAGGTCCTGTCACAATCCTGTGTGACAGAACCTGACAGCCCCGTGACAAGGCCTTACAAATGAATGGCATAGTTACTATTTATTAGCTTTATTGCATATAATATGTATTTAACGCATGCCATAGTAAAACATTATTTGAATAAATAGGTATTTCACTTTAAATTAGACAACAGTACAGATACTGCAGGGAACTGAAGAGGAACCTGACTGAGAACGAATGTATCATGCATGTGGACTTCTCTGAGAATTACATATGTAAATATGTATCTGAGATCCAGGCAGTGCAATTTGGTGCATCCCATGAGCAAGCAACACTGCACACTGGAGTTTTATACACTCACCTAAAGGATTATTAGGAACACCTGTTCAATTTCTCATTAATGCAATTATCTAATCAACCAATCACATGGCAATTGCTTCAATGCATTTAGGGGTGTGGTCCTGGTCAAGACAATCTCCTGAACTCCAAACTGAATGTCAGAATGGGAAAGAAAGGTGATTTAAGCAATTTTGAGCGTGGCATGGTTGTTGGTGCCAGACGGGCCGGTCTGAGTATTTCACAATCTGCTCAGTTACTGGGATTTTCACGCACAACCATTTCTAGGGTTTACAAAGAATGGTGTGAAAAGGGAAAAACATCCAGTATGCGGCAGTCCTGTGGGCGAAAATGCCTTGTTGATGCTAGAGGTCAGAGGAGAATGGGCCGACTGATTCAAGCTGATAGAAGAGCAACTTTGACTGAAATAACCACTCGTTACAACCGAGGTATGCAGCAAAGCATTTGTGAAGCCACAACACGCACAACCTTGAGGCGGATGGGCTACAACAGCAGAAGACCCCACCGGGTACCACTCATCTCCACTACAAATAGGAAAAAGAGGCTACAATTTGCAAGAGCTCACCAAAATTGGACAGTTGAAGACTGGAAATATGTTGCCTGGTCTGATGAGTCTCGATTTCTGTTGAGACATTCAGATGGTAGAGTCAGAATTTTGCGTAAACAGAATGAGAACATGGATCCATCATGCCTTGTTACCACTGTGCAGGCTGGTGGTGGTGGTGTAATGGTGTGGGGGATGTTTTCTTGGCACACTTTAGGCCCCTTAGTGCCAATTGGGCATCGTTTAAATGCCACGGCCTACCTGAGCATTGTTTCTGACCATGTCCATCCCTTTATGGCCACCATGTACCCATCCTCTGATGGCTACTTCCAGCAGGATAATGCACCATGTCACAAAGCTCGAATCATTTCAAATTGGTTTCTTGAACATGACAATGAGTTCACTGTACTAAAATGGCCCCCACAGTCACCAGATCTCAACCCAATAGAGCATCTTTGGGATGTGGTGGAACGGGAGCTTCGTGCCCTGGATGTGCATCCCACAAATCTCCATCAACTGCAAGATGCTATCCTATCAATATGGGCCAACATTTCTAAAGAATGCTTTCAGCACCTTGTTGAATCAATGCCACGTAGAATTAAGGCAGTTCTGAAGGCGAAAGGGGGTCAAACACAGTATTAGTATGGTGTTCCTAATAATCCTTTAGGTGAGTGTATGTAGGACCAGATGCTGAGCCAGTGTGCTTCAGCACCATCTCGCCATCATGACTAAAGGGGCCTCCAGCCATATGGGAACATCTAAGCCCCATTCTGTCCTATGTCAAGAACTTCTTCCCTGCTGTCACAGTGGTCCATTTCCTCAGCGATGGACCTTGTACGCAGTACCGCCAGAAGGGGAACTTCTACCTCTTCACCTCCCTCCTCTACAATAAGGGATTCCAAGCTGGAATGTGGAATTTCTTTGAGGCCAGCCACGGGAAAGGGGCACCTGATGGGTTTGGAGGTGTTCTGAAGAGGAGTGCGGATCGGTTGGTGAACCACGGCCGTGACATTCACAATGCAATGGATCTGTTTGAGGCCTTGTTGCACACAGGCACCACTCTTAAACTGTTCTACATAAGTGAAGGCAATGAAGGGCATACCAGACAGCATCCCACAAGTCCCATTAACAATGAGAATACACCAGGTTGTCACTACCTCTCCTGGGCAGATGTTGTACAGGGATGTAAGCTGCATGTGCACTGTATTCAAGATTCTACAGTGCACATGTTATAACACAAAGGCATTCAGCTTCAACTCACCAAGCACACCAATATCCGAAGAGATTGAATGGGGTCCAGAAGTCATTCAAAAGTGGTGTGTCATACAATATGATGGAGACCTCTACCCAGGCATTATCACCCGCATTGATGAGGTTCAGGTGCAAGTGAGATGCATGCACCGTGTGGGACAGAACCGGTTCTTCTGGCCCACCAGAGAAGACATGATCTGGTATGTATTCGAGGATGTCATTTGTTTCATTCCACCTCCTCAGCCTGTAACCACACGTCACCATGAGATCCAAAAGGACATTTGGGCAAAGCTTGTGAAGTATAAGGATTAGAAAATAATTATCTTGAAATGTATGTTTGTTCTGGTTATTACAAATGCACGTGTCTAGTCCAAACAGTTGTTTTTGTTTTTACTCCTGTTTGTGCCATTATTGTTATTGTATCTGGCCACGTTGTTGTTAAATGCATTTTTAAAGAATTGTTAATAAATTGGTGAATAAAATATGTTTTTATATTGAAATATCATTAAATAAATTAATATTGAATAAAAAAAGATGTTTGGTCTCAATCAGTTGTCAGTCATATTCTAATGAATTAGGTCCTTATTATATGTAATTGGCTGAAATGTAACGTATTTGTAACGATCCACACCGTCTTTGGTTTGTGTACCTTTTTTATTTAAGTTTTTGGCACCTTTTATGTTCCGCATTGCCTTTTGTTTTATGAACTCTTATTTTGAAGTCTTGTCAAGTCCTGTTTTCCCCTCCTTGTCCATGTGTCTGGTTTTCATTGGTTTATTGTTTGATTATCTTGTTATCAGTTCTAGTTTTGTCATTGGTTTTAGTTAACTGCCCTTTTACCTTGTTATGAGTTCTGTTTGTCCATTGGTTTATGTTTTCCCTTGTTTTGTATTTAAGCCCTCATGTTCACCTTGTCCTTTGTTGGTCGTTGTTCTATGTTTGATGCCCAGTTCCCGAATCCTGCCTTGGTCCATGTTCCTGCCTATGCCCTCCTTGCAAGACCCCCCGTGTTGTTTTCTTGTGTTTATTTCTTTATTTTCCCCTCGTGGAGGTTTCATTTGTTCCTGCGTTTGTACTTCCCTTTACTTTTGCAATTCTAATAAAGCTGCATTTGGATCCTTACTCCCTCGTCTGCCCTCTTCATAACAGAACGACCAAACCAAGATGGATCCAGCAGCCCTTACCGCCCAACAGGCGAATTTCCTTCTGCTCGGCCTCAAACAGGAGGACCGCCCGATTGAGGTCCATGTCTCTGAGTTTCTGGAGCTGGCAAACTCTTCGGATTTCCCAGACTTCAGCTTAGTGGTTTTCTTCAGGGCAAATCTTGACCCTTCGTTAAAGGAGCGGCTACCACCAGCGACCCCTGGCTGGACGCTCATCGACTTCCTCGATGAGACCCTGAAGATCAGTGGATCTCCTTTCACTGTGGGTGTTGCGGAGGAGGACGCTACCTTTCCTCCCACAATGGTCACCCCCCAGCCTTCCTTAACTCGTTCCTCCACGCCTGCCACGACCAACGCACCCCCAGTCTCGTCTGTCCCGGGGCCAGCGTTGACAACCCCGTCCGCCAGGAGAAGGAGGAGAAGAGGAAAGGCTTCTGCTCTCCAGTCCACGCCTGCCACGGCCAACGAGCCCACGCCCACGCCTGCCACGGCCAACGAGCCCACGCCCACGCCTGCCACGGCCAACGAGCCAATGCCCACGCCTGCCACGGCCAATGCGTTGCCAGCCTCGTCCGTCCCAGCACCAGCGTTGCCAGCCTCGTCCGTCCCAGCGTTGCCAGCCTCGTCTGTCCCAGCGCCAGCGTTGCCAGCCTCTTCCGCCAGGAGGAGGAGGAGAAGAGGAGGGGCTTCCGCTCACCAGTCTCCGCCCTCCACGGCCCCGTCCCAAGAGCCAGAGCCAGCGCCTGTAGCCTCGACCATCCAAGAGCCAGAGCCAGCGCCTGTAGCCTCGACCGTCCAAGAGCCAGAGCCAGCGCCTGTAGCCTCGACCGTCCAAGAGCCAGAGCCTGCGCCTGTAGCCTCGACAGTCCAAGAACCAGCCCCCCTTGAGCCTTCCACGGCTCCGCCACCCGAGCTTCCCAGTGCTCCGCCTCCCGGGCTTCCCAGTGCTCCGCCTCCCGGGCTTCCCAGTGCTCCGCCTCCAGAGCCACCCAGCGCTCCGCCTCCAGAGCCACCCAGCACTCCGCCTCTCGAGCCACCCAGCGCTCCGCCTCTAAAGACGGCCTCGGCTCTGCCTGCACCTGCTCCGCCACCAGACCCTTCCTCGGCTCAGCCTCCAAACCCTTCCTCAGTTCTGCCTTCCACGGCTCTGCCTGCTCCGCCTCCCACGGCTCTGCCTGCGCCTGCTCCGCCCCCTGACCCTTCCACGGATCCGCCTTCTGCGGCTCTGCCCCAGAGGGCCTTCATGGTTCCGCCTTCCACGGCTTTGCCTGTTCCGCCACCTTCGGCTCTGCCTCTGAGGGCGTTCATGGTTCCACCCTCCATGGTTCTGCCTGTGCCAGCTCAGCCTACTAAACCCCCAGAACCTTCCAAGCCTCCTTGGTCACCACCTACCATGGCACTGTCCCTGGGGTCCTCCTCGACTCCTCCCTGGCCTTCTGACCCTGTCCTGTGGCCTCCTCCCAGGCCTTCTGACCCTGTCTCGTGGCCTCCTCCCAGGCCTTCTGACCCTGTCTCGTGGCCTCCTCCCTGGCCTTCTGACCCTGTCTCGTGGCCATCCCCTAGACCCCCTGACCCGATCCCTGCCCTACGGCCACCTCCCCGGCCTCCTGACCCAGTCCCTGCCCTATGGATGCCCCCTGACCTAGTCTCGACCCCGCAGCTGCCTCCCAGTCTTCCCGACCCGGTCCCCTCCTTCAAGTCGTCCCCTTGGCACCTACCTGGCCTCCTTGTTCTCCTGGCCACCCACCTGTTCTGTCACGGTCCCCCTGTCCTAGTCTTGTCCCTCTGTACCCCTCGTGTTCCCTTGATCTGCCTGTTCGTCCTCGTTTTTCGTTGTCGTTTTGCCCCTCCTTTGGTTAGGAGCATCTGGGATCCGCTCCTTAAAGGGGGGGCTCTGTAACGATCCACACCGTCTTTGGTTTGTGTACCTTTTTTATTTAAGTTTTTGGCACCTTTTATGTTCCGCATTGCCTTTTGTTTTATGAACTCTTATTTTGAAGTCTTGTCAAGTCCTGTTTTCCCCTCCTTGTCCATGTGTCTGGTTTTCATTGGTTTATTGTTTGATTATCTTGTTATCAGTTCTAGTTTTGTCATTGGTTTTAGTTAACTGCCCTTTTACCTTGTTATGAGTTCTGTTTGTCCATTGGTTTATGTTTTCCCTTGTTTTGTATTTAAGCCCTCATGTTCACCTTGTCCTTTTTTGGTCGTTGTTCTATGTTTGATGCCCAGTTCCCGAATCCTGCCTTGGTCCATGTTCCTGCCTATGCCCTCCTTAAAAGACCCCCCGTGGTGTTTTCTTGTGTTCATTTCTTTATTTTCCCCTCGTGGAGGTTTCATTTGTTCCTGCGTTTGTACTTCCCTTTACTTTTGCAATTCTAATAAAGCTGCATTTGGATCCTTACTCCCTCGTCTGCCCTCTTCATAACAGTATTAGTCTAATATTACATTAACATTAAAATCCTAATAAGAAATTAAACTAGGAATGTTTACCAATACTTAAAACAAAGAAAACAATATCTTTTCCTGCAAGTCAGCCCTGTCACAACACCGTCAGCCCTGTCACGCCACGGTCAGTCCTGTCACACAAAATATTACGATATAAAAATGTATTATTTGAGAAAATATTGATGAATAAATCTTTCTAATTGTGTAGATGAAGGTGGGGGTATGTATCCACCATTACGTGTTTGTAAAAACTCCTATGTAAAGTTAGTTTTTTTTTACAACTATATGAGTGCCTTGCGGTTATTCTGTGCTTTCCATCAAATACATTTGACCAAAAAGTTGCTTATATTTATAATAGAAATTACAAAACCATGTTAGATACAACCAGGGACATGTGATCAATAAGAAAATAATATTTGTGTAAAAAAAAAAATCATTAGGAAACCAATCTAACATATACAAATTTGTCTGTGACAGGGCCTGACAATTTAGGTGTGAAATGTGTATAAAAATGTAATTTATTCAAGCATAAAAACATGCTGAGATGGCATGATATGTGTTTCTCATAGTTTAACATGTCTTCCATATGACTCAATGTTCAGATTTCAAGAATTTGATCTTTTTTCCCTAAGATTTTTAGAAGTGGAATTGTACGTTTCTGGTAGAATGTCCCTCATTATGAAGCGATGACTTGAAACTTTTTCTAAGTTAAGATAAAGGAAAGTGTCTGATGATTTTAATCATCTTAGTGCTGTCTTGTTTTGAATTTGATGCTGCTTAAAATCTTGGCTAATAAAAAATAGAATGTTACAAATTTGGATGAACTTATTTTTAACGTGTTCCTTTTCTGACCATACTCTAATAAATATGTTTTAATCCAAGAATTGCACTACTTAATTTCATATATGCTTTAAAATGTTAAATTATTTCAGAAATTAAGACATTCACCTTGCACATGCAGTATCATTCAGCCATGATATAAGATATAAGATTAATTGATATAAGATTAATTCACCGCAGCCACTGATCAAGAGTCAGCTTTTCCATTCTCAAAAGTAATACAATACATTTTTGAACTGGGGTGGGAAAATTGATGCTAGACCAGCAGTTAAGCCTGGCATTTTTCCTGAGTGACCATGGGAAATCTCTTTCAATACCTACAGTAGCTATATTCGTTTATAGCCTACAGATCATGCCTGTGGCAGGGTAAGGCTTAACCTCCACCAGCCTTACACACGCTCAACCTATGACTGTGTGTGTGTATATATATATATATATATATATATATATATATATATATATATATATATATATATATATATATATATATATAATAAAGTACATTATGACAAAATGCCAGGTATTTTATAAAACATGAGGTATCAGCACATCACAAAGAAAGAATGTATGTTCAGTTTCTATATTATTTATTTACTGCATATTTGCATTTAATTTAGTGTTTTGTTCATGAGACTAATACAAGAGCACAGGAATTCACAGGAGTCTTTATGTTTATGAACATTTATAATACTATGCTTTTGACCTAATATACAGATTACAATATTATAAGATGACTTTCAAAAACAGACCAGGTTTATGTTTGCAGCACAAAGAGTTAAAAATTATTTTTTAAGTATATACTTTTGGAGGTGTGTATCACCTGCAAATACAATGCTGGTGTTTGCTAGCTGATTAGCACCACCAACGTGCTGGATTGAGCAGCAGCAGTGAGAAAAACAGATGTTTATGAACAAATAAAAAAAGGGAACAGCATGATGGCCTGGACACAATTCTTCATATGTTACTAAACAAATAGTAGATAAAGTTAAATGTGCCAGATTTTCTGGTCTGAGATAATTCCATGTAATAAACAACAGGTATTGATGTTGAAGCCCAAGTCTCCAACCAGGGATCTTAAATGTCACTTCAAGTCAAGAAAAAAGAGAGCAAATGATTTTTAAGATATCTGTCTGCATTGCGGTTATGTTTTTCCAGCATGAATCAGAGACCTGCCCTCCAAGGTTAAGCACTAAATGATTTTCATTTAAGAGGAAAATCATATCACTCCAAACACAGAGTAATGGTTCTTGGAATAAAGAGCTGTTCAAAGCTAGTGAGCTAACAACATACATTCAGGTCTTAAAAAAACCCAAATCATAAGCTCATCATTACAGAATCTATTTGCATGAGAGCTAACATAATTGTTTTTGTAATTTATTGTATTAAGGTGTAGGTGTAGGTAAGAAGGCATCATGTTAGTGTCTACAAGTCTCTGCTAGTGAGTGTTTATGACTGCAGGAAATGGGCTCTATTGCCATTCAACCTTTCATACTGAGCAGCTGTGAGTGCCATTTACATGACTCAGGCTAGAAGGATCAGGCAGACACGATTGGCCAGACATGCTCTTTAAAGGTGCGTTATAACTCTTCCAAGGCCACACACGGTGGAAACTTGAGGGGTTGGAGAAGATTCCATAGATCGCAATGCTGTAAATCCAATGCGGAACTCGTGTTGCAAGACATTTCTAAGAAGTTGCTTGTTTTGTTCCCCTTCTGTCACTCACTCGACGTTGTGTCGAATGTAGTGACACAAGGGGTCTTTCTTGAGAGCCTTGCGTACCTCTGAACTTGAGAAAAGGCCAATGAGAAATTGGCAGACAGAATTTGCATGTCACGCCACCGGACATACAGGTATAAAGGGAAGCGGGTGTGTGTCTGTCAGTCAGATTGTTTCTTCGGAGCTGAGCGGTTGTGCAGCAGAAAGCTGAATCTCACTACTGTTCCACTCACCTCTGTAAGCAGAGCATTGCTGTTGGATCTACAGCACATTTACCAGTGGATTTTTCCCTCTCTGCACACTGTGCAGTCCACGCCCCTGGGTGCTTTGACAGCGCTTCTGTTAAAAGAGTATATACCTCTAAAAGAGAAGTATTTTCCCTCTAAAAGAGTTTATTTTCACTCACAAAAGAGCAATATACAGCAGGCGTCCAACGTCCTTTTCAGGACGAGTCTTTTTAAAGATGCCCTTCCGCCCCCTCCGGGCTCGAGGTTAGTGCGGCTCACCTTACGGCCAGCCTGCATTCTCCCTTGAGCCCCTTGAGTTGGATGATGACGTTGCCGCTGCATTGGAGAGCGTTCAGGCATCTGACGCATAAGACTCGACTGGGCTGCCACCTTCGGGTCAGCCCGCCCAGTCTGAGGCTAATGCGCAGATGGCTGACATGCTTTCCTGGGCCGCCATGAGTACTGAGTTGGAATGGAACCCTCTGTCCTCCCCTCAGCATTCACAGCTTGATGATTGGTACCTTGGGTCAGGGCACCGCTCCCAGCCCCGCCCCCCTGGTACCTTTCTTCCTGGAAATGCATAACGAGCTGACCTTCAACGACCTCCTCGCTCGTCCGCTCTCACTACCATTGACAGTGGGGCGGCCCACGGGTACACGGAGGTCCCCCAGGTGGACAGAGTGGTTGTGATCCACCTGTGCCCCGAGAACGCCACCACCTCACAGAATCGCCCCATAGACACCTCCAAGCCCCGTCACCTACCTCGAAAGCCTACAGCACCACTAGTCAGGCCACCTCCGCCCTGCATGCCATGGCTCTCCTGCAGGTCCACCAAGCCAAGGCACTCAAAGAACTGCACCTGGGCAATCCTGACCCCGACATGCTGCAGGAAAAGCGCTCTGCCACCGACCTCGCTCTCAGAGGACTTGGTTCTCGGATCTCGCGCTCCTCGCGACAGCACCTCCCTGGAAAATTCCCTTGATGAAGGACCTTCTTTCCCATGGACGGGGCACCCTCTGGCATCCGCGCCCAGACCTCTGGAACCTCCATGTCTGGCCATTGGACGGGGTGCGGAAAATCTGAGTGACCTACCACCTGCAGTCATACACAAGATCAACCAAGCCAGAGCTCCCTCTACCAGGCAGCTTTATGCCCAAAAGTGGTGCTTTTTCTCAAATTGGTGTTCTTCCTGTTCTGAATACCCGCAGAGATGCGCAGTTCAGACAGTGCTTTCATTCCTGCAAGAGAGGTTGGAGGGAATGTAGCCGCTATCGTGGCCCACCACGACGCAGTGGACGGCAAGTCCTTGGGTAAGCACGACTTGATTATCAGGTACCTTAGAGGCGCCTGGAGGCCATCCTCCCTGGCCAAGCCTGTTCCCCTCCTGAGATCTATCGGTGGTCCTCTCGGGCCTTCTGAGACCCCCTATCGAGCCACTTGACTCAGTTGAGCTCAAGGCCCTCTCTTTGAGATGGCCCTGCCTGATTAAGAGTTCTCTGTCAGTGACGCTTGGAGTTCGGTCCGGAAGATCTCGACTGGATTACGTGTCCAAGGTTCCTACGACCTCCTTCAGGGACCAGGTCATGAACCTGCAAGCACTGCCCTGGGAGGAGGCAGACCCAGACTTTTCATTGCTGTGTCCGGTATGTGCTTTGTGTATCTATTTGGACTGCATGCAGAGCTTTAGATGTTCTGAGTAGCTCTTTGTCTACATCGGCAGACGGCGGAAAGGGAATGCCGTCTCCAAACAGAGGTTAGCTCACTGGGTCATTGACGTTATCTCCCTGGCCTACCAGATCCAGGCCGTGCCCACCCCCTTGCGGGTTCAAGCACACTTGACGTGAAGTTTGGCATCCTTATAGGAACTGGCCAACGGCACCTCCCTTGCAGACATCTGCAGAGCAGTGGTCTGGGCAACACCCAATATGTTTGCGAGATTCTACAATCTCAGGGTTGAGTCGGTCTTGTCCTGTGTTTTGTCAGGACGGAACAACCGACCAGGTTTTCCGCTTGCACCTAGTGCCCTTCACCAAAGTGCTCTGTACTGAGGTAGGGCTCCACAGGCCTAATTCCCTGGGTTTTTCCATGGTATTTTCCCAAAGTATTTTCCATGGTACGGTCCCCCTGTCGGCGGACACGTGTCTCACTTGGGCAGTCCCTATACCTCCGATCGCTTGTTTGTAGAGCTCCTCCCTCATCAGGTAGGACCCACCACCACTCCACTTCCACATGTGGCTTGACAACCCATGTAACGTATTGGCCACATGTTACCTCCCCCCAGGCTGGGCAGGATGTGGTATCTGCAGGGTCTTTTGCCCCTGAATGAATAGGAACAGAAAAGATTGCCTTCCACGACACATTTCATAGCGTTAAGATAGCCTCAGCCGCTTTATGCTCTGGCAGGCTTGCTCCCATGATAGTCATGTCGCCTGTTCCCCCATTAGGGGTGCTGGGAACCTAAGGTCTATATATGACACTTTTTTTCTGGGTGCGCTGGGGAGGGTTACGTGCAGCCAATACAGTTGCTTCTAGCATGCAGTAGCTTGCTTGCACCTGTGTTAGCAGTTCACGTAACACGGTCTAGTGCATGCCATTTTTAAATGGGTCCCCTTGTGTCACTAAATACAACGTTGAGTGAGTGACAGAAGGGCAACTTCATGGTTACTGTTGTAACCTCCATTCCCTGATTGGACGTTGTGTCCCCTTTGCCACGACACTGGACCTACCACTGTAAACGGCCATACCTTATTCTCGGCTCCTCAGTGCAAAATCCTGAAAGACAGATGCACACCCACTTCCCTTTATACCCGTATGTCCAGGGGTGGGACATGCAAATTCTGTCTGCCAATTTCTCATTGGCCTTTCTCAAGTTCAGAGGTATGCAAGGCTCTCAAGAATGACCCCTTGTGTCACTACATTCGACAAAACGTCTCGCTCCCACCTTCAGGGAATGGAGGATACAACAGTAACCATGACGTTTCATATTAGCAAATGGACAGACACTTTGTTTCCATTTGTCAAAATGGGCTTTACGGCTGATTTCAAAGTCAAGCTACGTCAGTACAAAGAAAAATTATTTCTGCATTTTAAGTGATAAAATCTTCTAGAACAGATAAAAACACTATAGTCAGCAGTCGCATTAATCTACATGTTTTGAATATTGTATGTTAAAGAGCATGTATGCAAGAAATGTTTTCGTTCTTGAAATACTTTCTCCTATCCCAACTTAAGATGCATAAACAACAAAGTAAACCATGTGTAAATGATGCTAACAAAACATTCCTTTGCTTTTATATCATCATGATTGGCTTGTCAAATGATGTGTGATTGTGGGAGGATTTTCCATTTGTCCAACCAATTGTCATGCTATAATAAACAATGTTTGCAATTCTGGTTTGTGACTCTATTGGTGCTGAGAGTATATGCTTAATCTGGTACTAAATCTACGTAATCTTTAATGTATGAATGAACTGAGACATATGCAATGTCTCACAAAAAGCACAATGGGCGTTTTTGAACAGGAAGTACATTTAAAGGAATATTCTGGGTTCAATACAAGTTTAGCTCAATCGATAGAATTTGTGGCATAATGTTGATTACCTCAAAAATGTATTTAGACTCGTCCCTTCTTTGGGGACAATGAAAGTGAATGTGGACAATTGTTGGAGGGTTTTAAACAAAGAAATGTGAAGCTTATCATTTTATGATAGCACGTTCATAAATAGGGCAAAGCCGCCTCACAGCAAGAAGGTCCCAGGTTTAAGTCCCGGGTCAACTGTGCCTTTCTGTGTGGAGTTTGCATGTTCTCCCCGTGTTCGCGAGGGTTTGGGGCTCTGGTTTCCTCCACAGTCCAAAAAGACATGCAGTTTAAATTAATTGGAGACACTAAATTGTAGGTGTGAGTGAGAGTGTGAATGTGTATGTCTTTGTGTGTTGCCCTGTGATGGATTGGCCACCAGGGTGTTTCCCTGCCTTTGGCCTGAGAGAGCTGAGATAGACTCCAGCACTACACATGACCCTGCATAGGACATGCAGCAATATGAATGGATGGATAGACTTTCATTAATTCTTCTGTTTAAACCTGTATATTATATGAGCTGTAAAGTTTTATAAATAGTCCTTTTTACAGCCATTTTAGGGTTTGTTGATAGTACATTGTCATAGTATCAAAGTTGTAAAATTGGCTATGAATTTACACAGAAAAGATTAGTAAGTGATTTTATCACATTAAAACCATGTTTACACGCATTTCCTTTATGTCTTTTGGCTAAGCTTTTGAAAAAAGTGTATTTTAATGTTAAAATATTGGCCCTCATTCACTTAAATTGTAAGTGCCTCACTGGAACCCAGATTTGTGCTTTTTTGTAAAGAAAAGTAGGGACGAGTAAAAATAAATTTTTGTGGTAATCAACATTATGCCAAAAATGCTGTAGATTGAGCTTCACTTGTATTGAACCCGGAACATACATCTAGAACTGTTCTCAATCTGTTGTTAATTTGTTAATCACTGGAAAGATTTGCATTTATGCGTTGCAAGCAAGTCATACATTAAGCCATGCAATAACAGTTAAATATTCTCAGAACTGTCTGAAACATCTGTTAATCTCAAACATGAAATTACATGTCGACTCACCCACCTGCAGTAACAACAGACAAGGTAGTAATGCAAAGTCAGGGCCCAAAATGGGAACATGGTTGCGGCAAGTTCAAAGTCATGTGCTTGTATGTGTTGTTCTTATGTCTATTCTATTTGTATATTTTGGAGACAACCTCATGTAGAGACAAGCGTTGCAAAAACATGTCAATGAAATGAAAGCACCGATATAGTAGGTGGGGAACCGGTGACGGCATCATGCTCTGTGGTCGTGCTGGAATTAGTTAGAACATATAACATCTGCTAAGCAAACGTCTCCCAATTGTAATTTCAGTGGTGATTGCCTACCCGAAAATGAGTTATTAGTCAGGGCTCCTCAGTTGTCTACATAAGACTTAGTCTCTGAATTGCCCCTGCTCTCTGGGATTGGATAAAACAAGCTTGTGTTGGCTGGTTGATATTTATGAGTGGCACTGTAAAGATTTGGCCTGAAGTAGACAATTGCAGGGTTTGCAAAATATAAAAAGGACATATTAAAATATAAAAAGACAAATATACATAGACTTATTTTGATCAGCTTCAATAAAATGGACAATTATGTAAAATCCAAAAAGTTAAATCAGTTTAAAGCCAAAGCGTGTAATTCTTTGGATGTTGAAATACTTTCTCCTACTGTTAACCCCATTGCTCAAAATACTTAATTGTACTTAATTGTTTTGAGTATTAATAAATTAAATCATGCAAATTAGTTTTAATAAATTAACCTTGATGAGTATTTAGAACTTTCTCTTTCTTTTGAGCTAATGAAACGGACACCTTTTAAGGAACCTGAATTGTTTTATTGTATTGAGTTTAAATGGACTTTACATTTACAGAAACTTCAGTTGAAATGAAACTGGGCAGGGGATTTCTATTTCCAAGCATGCTTTGCGTGGCACTCGAAACGGAGAATAAATGTTAAAATTAAGTGTAACATAATGTGTCTTTGTGGAAGATGAATGTAAAATGTATTATTATTAGTGTTTAATGTTTTGCTGTGTTATTTAGAAGAGTTTCTATTATGTTGGAGTTTTAAGGGTTGAATAGTGGCACTTGAGCTTAGTACTAGTTGAATATGTAAATGTTGCTTTACTCATTGCTAAATTGCCATGCTAATTAAATGATGGTGTTACAAATTACCAAGTATGTAGTATACTATCATTCACTTTTCTTTCCAATGAAACTTTTCACTTTTTTCACTTTTTCACTCAATCACTTTTGCTAATGTTGAATAGTCTGATTCTTTTCCATGAGTTTGATATGTTGTAAGGTTCATTTCAATGATGTAGTTCATAAACCCTATTCACCAGTTCTTATAGGGGTCTCGTAACAATGTCACTATGTACAATGCTAATACCTTGGCATTGTATCCACACACAAACACATTCAATAAAGATGTATATAAGCAAATATTGCAGATAATTACTTTTTATTTATTAAGCTATAATAATAAGTGTGTTTATTGCCATCTGTGTTTCTTTCAGTGACCTTACAATACATCCTAAATTAAAGTTTTGCACCTAAAGCACCCAATACTGACACATACAAATGTGGATGTTCTTCATGTCTAAAGCATATAAAGTGATTTAACTAGTCTTTATCAACTCACCCTTTTTTCTGTAAACCATGATCCAGCTCATAACAACTTAAAAAATAATCTGCATGCGCAATACTAAGTAATAAAATGTATTTACATCTCTTGATTGAAATGTTTCGTCCCCACATTCAAGTCCTTGCTTCACGCATACTCATCAGCAGCTCACTGATCAGCAGTTCACAGTATTATGTCAGAAAGAGGCAATTCTCAGCTTTGTGTACTGGTGACTCAAGAACTGCTGAGAGTGACTCAATGTACTGTTGACCCAAGAGCTGCTGTCCTCAGATCAGTGTAATGTTGACTCAAAAACTGCTGCGAACAACTCGATGAACTGTTGACTTGAGAACTGCTGCGAGCAACTCAATGTAATGTTGACTCTAGAACTGTAGACTGGATCATCTTCATACATTGATAAAACTGTAATACAATCAAGTCATAATCATATTTCCAGTATGTTTTATTTGTTATACTTTCTGCTGTTCAGCACAATACACTAGAATCATACATTTTGCCCCTTAATCACACGCATGCTCAATGTCAGCATCTCATCAGTTCTCAGAATGTCAGACATCTCCGAAAGAGGCGATTCTCAATTTACTCAAGAACTGTTACTGTTGAAACCTCTGCAACTGGAACGTTTAGTCTGATTTGTGAACAAGTTGAAGAGTTTAATTGCAAAGAAGAGTTAGGACAAGCAGATATCACCAGTTCTAGGATCATACTACTCCTGGTTATCAGATAACTTTGAGTCGGAGTGTCAGGCACATACGAGAGACAGGTTAACATAGAGTAACTTGTGGATCAGTGTTGACTCAAGACAGAACCTGTTTCAAACGATTCAGTCCAATTTGGTGAACTGGTTCAACTCGTTCACTAAAAAGAACCGGTTCAAAAGAACGATTAATTAACGAACTGGACATCACTAGTGCTTGTAAAATAATTAAAAATAATTATTATTTTTTTAGTTCTGCTAACTTATTAGGGTTTACAGTGTATCCAATCTTTAGCATTAAAGGCTGATTTTCCCAAAAAGGGGAGAACACTGTGCTTCTTCTGCAGTTTTAGCATAAAACATTATTCGGTTTGTTAAGCAAACCAACTGGCCCAACATATGACTGAAAGCCGCAAACGATGCGTGTTCCCCTGTTTTCGCTCTATAGCTGAAGAGGACATGCGTTTGTTTGGGGGAAGAGCACGCTGCTCTAGTGTTGCAGCAGGGCGGGTGCGAGCACTGCGATTTGCTTTCAGGCAAAGTGATTCACGCTCGCCTCGCTTGCTTCCGGGAGTCAGCACCCGCGCTTAGTTCGTGGGGCTCTTGAATGGATTTGGCTGAGAAGCAAGAGACGGGTTTTTCCCTTTCTCGCTCTCTCCCCAAACCCAGCTGGTCCTTCACATGATCTCGGAGCGCGTTCCGACGCTTCTTCGGTTCATGAGGAGGATCGCGATTCTATTCCTGCCTCTGAGCTTTCCGTCCGCGATAAATCTACGGAGGAATTGCTCGATGTTATTACTCGTCCAGTTGCCAGACTCCAGTTGAACTGGTCACGCGAAAGAGAGACCCCCAAACCCTCCAAATTAAGGGATAGATTTTTATCCTCCAATCTAAAAAAGGGAACGCCTCATGAGTCCCTTCCCTTCTTTGATAACCTCCATGAAGAGCTTTCTCGCTCATGGAGGAACCCCTATTCTTCCTGTGTTCACATACCCTCGACATCATTATAATTGACTATCGTGGGTGCTGAGGCACGGGGGTATTCAGTGATGCCAGCGGTCGAAGAGACGCTTGCGGGCTATCTCTCGCCAGGCTCGGCATCGTCACTTAAAAAGCCCTCTCTCCCCTCAAAGCCGTGTAGGACAACCTCCACTCTAGTGGGAAGGGCTTATCAAGCAGCAGGTCAGGCTGGTGCTGCTCTGCACACTATGGCTGTTTTACAGGCATACCAGGCTGACCTCCTGGTCGACCTGAGTGTGGGTTCTGTGCTTGGCGAGCAAGCCTTCACTGAGGTCTGCCGGGCCACAGATCTTTCTCTCTGCACGACCAATAAAACAGCTTGTGCTATTGGCCGGTCTATGTCTGCCTTGGTAACCACAGAGAGGCATCTTTGGCTCAACCTTTCGGGCATCAAAGACAGGGACAAAAATTCCCTTCTTGATGCTCCGGTTTCGCCCACTGGCCTATTTGGGGACGTCATGAACACGGCTATCTCCAGGTTCCAGGAGGCGAGAAGCCACGAGGAAGCCTTTGGGCAGTTCCTCCCTCGCCGCACTCAGGGGGCGGGTCCTTCAGCCCCCCAGACCCACCTCAGTCCTGTTTGAAGGGAGGCTCAAAGGCAAAGCGTGGCGAGTTGTGCTCCTCCTCCCAGGGATTGGGGACAGTCTCGCCGCCCTCGGCAGCCCCCGAAGCAAGACCTCAGGACTATAATTTCTAGAAAGAGAAAATCCTGATGGTCTTGTGCCTAAATTAGGGGGTAGCTCCCCTCGGGACGGGGTGCATGTTTCACTTCACCCCTCCCGGTACCCCCTCGAAGCCCCTCCATTCCCGCCACCTCTTGGTGTTTCAGGTGGCAGAGGCTCCCGTCAAAATTGGGTGTTTTCGCTGTTCCTGCATTTTATTCAGGACGCGAAACACTCGAAAACCCCTCAACAGGAAGTGTTAAAATCTAATACCCGTCTCAGAGATCCTGGCAGCGTGGAAACTTCTGCCAGATATCTTTCTTTGCTGTGGGTCTTAAAAGGGCATCAGGATTTAATTCACTCGCTGCCTTTCCGTGTTTCAACGGCGTGGTCTCACTACCGTAAACCGGATTTCTTTTTATGTCTGCTATGAATAGCAAAAAAAAAAAAAAAAAAAAAAACTCAAATCTCCTGGTTAAAGGGGCCATGGTATGTGTTCCCCTTCCAGAGAGAGAGTTAGGTTATTACACTAAATACTTCCCGTTTCCCATGGAGGGTGAGGGGTGGCATCTGGCTTAGATCTTAAAGCTTGAACTGCCCATGGGTGTTCAAGTCCTAGATGATGCCTATCAAGACGTGTCTCAAGCCCTACAACTCGTTTGGCTGGTCACCATCGATCTTATGACGCACTTCTATACTTCATTTAGAAGTTCTGCCACAACATGGATAGTTCCTGAGGTTCGCTTCCGGGGGCGAAGTCTTCCAGTGTCAGGTTCTTTCATTCGGCCTAGCCCTTTTTACCCGCACATTCACAATGCATGATGTAGTGCTGGCTCCTTGTGACTCCGGGGCATCTGCATTCTGAATTATGTAGACGACTGGCTGATCCTAGCGCAGTTCCAGGAACTGGCAGTTCAGCACAGGGACATCGTATTAGCTCATCTGTTTCTCTGGGGTTGAGGCCCAACGCCAAGAAAAGCATCCTCTCTCCCACCCAGAACACTGTCTATCGGGGCATCGTATGGAGTTCAATCACAATGCGGGCACAACTGTCTCCCGCTAGGATTGAGTCCATTCAGATCACCCTGAGCAATGTCAGGTTAGGGCAAGGTTGCACTGTTATAAGTATCAACGATTTCCAGGTCTCAGGGCGACCGCGTCCTCGGTGATCCCTCTGGACCTTCTGCTCATGAGACCGTTGTTGTGGCTCAAAGCCAGGGGTTTTCTTCCAAGGGCCAAAACCCCTAGGCTAATAAGGGTTACCCACCTCAGGCTTTGTTCCCTTTCTATGTGGTTCAGACCCCGGTTTTCTACCTTGGGTCCCACACTAGGTGCGTCTTGTTGTCGCAGGTTGCTAACGATAGATGCCTCCCTGACGGGCGGGGTAGCGGCCTTAAGTGGTCGTCCAGCTTAAGGGGATAGGAGGGTCGTCAGCTCGGTTGTCACAGTCACTGTCTCGGGTTGATGGCTGTATTTCTGGCCCTGAAATACCTCCTCCTGAGGCTGCCATGTCTTGGTGCGGGTGGACAATACAGCGGTAGCCTCTTACATAAATCATCAGGGAGATCCACGTTCTTGTCAGCTGTACTTCTGACGCGTCGGATTCTCCTT
Source organism: Moxostoma hubbsi (assembly GCA_032164185.1). NCBI lineage: Eukaryota > Metazoa > Chordata > Actinopteri > Cypriniformes > Catostomidae > Moxostoma > Moxostoma hubbsi. The sequence continues at coordinate 78,727,605 of JAVLUX010000001.1, read as the reverse complement.
AGGGCCCAGGGCAAGCTCCTGTCACTCAGGACAGTTGTATCCCTGGATGCCCGTATGTGGGAGCAGACTTACTGTCCAGACAGAAAATACCAACGGGGAGTAAAGAACTCCACCCTAAGGTAGTAGTTGCCCAGAGTTCGCCAGCAAGGGTTTTTGCCTCTTACTGATAGCACCGCGCTGGCCGAACAGGGTTTGGTTCTCAGAGCTAATTTCTTCCCTCGACGGCTCGCCTTGGACGATTCTGAACATAAAGGATCTTCTATCTCAGGCACGGGGCAACATTTTATCCCTGCCCCGAATTGTGGAATCTTTCATGTTTGGCCCCTAAGGGTACCAACTGAGGGACACAGGGCTTTCTCCTGAGGTTATCGAGACCTTCTTAAATGCTCTGGCTTTTTTCCACTTGGAACAAGTTCGGGTAAGATCTTAGGGCAGAAGAGGACCTCTTCGCCTCTATGAATAGCGCAATGTCTCCTCTACTTCTCCCTGAAATCACCCAGCCCCCCCTTGGGTCTGGACGTTAAGACACATAGATGACCTAGAATGCGTCTGATTGCGTTTCTTTCCCTGGTTTCTCTGCTCCCGGGAGTCTTGGCAATGTTCACCAGCAAGGGTCTTGCCTCCTACTAATGGTGCTGCGCTGGCCGAACAGGATATGTTTCTCGGAGTTAATACCTCTCCTCGACGGCTCGCCTTGGGCGATTCCAAACAGGGAGGACCTTCTCATCCATGGCCTGAATTGTAAAACCTTTCATGTCTGGCCCCTAAGGGTACCAACTGAGGTTCACAGGGCTTTCTCTTGAGGTTACCGGGACCATTTCAAGTGCTAGGGCTCCCTCCACTTGGAACTGATCTGGGCAGCTCTTACAGGGCAGAAGAGGACCTCTTAGCATCTGTTGACAGCGCAATGTCTCCTCTACTTCTCCCCGAGTCGCCCAGTTCACACAACCCCCTCTCGGGGGGGAGCTGATCGTTGTGATGCATACATGGCACAAATGCGCCTGCATGCGATTCCTTCTACTAAAGTTCATATTACAGAACCAGCTAACTGCCAGTTTGCTTCAGTTCTGGATTTTCTGTAGAAAGAACTGTCAGTGGGCACTTCTATGTGGCCTCCACTGCTGTTTGCCACGCCTTGGCGGGCGGGGTGCCCCCTAAGAGGCATCCTTGCTAGGACCTCTTCATAGGGTAAGACCCCCTTTTTAGACCTCTAGAGTCAGCGTTTGGTAGACTTCTGACTCTCAAGATGGTTTTTCTTATGGCAATTTCGTCTCTAAGGAGACTTGGGTACCTACAGGCTCTGTCTCTTTTGCCGGCCTGTTTAGAGTTTGCCCCAGCTATGACCAAAAGCATTCTTTGCACCCTCACCCTAACTGCCTGCCCAAGGTGCGACCCTTGGCCGGTTGTTTTCTAAGCCTTCTGTTCCCTGCCGTTTGTAACGCCGGAGCAGCTAAGACTTCTCAGACTTTGTCTAGTCTGTACCCTTCAGACTTATGTCCACCGCATTTGCTAGTGGTGTAAAGTCAGGGCAGCAATTCTTCACTTGGGAGCCGTGACAGGGGGCGGTCACCTCCTGGCAGACTATGTCACTTTGGGTGAGGGACATTATAGCACGGGCCTACGAGGCGCGCGGTCAAGCTTCGCCAGTAGGTTTTAGGGTGCACTACTACCAGAGGGCCTTGGCTAGAGGTCTCCCTCTGCAGCAAGTTTGTGATGCGGCAGGTTGTCCTCTCCGCACACATTCATTAGACTTTAATATGGATGTTCTGCCACTCCGGGCTCTTATGCCCTTGAGTCGACATCTCAAGCTCATGTCTGGACAAGTGTGTGATGCGGCGGGCTGGTCCTCTCGGCACACATTCATCAGTTTTTATGACAAGTTTGTGTTGCGATAGGGTTCTCTTCGCACACATTCATCGAACTTTATGGGGTAGATGCTTTGCTACTCCGGGCTCTTATGCCCTTGAGTCGACATCTCCGCTCATGCCTGAACAAGTTTGTGATGCGGCAGGCTGGTCCTCTCCGCACACATTCATCAAATTTTATGGTTTAGATGTTTGTTACTCTGGGCTCTTATGCCCTTGAGTCGACATCTCAAGCTCGTGTCCAAGACCTCTCGCGTTCTTGTGAGCACACTGCACAACCGTAGGGGTCCGGACAGCCCCAGTGCTGAGGCATGGGTATTGCGTTCCCAAAACACTTAGCAAAGTGCAGCATCATAAGTGAAGCTTTTTGTAAAGGGAACATCTCGGGTTACATGTGTAACCCTTGTTTCCTGAAAAAAGTGGAACGAGATGCTGCGCTTCTTTGCCGCACTGGGACGTCCCAGGACTGCTCTTCAAAAAGAAGTATCTGACGACACCTGGTGACGTATCCATTTATAGCCTGGCCTCAGGTGCGTCTAATGATCACATCAGCCAAGGCTATAAATTCCAGTCAATTCACAGCTCGGTCACGACTAGGGTCGTTCCCAAAGCGCTTAGCAAAGCGCAGCATCTCGTTACGCTTTTTTCAGGGAACGAGGGTTACACATGTAGCCTGAGACGATTGGGCTTGTAAACAATTATTTACTTCAAGTCAGCCTGTAATAAATACACACACACACACACACACACACACACACACATATATATATTATATATATATATATATATATATATTATTTTTTTTCATCATATTTTGACATAACTATATGATCTTATTTACTTCAAATAACACATTTTATCCAAAGTACAATACCAAAATTATTTTTTAAACAAAAGTAAACTGAAAATATAAAAAATCAAACATGAAATTTAAATATGGGCTGAATGGGAAATTGTACAATCATCTGAAAGCAGCAGCAGCAGCAGCAGCAGAAGTGTTATTTACAAGACTAACTTGTGAAAAAACTGAGCAAAATATATTATTAGCCATATTATCAAGTGTCAGGTAAACGTATAACTAAATTTTTCTATTTTGACTACCTTTGCCTGGGTCTATACTGACATTGATTGATTCCAGAGAACTACCTCATTTTACAGTCATTCTTTTCATTTATCACATTCAATTCTCGACTCGAATGTTGCATGAATCTCCATGGCTCTTGACTGTCCAACCTCTGAAATCCATCAGAACATAATAAGTTTTCCAGATCATTTCAGCTGGGTGCCAGGGGGAGTCAAACAACACCCTGGAGCCAATGCACTTGTGTTTTTGAATAGCTTTTGGTCTGCGAAAGTATTCTGTTTGTGAACATAGAATATTGGTTAGTAAAATTAGAGTAAAATTAGATCCACCTCATTTTGCCTCATAATATTTTTTGACCAGATGGCCAGTGTTGTCTCAACCTTTTTTCAGGGGATATAGTAGTTTTATTTACAGCAATTTAAATGTACTAAAAAGATATAGACTCGAGTCGTCGGTCTGGGTGACTTAAACACCCATGGGAGTTGCTGGCAGTGGCCCACCTGCCTCATTTGAAGCCCTCATTACCACAGCTGTACACTATGCTACATGAGCACAGATCTACAGAGAGGAACCTTTAATTCAGACTCAACGGGTAACCTGACCATGCTCATGAATAATAATAGCCAACATCATTGTATGGAAGGAAAATAGCACTGTCCATCTGCCTCAGGACAAGAGCATCTGAGAATTTAAAAGGTTTCACTCAGTGTCAAGTAAAGTTTTGTTTCTGTCCAAACCGAGGACTTCAAGGGGGCCCTTAACCTGCGTTTGCAGCAAGAAAACTTAGACCTTGTAAGCAGACCCTCGCATACATATTAAAGATGCATTATGCAGGACATGTAATCACAACAATAATTTTAGATTTGTATCCATGTGCATGCTTCTAGAGGAGCTTTATCCTATACAGATGTTGACTGAAAATTGTCTGGCCAATTGTGAATTCATAAAAAAATATATATATTTTCTATTACATCACTATTACATCACTAGCCAAATATTCATACATTTTGAACTTTTCCTCTTCCCAGGCAGCACATTGGTGTTGATTTCTCCCTGCTGTTTGCACATTTTAGCTTAAACTGTGCTCCTGAAGCCAGATGACTTGCTAACCATCATTCCTGCCCAGATGAAAATAATAAAATCTGTAATATGTTCCATGTCTCAAAGAGGAATCAGGCAAAGATAGCAAGACCCTTTGCTTGATGGATAGATGGAGAGAAATTGAGAAACAGGGAAAGCCAAGTCATGAGAAAGAGAGAAGAAAGAGTTTGACATTTTATATGACATTCTCTATATTGGGAATTGCAGGGGAAGAATATTTCTCATAAGTCTGGAGATCCCCATCACCTAGCAAACCTTCAGCTCTTCTGTGCTCTCGCTACATTTCTCACACCACAACAATAAACACATGAGCTCTCATGATACTATTTGTTATTCTTGTCCAAATCTCAGAATTTGCTTTGCAATTCGTAGACGTAAATAAACAACTTAGATTGTTTTCTTTTCTTGTCTCTTTTTTAATTTTTTTTTTGGCTTTTTCAAACACCATTTTTTCAAAATCCCCTCAACTTTTTGAAGCTGATTAAATGTGCACTACTTTTCTATCTCCCCTCTAGATACCATCTAGTATATCAGTATATATATTTTTTCTTTTCAATGCATGCATTGCTCTTCTTGTCAACACCACCTTGAGTCTTACTGTCATTGGATATGGGCTCATTTCATATAAAATCTTCTCTTCTGTTTGTTGACAGGTTGCATGACTATTCAAGAGCATTCACCAAACTTATAATTCCAAACTTCAGCACCCTTTGCTGCTTACCTCAGAACTGTTCTCCTCAAAAGACTGTGAATTGTAAAAAAAAAGAAAGAAAATAAAAATTATATATATATATGTGTGTGTGTATTCCAGGTCTCACACTCCAAAGGTTTATCCCAAAAGCACAGTCCTGTTCAGTGTTACAAAATGTGAGTATCCAGGTCCTATGCCATCCACCACAGCTCTGCTTCCACTCTCTCTTAAGGTAAATTTGATTATTCTGAAACTTGGAGTCCCACAGCTACTCCCCTGACCTCCACTGCAGGAGACAACAGGTCCTAGTGCCTTCCCTTTCACTCCCTTCCTGCCCCTCCTTTCCCTCCTCACGTCTTTAAGCTGCAGAATCCGTGTGTGGCGCTGAGAGCAACAGTGGAAAGTGGATCTTTGTTTTGGCCCTGCTGAGGGGATGATTCACACTCATGATTTACTTGGTCATAATGACCCATATCTCCCATTCAGATCTTGATATTTCACTATTCCAGTTAGTCATCAGAATTACTTACCTCAGTAGTTGTTTCAACCTCAGTAGTTGTTCTCCTTTCTTGATTCCTTTACAATTCCTTTACAAATACTCTAGAAATGCAAAGTTCCTCTGGTATTTGCATTAGAAAATATGTTGTATTGTAGAAATTGAAAATGAGAAGCAGAATAAATAAGTGAGAGAAATGAGATGATGATGTTTCTTCTTTTTTCTTTTAGTTCAACTCCCACAAACAAACCCACAAGAAAATAAATAAATAAAAGCGACAAAAGAAAATCAAATACAGCAGATAAAAATGCCAGAGGCCCCTAAATACATTGAATTAAAAAAATAATAATTATGCTCACAGGATATGCATTTGATCGATTGAACTAAATGAGTATGACATGAAACACTTTCTCAAAGTGAATGAAAACCTGGCTTTAATAACTTTGGATGGGAAGTTCCCACACAAATATACATTTATTCAAATTTAAGTTCTTCTGCTGTTTACATTGTTTTATTCACATTCCTGTTGGGTGTTGAACTTAAAAGCATATAAGATGCAATTTAATACCCAGTACACACCCACCTATGAACTGAGAGGGTCTCATTTAGCAAGAGTCTTAAAATGTTGAACTTAACAGCCGAAAATTGCAGTTTCAGAATAAAAGTGAATGGGACCTGTCCATAAACGTTAAAATACACACATTTTTAAAGGTATAGCCACAAGATGTAACATTATACCCAGGCCGTTAATATAATTTTAGTGGGATAAAATAGCTTATCGGAATTACAGGGTTTACAGCATTACATCGTCATGACAATGCTGTTGTAATATTGGATATACAGTACATTTACACAGATTAGGTAAGCAATTTCATCAGATTAAAATCAAACCAACACATATCAAATTTATGTTTTGTACTTTTGAAACTGTTTGAATTTTAACAATTAAGGACTGGCCCCATTCCATTGTATATTAATACATACACATACATAGTGCAATTCTAATGCAAATCTGTTATCTGTTATGTACAGTGCAAATTTGATCTATTTATTTTTTTTAAGAGGAATGAAATGGCAGTAGAGAAGAGGTAGATGTGTTGGATAAATATAAAAAATACTAAACTGTGTATTGTACATAATTATTCTCAATGGGGCAATTTTAACTGTTCATGAGATGGATAGCCTGAGGGAAAAAAACTGTTCCTGTGCCTGACGGCTCTGGTGCTCAGAGCTCTAAAGAGTCAGTCAGAAGGCAAACAATCAAACATTTAATGGGCAGGGTGAGTGGGGTCCAGAGTGATTTATCCAGCCTTTTTCCTCACTCTGGAAGTGTATAGTTCTTGAAGGGGGGCAACCAATAATCCTCTCAGCACATCGAACTGTCCTTTGTAGTCTTTCGATGTCTGATTTTGTAGCTGAACCAAACCAGACAGTTACTGAAGTGATGAGGACAGACTCAATGACTGCTGAGTAGAACTGTATCAGCAGCACCTGTGGTAGGTTGAACGTCCTCAGCTGGCAAAGTAAGTACCACCTCTGCAGGGCCTTTTTCACAATGGAGTCAATGTGTGTCTCCATGTGGCAAGGCACAAATGATTCCGCACACCCGGCCCCTAATTGGGCTGATTAGCCTGAGAGGGATAAAGGCCAACTGGAGATGGCATTGCAAGAGTTTGTGTTTTTTTGGTTAAATTTTATATTAAACTATTATATATATTGTCAAGCCGGTTCCCACCTCCTCCTTTCCATTTATCCCTTTACACTCCCATTTCAGGTCCTGTGAGATGGTAATGCCCAGGAACTTGAATGACTCCACTGCTGCCACAGTACTGTTTAGAATGGTGAGGGGGGTCAGTGTTGGGGTGTTCCTCCTATAGTCCACAATCATCTCCACCATTTTGAGCATGTTCAACTCAAGGTTATTATGACTGCACCAGACAGCCATCCATTCCTCCCTTCTGTATGCAGACACATTGTCATCTCAGATGAGGCTGATGACAGTGGTGTCGTCTGCAAACTTCAGGACCTTGACAGAGGGGTCCTTGGCGATGCAGCCATTGGTGTAGAGGGAGAAGAGAAGTGGGGAGAGCACACATCCCTGGGGGGAACCAGTGCTGATTGAACAGCTGCTGGAAGTGAATTTCCCCTGTCTCACAAGCTTCTGCCTGTCTGTCAGAAAGCTGGTGATCCACTGACTGATAGACATGGGAACAGAGAGTTGGTGTAATTTATTCTGGAGTATAGCTGGGATGATGGTGATGAAAGCCGAACAGAAGTCCACAAAAAGGATCCTTGTATATGTCCCTGGTCTGGCCAGATGTTGCAGAATATGATGCAATCCCATGTTGACTGCATCATCTACAGACCTGTTTGCTCGATAAGCAAATTGAAGGGGATCTAGAAAGGGTCCAGTGATGTTCTTCAGGTGGGCCAACACCAGTCTCTCAAATGACTTCATGACCACAGATGTCAGGGTGAAAGATACGTAGTCATTAAGTCCTGTGATTTTTGGTTTCTTTGGAACAGAGATAATGATTGAGCATTTGAAACAGCATGGGTCTTCACACTGCTCCAGTGATCTATTGAAGATCTGTGTGAAGATGAGGGCCAGTTGGTTAGCATAGGATTGAAGACACACTGGTGAAACGCCATCTGGGCCTGAAGCCTTCCTCTTCTTTTGTTCCCGAAAAACTGGCACACATCGTTTTCACAGATGTTAAGTGCAGGTTGAGTAGCAGGAGGGGGGTTGTAGGAGGTGTTGGTGTTTGTGTGAAGTGAATAATAATAAATGAGGGAAGAGTTATTTTGTGTTCATCAACATTATGCCACAAATGCTGTCGATTGAGCTTAATTTTTATTGATCCTGAGGCATTTCTTTATGCTAGCTAGCTAACAGGTAAAGCATTAAATAATTGTGTGGTGTGACAGTAAACCTAATATTGCATAATCGACCATTTACTAAAGGCTTAAAGTTTGGTACAGTTTGCTGCTTATCCTGGCTAAGAACTGACATGAAAATTGGCCATTCAAAGCTATTTTTGTTTTTACATGCAGTTTCATCTGGGATATTTGAAATACAATAATAGAGCGGCATAGAAAAATAGATAACAATTACAGAACATTGTGTCTGGCTAAACAGAAAATATTAAATAAAAGAGTGGAAATAAGTATAGACTTTTTAATGGAATTGTGGCAGCTGGAGCATGGTCAAGTGTCCGCACGGAGAGAGAAAGAGCACTTACACCTGAGCTAAATTATGCCTAACACCTGTTTCTGATTACAGTGAACACAGGGAGAGCGGCATAAAAGAGCGACATTGGGAGAGAGAGGCTGGATCAGAGAAAATTCTGTGAACCAGAGACATCATTTGTGAAGCTGAAACCTGTATATGTTATAGTGAAGCTGTCATCTAGTGTGATCTTGTCATCTTGAGTTAAGGGAACGTGTTGTCCACTGTCATTCCTGGAGTCTTACAGGAATTTATTTGTATGGACAAAATTTACAAATACACATTTTTTCAGAGACACAACTTAGAAAGCAAAGCTGAATATGCAGTTCTGCTTGTGCACATCTAGTTTCCTTGCAACTAAGTGGCTCAAATGAAACTCTTATCATTCAAATATGAATGAATATATTTTGAAGATTTGATACCACTCACTTTGACAAATTCAGTGACTTTGTTTCCAGGTGGACTGGTGCTACCCAACTCCAGGATGTTGAGTAGTGCCAGCCAATCAGAATGAAACCATGATTTCAGCCATCTCTTGCCATTTTTGTGTGCAAAATGCAACAGACTGTAAGTGAATGGCCTATGGGTGGTTCATGCTTCTGCTGCCTGATGCTAAGACTTCTGTAAATAAACTACAACACTATCAATGCCACTCTCCAAAAATCTACAAGAGCAGGCACTTTGGAAACAAGTACACTACTGGTAAAATAATTTAAACTTGATAATTATTGTAGTGCAGCTGCATAGTCACATATTTTATGCACCATTTGACACTCTTTGCTCTCAGTGTTGTCCATGACAATGTAGGAGAACTGTAATGGACCAAAGCATTCAAAGGATGTGTCCTTACAAGACCAGTGTTTTAATGTTGTTGAGTTGGAATGTGACCTTCTCAAATTGACCTTGACCTTTTCAACTGGTATATGCTTGGGTGGCAATGTAGTGTATGGGAGAGTCACCATAGGTTAATTGACCCTGTATATCAGTTTTGCTGCATTGTGCCAGGTGGTGTGGAAGACTTCTTGCCTTTTTGAAATAGGAGTATGTTTTCACATTATTTGCAATGATATATACATAGTACTGAACCTTGATAACCAAAATTGACTCAAGATGGCGCAGAGTAAGGCTGCTGTGTTGCGAGCTCCGACACAACACTGCAGTTTTTTGTTTGTTTTGTTTACAGTTTTTTTTTTTTTGTTTTGTCTTGGATGTGTCTGCCTTATTGTATATGACAGACAAACTCTTTTGGACATTGGTTCTGCAATTACACACCGAAAACCGGACTTCAAATTCCTCATTGCCGACCCGCTGTTTAAAAACACACCAGCTGAGCCCTTTTTCTGAGCAGCCCAGCCAAGGAAACGCTTAAGGAAAAGGGGAAAAAGATGTCTCATCAGAGTAAGACGTCGCACAAATCGACCACCGCTGCCGAGTATTCTACAGGCAAACGTTCAATCTCTGGACAACAATCTCTGTGAGTTGAGAGCGCGGATCTCTTTCCAACGAGAGATGAGGGACTGCTGCATTACCTATAACATAAATTTGGATGTCTGCTGAGATTCCAGACTCGAACCCGCGGTGTTCTCTGTGCACCGAGTGGAAAAAGCAGAGTTGGTGGTGTATGTTTTCTAATCAACAAATCCTGGTGTGATCAGAGGAACGTACATTTTATTAAGTCTTTCTGCTCTCCTGATCTGGAATTTCTCATGCTTCTGTGTCGACCATTCTGGCTACTGAGGGAATTCACAGCGGTCACTATCACTGCCATGTATCTCCCCCCACAAGCCGACACAGACCGGGCACTCAAGGAACTGTATGGAAGTATAAGTGAGCAGGAAACCGCGCACCCTGAGGCCACGTTCATTGTGACCGGGGACTCTAACAAAGCCAATTTTAAAACATTCCCTCCAAAATACCACCAACATATCAGCTTCAACACACGAGGGGGGTGTTCCGCTATTCTCCTTTCCAGGATGGCTACAAATCCCTCCCCTGCCCACCATTTGGCAAATCAGACCACTCTTCCATTCTTCATGAATGGAAACTGAAACAGGAACCACCCACCCTTAGAATGATCTAGTGCTGGTCAGACCAATCAGACTCTATGCTACAAGATTGTTTTGATCATGCAGACTGGGAGATGTTCCGGTCTGCCTCTGATGACGACATCGAGGTTTATGCTGATAGCGTAACATGTTTCATCAGGAAGGGCATAGAGAACGTTGTTCTGTCCAAAACAATACGGATCTACCCCAACCAGAAACCATGGGTTAACAGCGATGTTTGCGTGGCACTTAATGCGAGGACCTCCGCCTTTAATTCCAGGAATGCGGAGGAGCATAAACAAGCCAGTTATGCCCTCTGTAAAACTATCAGAGCTGCCAAACGCCAGTACAGGCACAAGATTGAAGGACAGTTCAACACCACCGACTCTAGAAGTATGTGGCAGGGAATTAACATCATCATGGACTACAAAGGGAATAAAAGCTCTGCTGTGAACACCGCTGCCTCTCTCCCAGACAAGCTAAATACATTTTATGCTCGTTTCGAGGGAAATAACACCACCCTCGCAGAAAGAGCACTCGTGGCCGACACTACAGAGGTTGGTTCACTCTTCGTCTCTGTTGCGGATGTAACCCGATCCTTCCGATGGTTGAACATCCGTAAAGCCGTGGGTCCAGATGACATTCCGGGCCGCATCATCAGAGCATGCGCTAACCAACTGGCTGGTATTTTTACGGACATTTTCAACATGTCCCTCTCCTTGTCTGTAGTCCCCACATGCTTCAAAATGTCCACCATTGTGCTTGTACCAAAGCAATCAAAAATCACTGGTGTCCTGTTGCTCTGACCCCCATCATCAGCAAAAGCTTTGAGAGGCTAATCAGAGATTATATCTGCTCTGTGCTGCCCACCTCACTGGACCCATTGCAGTTTGCCTACCGCAACAAAAACTCCACTGATGGCGCCATTGTATCTACAATTCGCACTGCTCTCTCCCACCTGGAAAAAAGGAACATATATGTGAGAATGCTGTTTGTAGACTACAGCTCAGCATTCAACACCATAGTGTCCTCCAAGCTTGATGTGAAACCCCAGGCTCTGGGCTTAAACAGCTCACTGTGCAGCTGGATCCTGGACTTCCTGTCAGGCAGATGTCAGGTGGTCAGAATGGGCAGCAACATCTCCTCATCACTGACCCTCAAAACTGGAGCCCCGCAGGGATGTTTTCTCAGCCCACTCCTGTATTCCCTGTACACACATGACTGTGTGGCAGCACATAGCTCCAAGGCCATCATAAAGTTTGCTGATGATACAACGGTGGTAGGTCTGATCACTGACAATGATGAAACAGCCTACTGTACAGAGAGGAGGTGCACACTCCGACATGCTGGTGTCAGGAGCACAACCTCACCCTCAACTTCAGTAAGACCAAGTAGCTTGTAGTGGACTTCAGGAGGAAAGACAGCCCCATCACCATTAATGGAGCACCGGTGGAGAGAGTCAGCAGCTTCAAGTTCCTCGGTGTCCACATCACTGAGGAATTCACATGGTCCATCCATCACTTTAGAGAGCATTCTGACTAGCTGCATCACCGCCTGGTATGGCAATAGCACCGCCCACAACCGCAAAGACCTGCAAAGAGTGGTACAAACTGCCAGACACATCATCGGAGGTGAGCTTCCCTCCCTCCAGGACATATATACCAGGCGGTGTGTGAAAAAAGCTCGGAGACTCCGAACATCAGAGACTCCAGCCACCCGAGCCATGGGCTGCGCTCACTGCTACCATCAGGCAGTCGGTACTGCAGCATCAGGACCCGCACCAGCCGAATACATGACAGCTTCTTCCCCCAAGCAATCAGACTTTTAAACACTTGATCCCTCACGATCAAAATACATCAGCACTGCACTATATTAGTCTTATGATCTCACACTGGACTGTCATAAATTATATTCTCTTCATAACAGTATGTATATATATATATATATATATATATATATATATATATATATATATATATTTTATATATACACTTTATACTTTTTTTATTGTATGTGTATTCTATATTGTGTGTATTGTTTACTATACATTGTGTATTATGATTGTGTTGTGTAATTATGTGTACATTTGATATGTAAATTGTGTTGTGTAAATATGTTGTTTATTGTAAATTGGTATATGTCTCGTCTTTGTCATGACTGCTATGTTGCTCGGAACAGCACACAAGACTTTCACCCACTGTTGCACTTGTGTATATGGTCGTGTGACAATAAAGTGATTTGATTTGATTTTGATTTGAAAATTCTTTAGGCCTGCCAGCATTATCCTCGTTCCTGGTATGAGGTCAAGCCATGGTAATGCTCCTGAGATGATAAAACACCCATACATCATTTATCTTAACAATCTTTAATCTGCTATACCACAATGAGTATATCCTATACTCACGGTGATTAGAGTTGTGGTATTTGAAAGTGGTTGGACATGTTGCCACAAATAATGTGGGCGCTGAACATTAAAGACTTTGGGGTATGTAGACCTGAATTCACCCTTTACTTGCTATGTAGTCAAGCATACCAATTTGACAGCCTGACGATCATCTCTACTCTCAACCCCGGGGCTCTTTCTGGGGGTTTACCCTCTAAGTCATCGATTGTTGTCGAATACAGTATCTCCACATAATTATGCATCCATAAGGTGGAGTAACTGGCTGAGATTTGAACAGTTTGCAACGTCAATCGGGCGTGGAGGCACAAGGAGCAGTGCAGTGGGAAAGGCCCAAGGTGTTTTCATGTTTATAGATTCCATGCACTGGCTTCATGCCCAGAGAGCTGGAGGCAACGTAGAGAAGATTCTGAGAAAATAAAATTTGGTGATGAAGATCTTTCACACTCAATCAGATCTCCAAAAGATGTTTTCTGGCTCTAATGTCAACTCTGGAATCTTCATTGGGCGTGAAAGAAACTTATCTATGGATAAATTAACTACAATGGAAAGATATCATCCTACAGCAAGTTTTTAACTGTGTCCCCAAACACTATACACTGAACACTTACAATATACACTGTGTACGCAGCCATGCAGTGTATTAATTTTCAAAGTACAGTATACTATCGCCCCCAATGGGACACTTAACTTTTTAGGTTTTTTTTTCCAGACGGAAGCATTCGCCATTTAGAAGTTCACTAGATTCACAAGCATTGTGTTAATGCTAGCTTTAGTAAGCTACCCAACCTCAGTTCAACGCTTGTATCTCAGATGTACTTATTCACTTAGCATGGGGTGATGGTGATGGTGATGCTTTCAACTTACATTTGTAAGATGCTGTTTTCATTGAAGTTTTGCTAGCTGCTACATTCTTCATTATTTACAATTGTTTGTCAGACCAGCAATGTAGCCAGGTAACTCTGCCCCTTCCGCTATGTGTGGCTAGCCGCTAGCACTGAGTGCATGAAGTGTTCATCAATCCACACTCTGTTTTGAAGGTTGAAGAAGTGCATCATCCAGGTACTCATAGTACACTTCTTTTAGTTGCATTTTCTGTGTATACATGCTACTTGCACTACTTACACTACAATATGACTTAGAATAGTGTAGAACTGTGCAATTTGGGAGGCACCTATAGTTTATCCTATATAACCTATAGTTCAGCAACCTTGTGATATTCATCTGGCTTTATAAGCACTAAATATTCTTCACATGTGGGACACTGATATCTGAAGCCTGAATTTGCAATATGCACTATCCATGCGTGCCCGTCAACCTGGCTTCCCTCTAAATACGAGCTATGTGTCAGGATAGCGCAGAGCGGCTCGCATATTGTGGCAATATGTGGCACTTGTCACACATTTGAATTCAACATGAGCATGTTCTTTTTGAAAGTGCTATGGAGCCAGTCAACAATGTCAAACGGCTACAGCTCCGACATTCTGAAAATCTAAAGTTTGAGAATCTTTGCAGTAAATTTGCTGCAACCTTGCAGCAAACTTGCCACTCATTAATTTCACATGCAGATTAGCTAGTGAAAATAATGAATTGCGAATTTGCTGCATGTTTGTGGCAACTCTAGATTTTTTTGTAAGAGGAGGGAAAGAGAAGCTATAACAGCATCAATTACAAAACTTTTCACATATACACATCAATATCCTTACTTACATTTCTCACAGTTACTGTAACATAATTTTTAACTGTGGAAATAGCCAAGAAAAAACACAGAAAGTTCATCAATAAACTATTAAAATTATATTTGTGTTGCATTTGTGGGATAATAAATGTAATTGATTGTGTAAAATAGGCACATAATATCATAATATCCATGTCAATCAGAAATTGCACGCCCATGTATCGAATCAAATCAAAATCACATCGTGGCAGACTTTGAGGTATTGGCAAACATTGGACTGCTGGCAAAGAATATCAGAATATGAGATTGTATCGATTTACACCCATAATAGCCATACAGGAAACTGAAATCTTTTTTCAGTTCTTTGTCAATCTTTGTTTGTGCTTAATACACTAAAACCCAAGTAACATTTACCAGGACATTTCTCCCATATTCCAGATTTGGGCAGTATTGTGTAATTGAACCAGGCCTCCTACTCTCATGGCTGGGTCAAGAGCTGACATATCACTGCCACCTCTTCACTCATTGACTCCTCATCTTCTTCATCCCACCACTCTACACTTTAGAAGCCTGCTATTGTCCTGCCAAGGCCAATTGTGAAGAACAAACAGCCCCCTCCACACAACCCAACCCAGCTCTTTCCTTTAGCCTGCTCTACAGACACTCAGGATGAAGTAAAAAAAACTAAACTAAATAAAACACACAAATACAAAGAGACATCTGCTTAATTAAATTTGAACACACATATATGCATATATTTTGTGCATGAGAAATGTATGAATTTGATTTGTGTGTTACTGCAATATTTTGTCTTGGCTTTGGTACTCAATTTGCATTGCTATCCAGTGCACAGATTGAGACATGTCGGATTGAAATGAAACAAAAACAAACATTTAAATGATGTAATAGAGTGTCACAGTTGGGTTCTAGAGGTGGAAATACTATTAATTTTCTCCATAGAGAAATTAATTTGTAATAATAATGTAAATCTTTGAAGACAGACCTACTGTGAGCTCCAAAGTTATTTGATGTTTCTGTAGAAGCCACAACTTTGTATGATTTGAACTTATTTTTTAAGAAAATATTGGGGCAGTGCTTTGAGCACAGATTGAGTTTAGACTGATTTTATATAAAACAATGTGAGTGATATAATTGAGTAATTTTCCCCTTTCAAACCTCTTATATATTTAGATTCAAAATATTTTACAATAACTTAAATATACTGTTTTTTTTAATTTTTCATTAATTACAATCCTTATTTTTTATACAAGGTTTTATATTATTTTATACAATACCATCTTGATACTCCTGAAATGATTATGTCACTCACAATGCATTATGGGATGAGTAGTTCGTTCAAAGATGACCTATGCACACTTATATCTTGTAATTTTTTTCTGATTTTATTCATAGAGTAACACATATTTAATTTGTAATAATCTCCTTCATGGTTTAGAACATTTAATAAATTTTCTAAAAGACCCAATTACAAATCCTCATTCTTCATAATTAAAAGTTTCCCATAAGGTGTGAATCATAGTAGTTAAACCAGTTATTAAATGAAAAGCTCAACTGTATGTCACATACAAAATATTTTTTTCTGCATCCAGTATTTAACTCCATCAGAAAAGACAAGCCGAGTCAAAGTGACAGCAATTAAGCACATTCCTCAAATGCTTAGTCAATCCACAACTCCCGGTGGGCATTTAGGGAGTTCTCAATCACATTGTGTGTGTGGTGCTAACATGGATTTACCCGCCAACTGATTTCTTCGTCCAAGTCCCTGTCCTGTGGCCACCTCCCAGTTCTCCTGACCAAGTCCCTGTCCTACGGCCACCTCCCAGTCCTCCTGACCCTCTCTCGGCCCTGTGGCCACCTCCCAGGTCACCTGTCCCTGTCCTTTGGCTACCTCCCAAGTCTCCTGACCCAGTCACTGTCCTGTGGCCAATTTCCAGGCCGCCTGACCCAGTCCGCTTCCTATGGCCACCTCCCAGGCCTCCTGACCCGGCCTCGGCCCTGCGGCCGCCTCCCAGACTTCCTGACTCGGTTCCCACCTTGAGGTCATCTGCTTGGTCTCCTGGCCATCCTCCAGGATCTGCTCTGGTCTCCTGGCCATCTGCCTGATCAGCTCTGGTGTCCTTGGTCTCCTGACTGTCCACTTGATCACCTAATTTGACAAAAAATAATGCGTTAAAAAAATTAACACCATTAATCGCAATGCCCACGGATTGTAATAAAGAAAATTCCTGAGAAATGCAAGCTTGTAGTACCACCTGTTTACTCCAGAGGGAAGTAAGTGAAACTTCAGCTGTATGAGCAACACACGGTTTATACAATGAAGAAAACACTTCAGCAGACACACACAACACAAACATGCGTTACGTTCTTGCGCTCAAAACACTTGATGGAGCACAATCCGAACTAAGGGATCTCAAGATGTGTTCTAAATATTAAACTATATTTAACTTGACACAATGACATAAAAATGTATGTTTATGATGCAACGCACCCGAGACGCTACACAAGCATGTCTGACACTTGTTGAAATTGACGGATCCTTAAACAAGCCCTCATAATATGTCTCCAACTGATTGACAAATTCACTTGTGAAATGGATTGCTGTGAATTGTATGCCAATGACTGACTTATGTTCAATAATATGGTAGTAAACTATAAATTGTATTCCAAAGCCGCTTTTTATATTGTCTTATCAATGATTAGCTCTTCTGCCACAAGAATGTAAAGCATTTTATTTATCTGAATATTTTTTTTATTTTATTTATAATTATATAATTTTTAAATATTTAAAGATAACTATGTATCATTATTCAGGGCTGTATCACGCCAAAGCATGTAATACACACGCAGGTCCACTTGCGGATGCGTGGCAGTGTCACGCTTTGCCTCCTCTAGGCGTGTACATGACACGCATGTGTGTAGTTAGAATACCACCAGGGGGCAATCATTTCCTCAATGCCAACAACTCTCCACGCACCAAAGAGAAAGCGATATATTGCATTCTCCAATTCGATATTTCAGGATCGAACGCTGCTTTCTGTGATTAATTAATTAGCCAATTAATATCAATTTCCATTAACGTTATTGACCACAGTAACGTTAACAGCACCATAGATTAAACATCTCCACAGCCCACACACAAATATAACGTTAGGCTACAGCAACGTTAGGATTTCTTAATGACAGCACCATAATGAACAAATATGTCCTGACCGACCTGAACGACGCGGGAATTGGAGAATGCAATATAACGCTTTCTCTTTGATGCGTGGAGAGTTGTTGGCATTGAGGAAATGATTGCCCCCTGCTGGTATTCTAACTACACACATGCGTGTCATGTACACGCCTAGAGGAGGCAAAGCGTGACACTGACACGCATCCGCTAGTGGACCAGCGTGTGTATTACACGCTTTGGCGTGATACCGGGTTGCATTATTTCATCATTATATATTTAATTATTGTTATATGAGGGGCTTTCTCAACAAATATTTGTATATGCGATTAAATGCGATTAATCACGATTAATTAATCTGGACACCATGTAATTAATTCGATTCAAAATTTTAATCAATTGACAGCCCTACTTTTACGTCGAAATTCTTGTTTAGCTCCTGTTTCCTGTTAGTTTCTTTTTATGATTGATTTTCCCCTGATCGTTTCCACAGGTGTTCCTTTTTCCCTTATATATTTAAGCCCTTGTTTCCCCCAGTTAGTTTGTCAGTTCTCACGTGTTGTCATGCTTTGTGCCTGGTTTCCTGTGTTTTTGTTATATTCTGAGTTACCTTGTTGATTTTTGTTTCATTAAAGCTGCACTTAGATCCCCATTCTTTGCCTGCCTCATCACAGCAGCTGCATTTCTCTTCTAGTGCTTTTAGATCTTAGTGCTGCCTTTGACGTGATAGATCACAATATACTCTTGAATAGGCTAAATTATTTTGTTGGCATTTGTGGACTTGCATTAGAATGGTTTAGGTCCTATATAGCAAACCGCTACCACTTTGTCTGTGTAAACAAATCATACAATCATACTTGGCAAATCATACAAAGTTAAGTATGGAGTGCCACAGGGATCAGTTTTTGGGCTTCTACTTTTCTCTTTATATATGCTTATATATAGTGGTTATTACAAGGGTATTATGCTATAAATGTGGTTTATGAGGACATTTCTAGTGTCCCAACACTTCAAATCGCATTGTGAGGGTTAGGTTTAGGGTTAGGGGATAGAATCTATAGTTCATACAGTATAAAAATCATTAAGTCTATGGAGAGTCCTTATAAGGATAGCTGAACCAATGTGTGTGTGTATGTGTCTGTGCCTGATTAATAGATTATATTTGACTAAATTTAAAAGGGGAAAAAAGCTCTGTGTTATAGTGCCACCTGTTCATTTTGTGTGTTTAAGTGTGTGGGGGGAATTATTATTTTATTCCTTTATTCTTTTCTTTCTTTTGTCTGTTTTATATTATCACCCCTTCATGTATGTGTATGTTAAATAGTCTGATGGAAACTATTATGAAATTAAAGACAAACTGGACCCCCAAGTGTCCCTTCAATGGTGTGGTGTGTAAAGACGCTGTGGATATGTTTTCTTGTACGGATGACCCGGGTTCGATTGCCCCTCTTGCTTTGATTGCCCCTTTTACAATTTTTCCCATCCTGTTTCCTGTCTCCGCTTATAATAATAAATAAAACATTTAAATAAAGGTTGATTTCCTCGCAGTGGTTTGGTCACTGTGAATTATGGGGAGGCTAAAGAATGATTTGATCCAGGTAAAATTAACTATGGTTTTACTAGAATAATATTGTAGAAACCATGTTTAACATGTAAGTTAAAATGCTCACTATTTGTTAAGTATTGTATTAAGGTTGCCCCTTTTATGCATGTTGCTACATCTGCAATGCTTTACAATGCATGTGTAAATTATGTAAGTGCCAATAATTAACCCCTTTGTAGAGCTTAAACTAAAGAAACATTTGTATGAAGTATTTCCAGAATTTTTGATCTTGTATTAGTGATTTAAAAAAAAAAAAATGCAAACAAAGTACTACTGGAACATGTTGGAAAAAGTTTAGGACAAATTAAAGAGGACTCTGTCTGTCAGCTCTAAAATGGTTGCATCTGTGATATTGTTTTTAGTGTGCAATCTTCAGGATCTTCATGATTTTCCTTATTTATAAATAACAAAGGAATAGAATTAACAAAAACATGAAACACTTTCCTCAACAATAAACGCAACAAGAAACAACAGCTAAATACCATTCGGAAACAGGTATTCCTATTGCATCTTGAGTGAATTTGCTTGTTGGGTCATTGCCAAGCATGGAAATAACAGCCCTTATAATCTTCAAGTTTTTATGACCTGTTTTGACAATGGAAAATTTTAAAAACACGAACATAATATTACCAGTCTTTTATGTCTGTTCCTTGATTAGCTATGTGATATGTGGAGTTCTATTTCTAATGGAAATTTGTGAATATACTTTTTCTGAAGAAAATATAAGTTAAGCCTAAACCAATGCTGAATCCGCTATGACAATGTTAGTGTGTTTTAGGTTGTTGGAAGGGCATTGGCTGTTCTGTTTGGGTTCTAGGAATTTGCAATGTGGTTTCTTATTGGCCAAAAGAGCCCACTCCGTCTTTAAATAGGGCTTGAATCCCTACTTCAGTGTCTATGATAGTTCTATAACACATTTTGTCATAAATATATATATTTATGACAAAATGGGTTATAGAACTATTATAGACACTGAAGTAGGGATTCAAGCCATATATATATATATATATATATATATATATATGGCTTGAATAAAAGCCATATATATTTTTTGAATAAAAAGAATATTTTTAGGACCATTGACATTTTTTTAATTCTCATTAGCGCAACCATATATATATATATATAAATATATATATATATATATATATATATATATATATATATATATATATATATATGGTTGCGCTAATGAGAATTAAAAAAATGTCAATGGTCCAAATAATATTCTTAATTTTCAATGTACAAAATAGAATTTGTTTCTTTTGATTTTGGATTAAAAACAGACCAGGACATGTTCTTGACCGGTTTCGTGAGAATAACCCAGTGGTGCTGCTTGTCACAGGAAGCACCATTAATAAACAAAATAACGATACAGCATTATTATTTCTTTCTGAGAAAAAACAGGCTATATCACATACAGTATAAATGTCTAGGTTACGGATGTAACCTCTGTTCCCTGATAGGGGTCTCTCTTGAGCGCCGAATATGCCTCTGATCTATGAAAAAAGGCCAATGAGAAGTTGGCAGACAGTATTTGCATACCCCGCCCCCGGATATACGGGTATAAAAGCAGGGAAATATGTTGAGTTCATTCAGGATTTTTCTGAGGATGTAACAAGGCTGTCGTAGATGGGAATCAAACCCGGGTTTGTAGTGCTCGAGTGTATGGTGTTCTACCACTGAGCTAACTCCCCAATTGTTGAATCCAAGAGCATCTTTATAAAGACGCATCCTGAAAAGGACGTTCAACGCCGCTGTGTATTGCTCTAATAGAGGAAAAACACTCTTTTAAAAGAAATATCACACTTTTAATATGCTCTGCGCTGTCGAAGCACCCAGGGGCAAACTGCACTGCCATGCAAGGAAAGAGAAAGCCGCTGTAGTGAGCCGTAGATCCAACAGCAGAGAGCATCAGAGGAACAGGAACAGGAACAGGTGTGTGACTCGCAGCTCGCTGCAGTACAACCATCGGCTCCGAAGAACTCAACGTATTTCCTCGCTTTTATACCGGTATGTCCTGGGATGGGGCATGCAAATACTGTCTGCCAACTTCTCATTCGCCTTTTTTCATAGATCAGAGGCATATTCGGCACTCAAGAGAGACCCCTAGTGTCACTTCTTCGACACAACGTCGAAGTGAGCGACATTTGGGGAACTACTTATCACAAAGGCTGCACAGTCGTTCAGCAAGAAAAGCAGCAGAAAATAGTAGCCTAATAATTAAGTAGTTGAAGCTGCTTTTATTTTATTTTTACTATTATTATTATTATTATTATTATTAGACGTTTATTATTATTAACCAGACGTCAGGTGGTTAGAATGGGCAGCAACATCTCCTCATCACTGACCCTCAACACTGGAGCCCCACAGGGCTGTGTTCTCAGCCCACTCCTGTATTCCCTTTACACACATGACTGTGTGGCAACACATAGCTCCAGTGCCATCATTAAGTTTGCTGACGATACGACGGTTGTAGGTCTGATCACTGACAATGATGAAACGGCCTACAGAGAGGAGGTGCACACTCTGACACGCTGGTGTCAGGAGCACAACCTCTTCCTCAACGTCAGTAAAACCAAGGAGCTTGTGGTGGACTTCAGGAAGAAAGACAGAGAACACAGCCCCATCACCATTAATGGAGCACCGGTGGAGAGAGTCAGCAGCTTCAAGTTCCTCGGTGTCCACATTACTTAGGAACTCACATGGTCCGTCCACACTGAGGCCGTTGTGAAGAAGGCTCACCAGTGCCTCTTCTTCCTGAGACGGCTGAGGAAGTTCGGAATGAACCACCACATCCTCACACGGTTCTACACCAGTACTGTAGAGAGCATCCTGACTGGCTGCATCACCGCCTGGTACGGCAATAGCACCGCCCACAACCGCAAAGACCTGCAAAGGGTGGTGCGAACTGCCAGAAACATCATCGGAGGTGAGCTTCCCTCCCTCCAGGATATATATAACAGACGGTGTGTGAATAAAGCTCGGAGGATCATCAGAGACTCCAGTCACCCGAGTCATGGGCTGCTTTCACTGCTTCCATCAGGCAGGCGGTATCGCAGCATCAGGACCCGCACCAGTCGACTACATGACAGCTTCTTCCCACAAGCAATAAGACTTTTGAACACATGATCTCTCACGATCAACAATCAGCACTGCACTTTATTAATCATCACGCTGTCAATATATTCTCCCAATTCAATTAGTGTTTATATATATTTATACCCGTATCTCTATGTGTATTCTACATTGTGTGTATTGTGTACATTTGTTATGTAAATTGTTGTGTAAGTATGTGTACATTTGTTATGTAAATTGTTTTGTGTAAATATGTTGTTTATTGTAAAGTGGTTTATGTCTCGTCACTGTCATGACTGCTATGTTACTCGGAACTGCACACAAGAATTTCACCTACTGTTGCACTCGTGTACACAGTAGTGTGACAATAAAGTGATTTGATTTGATTTGATTATTATTATTCATGTGGATTCTGGCCAGTATCTTCTTTACAAAAACAATTAAGGTGAGATTTGCCTGTGGTTTTGCATTAAGAAAACAATAGTACATGCCCACAGCAGACAAACATTGTGTAGTTGCCAAGCAACAGAGTTCAACATCAATTAAATTACTATGGAAGTGAATATTAAAAAAAGAAATCATTATCTGTGAAATTCTGTTTTTGTTAGGAGTACATTGTGAGCATACAGCATTTAATTGCACATCATTAACACATCAATAGCTAAACACATTTCATCAACTGCTAAGCTAAACAAAGAAAACATCAGCCCTAACTTGTTATCTGATTAGAGCTCTCCAGTGTAAAGACTAAATTTGACCCAATTTACACCTGGCATGGACATCTGTTACAGGTTATCTGATCACAAGAAGACAGCACTAAATGCAGGTGTAAACAGGGTCCAAAATGTAGTGTGACTGGATCAGACAAACCACAGGTAGTCAGAAATGGATGTGACCACAACACATTTAAGGTAAATGCTAATCCATCATGATTTGTGCCAGACAACAGCAATCCTTCATTAGTGTCTCTGTGGCAAACATTGCTGCAAATTTGCTGTAAATTAAGTCAACAAGAGTTTTAATCTTTGCCGGTTAGGCCTATGTTTGCCTAGTAAAGTAAAGAACTGTCTGGTTGGAGAATTTCTAAAAAATCTTTATGCACATGATTTCACGGAAACAGAAGCAGATTCTATAGCTGAACTTGTGAAAACAGCCATCTGATTTAAAGGTTCACAGCTGGAAGTGCTTTAGACATGGAAATGCTTATGCAAGGAGGTGCAGGGTTAAACACACACATACACACATACACCTGTGCATGTTTCTAAATGACTGAAGTTGAGAGACAGAATTTCAGCAAAAAAACAAAAAAGAGAGCGTGTAGAGAGAGAGAGAGAGAGAGAGAGAGAGAGAGAGAGAGAGAGAGCGAGCAGTAGGTATGGAAAGATACAAAAAAATGTCATTAAGGATGTTAGACACGGTTCAAATCAACTTCAGCAGTTGAGCAATAGAAAACAAGTATGTGGCTTTAAAAATGAAACCACTGAATCATTGTCTGAAACAACTTAATTCATTTTCAAATAAATCAGATGCAATACTGTAAATTGATCTGTTTTTAGCCAAACAAAAAAACAGGTCTTCAGGCTTCCATTAGACAAAATGTTAACATACGTGCACACCAGATGTATCGTGATACAACAAAATTAGATTGCTTCCATTATAAGAAGCTGTCTACATGTTTGTTTACAAACACCACTTTTTTCAATATTTTACAAAGCATTGAACTAGCCATGAACAGATGTGACATCTCCCAGGAATTGATAAAGGAAATTTGCAACAGGTTGCACGTTGTCAATAACTCTCTTCTGACCAAAGTCAACAATCTTGAGGGCCATTATCATAGGCTAAAAATCAAATGTACTGTATGGTGGAGGGTTGGGCTTACACCCGGCCCCTATTTAGGCTGATTAAGCCCGAGAGGTATAAAGGCAACTGGAATCATCAGTGTGAGAGAGAGAGAGTTACGGGCAGCTGCCCGACACCTGTGTGTGTGTTTGTCTTTTTGATAAGTTTATTATTAAAATATTATATTGTTAAGATGGTTCTCGGCTCCTCCTTTCAATTGAACTGTGTTACAGTAACCTTTATCAAACCTTAGTAAATTCTCAGGAATTCTGGGTGCCAATATGCTGCCTGCCCTTAGGGCAAAAGGGTGAGTCATTCTGTCATGCAGGAGCTTTGACTTGTTCCAGTGTATGGGATGTCCCCTGAAGAGAAGAGAACTGCATAAGGTAAAATCCTTCAGAGACTGAACGCTCTCTTAAGGTAAAAAAATAAATAAAAAATAACTCACACAGAAGCAGACATCCCTCTTCCCAAAGGCATTCACTGCAATGAAGTCTAATGGCAGAGCAGCAGCAATGTCTAGATCTTGTCATGGAGCAACACTTCCACATTTGTCTTTGTTCTCTGCTTCCTAGAATGTCTTTTAGCATCAGAACATTTAAACAGGCCACTGTGAGATTCACACATTTGCAACAGCTTATATTTGTTCAACATGATCACATGCAAAGCTGGCATGCTGTTTACAAAAGTTCCAGTACCCTAGGATCAGCCACATTATGTCGACTTACTGACAAGTGGCATTTTTTCTTCAGCTTTAGTGTGATTAACTTCCCATGGTGAGACCAGAAACACGTTGTGTCAGCAGTGTGGGAGACCTGGGTTATATATATATATATATACTATTTACACTATAATAATAATAATAAAAAAACAGCAATGACATCATTGTAATAGTAATGCTTAAAAAGCACAGCAGTCATTCAATAACAGTTTCTGTAACTTCAGCCAATCTTCCTGATCAAAAAAACACTTTCCTTTTATCATGAGGCCTACCAGACATAACGTCAGTTTCTGGGGTAAATGCTCTGGACTTTTATCTTATAAAAGAATGCAATCCCTGTGGACACCTATTTTGACAGGTTGCAGCTCGGCCGTTTACATGTCGGAAGAGTCTGGGCAAAATTAAATTTGAGTGCCCAAAACATCATATATAAAACACTGTACCTTCAACCAAAATTCTTGGATATTAAAACACACCCCAAAAACATTGGTTGTGTCTCCATCTTCTGATTGGCATCGCCAGCAGGTAGGTGTGTCTTTAAGACCAAGCCTATACAATCTAGAGGTGGTCCATTAGAATCTATGTAAAATAATAAATTGCATAAGGTGAACCCTTGCATCTCTAGATACATACTTGACATTTTTTAGAATCCTAGCCCACTTGGCTTGGTGTACTTGCAGGAGAGCCATGACATGGCTCCAATACCAAGTTTAATGCTAACTCCCATAATCTCTTGGTAGAAGTTAAAGCTCCATCCCCCAGAATCTGAATTAGCAAGGAATAATACACTGATGCCTCATGACCTTTTCCAAAATAAGTAATCACCTCTTCCAAGGTATCTGCCGCTTTAGGGGGGTTCTATGCTACTCCCAAAAACAATACAGAGCAGGTGGCGCAGCTGTAAATACCTATAGAACTGAGATCTGAGAATCCAAAAATGTTGAACCAAATTTTCAAAAGATCTCAATAGTCCACTCGCATATAGGTCACCGATTGTAGTAACCCCCCCTCACTCTGACCAGCAGAAAGAGGACTTATTAAAACATAATTTAGGGTTCAGCCATATGCAACATTTAAATAAATGTCCAAATTAAACACTCTGGACACCTATGTCCATACCGAGTGCAAATGCGAGATAACAGGGTGTAATTTAACTTCTCCAATTAGTTTCATAGAAAGGCTTTGCAATGGTTAAATGGGGCAATAACTTCCTGTTCAATACAAAACCAGGGTTCTCTCAGGTGGAAGTGACCAATGAGCCAAATGTCTGAGACCGAATGCCTAATAATAAAACAAAATCTTGGGTAGGCTTAGCCCACCTTTGTCAATTGGCCTATGTAACTTATTAAAATGTAATCTAGGACACTTACCATTCCAAATGAAGGACTTTGCTATGCTACCAAATTGCTTGAAATGAGAGAGGGGGACATCTACATGGAGAGATTGTAGCAGTGAGTTAAATTGTGGAATACAGTTCATTTTAATAACATTGGCCTTCCCAATCATGGATAAAGGTAATGAAGCCCACCTGCCCACATCGCTCGAAAACTTTTTTATTAAGGGATGAAAATGTACTCTAACTAAATCAGACAAATTAGCTGGGAATAAAATACCCACTGGAAGATGTCGTGTTCTTTTTTGAGGAGACAAAGTCAAGTTTTAAAAGGTAAAAATTGTATTTATTAACAAGAAAGAATAAGTACAAAAATCATTCACCCAGCTGGGGATCTAGTCTGCTACACCAGTAAGCTCTGCTCAAAAAGACCCCATTTCTCCTGTGTTCCTTTCTTTTCTACATTTCTGACCCAGGGTGTATTATTTGTTCTCATTTTTTTACTCTTTTGATTGGCTTATTTTTGCTGCAGGGGCATCTCCAATATTTTAAGAGATATGTTTCAATCATCCCGTTGGTTCGTTTTTGCCGCAGTGGGATTACTGGTTTTGCCTTCTATTGGTTTGTTTTATCAGTTCCCTGTCTAAAGAATTTCCAATGTAGAAACTGTTTCTAGGTTCCCCTGCCTAAAGAATGTCCAATGTAGAAACTGTTTCTAAGTTCCCCTGCCTCCTGTGTCAGAAATGCAGCTGCAATTTATCACACTTTCACATTCACTCATCATTGTAGTGTTTTGGGTTTTAACATATATTTTCTATTTAGTTACATCATTTGTTAGCAGGTATACATTGTTTAAGATTTGTCACACACATATATACTGATTAAGATTATAACACACAACAAAGACACCTGGCTGGAAAGCCATTACTGGGCTGTACACTGTTAGTGCCAAAGCTTCAGATTTAGACCAACTGACTCTGTATCCTGAGAATTTAGAAATGGAATGAATAATTCTGTGGAGTCAAGGCATAGACCTAATGGGGTCAGAGATGAATAATAAAATAACATCAGCATAAAGCAAACGCTTATGCACAATACCTCCCACCACCACCCCTGGAAAATCATCTTCCCGTCTTATCGCGGCTGCTAATGGTTCCAGGGAAAGGCAGAACAATAATGAGGAAAGAGGGAAACCCTGCCGGGTCCCCTTATCCAAAATAAAATAATCTAATAATAATTCCTGAACCCATATATTTCCAAAATCTTAAAAAATAATCCCATTCTACCATATCAAATGCCTTTTTGGCATCAAGTGAGATGGCAGCGACTGGAGTCTGATCATTTGCCACCGACCACATGCTATTGACGAAACACCTAATGTTATCAGAAGAGCTGCGACCCGAATAAACCCTACCTGATCTATATGTATAGAGGAGTCATAATTTTACTTAATCGGCTAGCCAGAATTTTTGACTATATTTTTATGCGTAGTTGGATCAGGGAAATTGGATGGTAACACTTACACTCGCTTGGATCTATGTCCTTTTTAAGAATCAGCCAGATCTAGGCTTGTGTCATGATGAAAGCTTTCCATTCTTTAATGATTCCATATAAACTTATACCAAAAGTGGAACCAATGCTGTTCCATAAGATCTAAAAAATTCAGTGGCAAAGCTGTCAGTTGATGTCTTGCCTGTAGGCAAGGCCTTAATTACTTTGCCACGCTCCTCCAACGTTATCCCAGAATCAAGAACATTTTTGCTCAGTCTTCAGTTTAGGGAGTACTAATGGTTCCACAAATGTTCTAATATCTTAGATGAAGACGTGGAACTATAGAGATCAGAT
Organism: Moxostoma hubbsi; assembly: GCA_032164185.1. Taxonomy (NCBI): domain Eukaryota; kingdom Metazoa; phylum Chordata; class Actinopteri; order Cypriniformes; family Catostomidae; genus Moxostoma; species Moxostoma hubbsi. Next base: position 78,699,403 of record JAVLUX010000001.1, on the reverse strand, counting down.
AGAATTCTTTAAAGCATTATTAATTTCAATGGTGAGTTAAAAATTTCACCACCAGCAGATTTCACTGAGGGAATGGTACAAAAAGACTCTCTCTACTTTATATATCTAGCCAGAGGTTTTCCTGCTTTGTCCCCCAACTCAAAGTATGACTTAAGAAAATAAATAACCTTCCTTCTTTTTATGGGGTGCCCCAACCCATTCACATTCCATGTGGAGAGAGACAATCCACTCATATTAACATTTTACATTTTGACACATTAGAAAACATAGATTGTGTCAAAAATTTAATTATAAAGACCACATTCCAACATTGGAGCAACAGTCAACCCCGAACTTCCCCCAGAAAAAAACAAAAACAAAAAAAACATGCACATTCAAAAGACCAAGCTTTTTACACATCCTGTGAACTATCAGTGTTGCTCTAGGTAGCTTACACACTTTTGCTTCAATATGATCAAGGACTGAGTCCTCCCAATATTATATCAGTCAACCCCCTAACTTCCCTCAGAACAAAAAAATCCAGTGTGCCTTCTCTCCCAGGTTAGCCACTAAGCTCTCACTTACTGGATGTTCTTCCTCCCTTCCCTCTGGCCTGCAAATTCAGCTGAAGAATTCGCCGCCAGACCCACCACGAGTCAAGTGCTCTGTGTTGGGCTTGGGCTCCACAGGCAATGTTCCCGCTTCAGGCAACTCCCTGTGATGTATTTTCCACGGTAGGGTCCTCCTGCTGGCAGGACCCGTGTCTCCCTTGGGCAGTCCCTGCTGCCCCTCAGTCGCTGTGTCTGTTGTAACTCCTCCCTTGTCAGGCAGGATCTATCACCGCACCATGTCAATTTGTGGCTTGACAACCCCTGTGTGTATTGGCCACAAGTTACCTCCCCCTGTCTGGGCAGGTTGTGGTCTCCGCAGAGCCTTTTCCCCCTGAAAGAATAGGAACGGAAAAGGACGCCTTCCCCAACGCATCTATAGCGTTAAGATAGCCCCAGCCACTTTAAACTCTATGATGAGAAACATTAAGAGAGACAAGACCACGGCTGGCCGGCTTGCTCCCATGTCAAGTCATGTCGCCTGTTCCCATGCAGGTACTGGGAATCTAAGAGCGGTATATGACACCTTTTATTGGGGGCATTGGGGAGGGTTACATGCGGCCGACACAGCTGCTTCTAGCAAGCAACAACCTTCTTTAACATCGCAATAATGTTCAACATTATAGTAGAGTAAGATTAACTTAGCTTTGTTCCAGTCTAGTCGTATACGTATTACAACCGGTTCATTCATTTTCACCGCGAAACAGTGAATTTATTTAGAAATGTGGAAAGGTGACCAGCTTCCCTTTCTCCCTCGTTTTCTATCAACGTTGACCATAGCCTGCATTTCTCTCCGTCACCGGACCCGAGGAACAAAATAGAGACACATCTTTTCACTGACGAGCGAAAGGACAAAGGACCGATTCCAGATAGTTTTCTCCTGACCGCTCAATGCAACAGGACTTCAAACGGACAATCCTGCTGAAATCACACAGGATTTCCCAAGAAAGGCTTGATATCTGGACAGATTTAGTTTAGAAACTGTGACTTTTCTTGTACAACTAAATCGTATATTTGATGCTGAATGTTTGATGTTTTGAGTATAATCTTGTATGTTTAACTCTGATCGCTGTTTTGCTGTTTTGATTTGTGAGATCGTCCATTTTGGGTGAAATGTTGTTTATAGAGTGAGCTGAATTAGCAATTCAGTCACGCTGTTACCAGCGTTTATCCTCCGTCAAATTGCATGCACCCCTGTTGTTCGCTCTCTCTCTCTCTCTCACATACACTGAAATTAACGGCGTGAACAGCACTGCGGTTTATGTCCGACTCAGGCTGGTGTTTTCACCGCCCATGTGGTTTTAGCTCCGTCACCTGGATCTGAACCAGCCATCATTCTTTCCGTCCACATTCAAATAATCATTGGCTCCGCCCTTTACGATCTAATCCTCCATTTTGAAACTTGTTTCCATTTTGAATTCAGTTCGCCATTTTGAACCTAGTTCTCAATGTTTAAATCTATCCTCCATTTTGAAACTAGTTCCCCATGTGAAGTTTAATCTGCCATTTTACCGAATCTAGACACATACCCACATACATGTACATACATCCATACACTAGCATATAGCTCCACTATTTAGTTAAGAATTCCATGTTTTGTTTTTGTGTTATATTCATATAGTATTGGCGGTGTTCATTGCTGTTTGATTCTAATAAATCTTGTTATATTATAATAAGAAGTACTCCTAATTATTTGTTTGATATTGTGTTGAAGCCAGCCTCTGCCACGTCAAGAACTCCCCTAATACTTCAGTATTGTTATTTTGTTGTTGTTAGAAGCCAACTGTAACCAGATTACTGTTGGATTCGTATGGCAATAATTTGATTATTTTGATTATTAATTAATATACTTAAACTTCAGGGTAGATTTTTATGAGATATGATCAGTCACTTACTATAATTTTTCTCTTGTCAAAGAGTTGTGCCCCGAGGATAGAATTTCATGAATTAAATTATATAATTAAATTAGTAATTAATAATTAATAATGATTAATAATTTTTGAAAATTATTCATTATTATTATTAGTAAAATTTATCTAAACAACCTGTAGCACCCTACATAAAATTGTGCCCCATGTGAGGCCTCCTACATGCCATTTGTCACAGTGTGTATGCATAAGAATTCAAAGTAATAACTTGAATCATTACTTCAAAGTTTGGTTCTGTTTGACAATTTACTTCTCATGACTTGCCAAACATAAGCCAGTGTGGTGTGAAAGTGCTCTTCGAGGGAATTAGATGTTGGTAAGTTTACGATAGTCTGCTCAAAGCCTGCTGTTGTTATTTAACTAACTGTTAAATAACTTATTTCACCTATTAGCTTAGGATTAGCTTTCAACTATCACGATATTAGTCATTGTGATGAAGCATTGCAGGAACTAGTTGATTATGTCAACAACCCAGTCGGGAAGCCAAAGCACACAATCCTGGACCTCATGGGCCAAATGTTCCTCTTCCATCACCACAGAACCCAACTGCAAAACGCAGAGCACCAGGCCCTGCTCGCCCAGCTGCAGAACAGCTACCAAGTGGTGCAGATGGACATAGAACGCTTTGATCTGAGTAATCGAGATTCAAACATCAACGATTAACTCAGAGAAGTTGAGCTCTGTCTGGTTGACTTGCCTTATGTTTCGTCACATGAAAAACTCAAGCTCATATGGAATACCACGGTAAGGAGTGTTCCTGTGTTCATGCAAATGCTACCGACTGGTACCCGAGACCGCTACTCTGCTATGTGTAAAGCCCTACGCAAAGAGTATTCTTTATATTGACGATGCCTCCGCTACCATAGTTGCTTTTGCCATCACACAGAAGAGGCATGAGCCTCTGTGTGAGTATTACAGATGCCTGAGAACCGCGTACTTCCAAGGACGTAACGCACCAGGTCTGGAGGAGGAAACGGCTTTTCAACGTCTCTTTTCCTTCACAAACTCCATGAGAGTGTGTGATATGACATCACGATGCACTGCAGAACGGGCAACCCCACCATGCAGGAAATGAGAAGTTACGCACAACTGGCATGGGAGACACGCGTGCGCCCTGCCCGAGGGCATGAAGGCGATACCAGAGTCTTGGGGATCCAAGCCTCAGTATATGCAGACCTAGCGCTTGAAGGCAACGAAATTACTCACGTTAAGGTGAATGCAAAGACAGTACCACAGAGGAGTCAATCACCCCGCCAGCAGGATGGGCAACAGAACCAGGGGGTGGTGACCAGATACACCACCAGGGTCAAGCCAGGCCAAAAATGTTCGCCAGCCGAAAGGAAAAGTACATTTCGAACGAAAACCCAAACAAGAATGTGAATGGGTAGACAAAGGTTCAAACCCCCTCAGAGAACTAGATTTGAGAAGGGACATTAACGCCAAAGATTACCTTGTAGGTTAGGGAAAGGGGAACAGGGAAGCCCAACTTGCTTCCAAAAACAGTCACTCTATACGCCACACCTTCCTTTTCTGACCTTCTTGGGCGACCTTGTCCTTAAAACGCCCAACATATATATACATCAGTAGTAGCAGTGGGGTGCATCAGCTCCCACGCACTACTTGATAATGGGTTCTAACACCTTCACAGAGGTGGATGGAGAAAAGCTCTCCCATGGCAAAAGTTACAGACAGAGATCTGCAACTTAAGCATCACAAGCTACACATGAGTTAGGTCGTCTATCACAAAACGGGCCTGGATCAACATTACCTTTCAAGGGATGATGCTAGTACACCCTGTTTAATTATGTCCCATTAATACGAAACCACTGTTAATTGGCCAGGACCTACAGAACTCACTGGCTCCTCTCATTGAGTGCCGTCATGGACACATGGGCTCAGGTTGACACACCGAGTCCACTTGGTCCAGAAAACGTTTGCCAGCCTCAGGTGGACAATTCGCCATCATCCAGAAATCCAGCAGAGACTCAAAGAACAATTACAGTGCCTGGGTAAAACCCTCCAGGGTACTATAGTTACTCCGCTTGGACTCCGCCAATAACACTTTGCACACTTTAGGGACTTTGCCAGAGGTTGTCAGAGAAGACATAACTTATACGCGTATTGATAGAGATCTAATGCATGACTTCATCAGGGAAATTAGCTCCTCAGTCAACAGTCAAGTCAAGCCAATTTTACTTGTATAGCGCCTTTCACAACACACATCGTTTCAAAGCAGCTTTATAGAAGATCAAGCATTAACAGACTATAAAACTATAATGTCTATAATGGCGATGAATCATCATTGTGTAATTAGATAAAATACGATAGTTAATCGTGTTTAAAAATAAGTAACTAAATAGTAATTGTATTAATAACCCCAGTGAGCAAGCTGAATGCGACTGTGGCAAGGATCACAAAACTCCATAAGATGTTGATTAATGGAGAAAAATATCCTTTGGAGAAACCAGACTCACTGTGGGGGCCAGTTCCCATCTGAATAACATCATGAATATAATGTAAATATTACTTATGTATAGTTAAAGTCATGGTTTAAAAGTCTGAGTTGTGGAAGGATTCCAGCTTACCTGGTCTCCCTAGACCTTGTCGAACAAATACCTCACAGATACACCTGGCATATAGCATCTGGCAGTGCAATTCAAATCCATGTAATTTCTCAGAACCTCAAAATAGGATTTATACTCAATCTACCATCATAACAAGGCAGAATATATACCAACTAAAGTCTGTATTGAATGTTGGTTTTCAGAGAGGTAACATATACTTTCACCTCAAAACACCGCCAACACTCGCCTACCATGATACGGACCCCTCGCTCTACCTTTTTCCTATCCTAAGCATGTCTGTCAAAGATGAGGGAACAGAGACGAGGGTAGAGCGAGCAGGCAATCGCTGGCTCGTTAACACATCAGCCACCAAATGTCCTTATGTCATTCGACCGCCATGATACAGCCACTAAACTAAGGCTACCAAACCAAATGGTGTTCTTAATGGTTCCCCAAGGAGCCACTGTGCACATTGATAATATTGTCCTCCATCATCTCAACAGCGACAAACATGATGCAGAAATTGAGACCATGGGTGCATTTAGAGGTCACAACCTCACCATTGATGACACCCTTCAACAGCAGCTTCAGGCTGAAGGGACAAAATTAGTAAGTTCAGTCTTAAACCGACTGGCTTGACCACTATATTTCCGAGTCACATAAGCATATCGTCATCTTACCAAGAACACCCTATCAGTTTGGTTATCCTCCTTAGTGGTTGGATCATCGCATCATTTATTGCACACACCATGTACAGGTAAATTCCACACCTACAGGCCAGACTGGACTCCCTCCGCATACAGCCGCATTTTACACACTAGTCTGAGCCCATCCCACAGATTAACCCCAGTCATTTCAAATGATAAGCCTTTTAACCTTTACCCTATTTCAATTTTCTCTAATGTTTTGGTCCTTGTAACCATTATCAGGTCCTACTTTGATTTTGTGCCATGACCAAAGAACAACAAGGATTGTGTTATGGTTAATGTTGTGCCTACATATAACTTGAAATGTTTGTGTGTGATGAATGCAGTTTTAGATTTAGTTAGCTGTTACATGCCCAGATGTGCCTCAGTCTCTGTCCGGATGACAAGGCCTCTGTGAACTCTAATTAACACTATAGACTGTGCAGCTGTTTTTTTCTATCCAGAATACATGGATGGCATAATCAAAAGTTTACGGTGAACTAACAAGAACTGTTCGGCCCTTCAGTTTCACTAAAGATGCTGGACAACAAACAAATCTTCAGAACAAAGGGGGGAATGTTGGGCCTCATGTTTTCAGATACAAGACAAAGGAAGGCCTAACAAAGTCCTAAAGCCTGACTGAGGCCCACAAAAACAAACTCATAAATCTTACTGATGAAAACTCAAAGCCAAAATCAAACAAAGGGAGTACAAAAAAGACTACAAATCCCAAGAAGCCTTGCTCACTTTACAACTGTGTGAAATTCCAAAGGATCGAACTCTCAACTCCTACTGGATGAGGTGCTCAACAGAATTCCCATGATGTTATCGGGAGTAGAAATACCTTCCTTCTAAGCAGTGCTTCCAGTGACTTTGCTTGCCGTGCGTAGACGTAGCTCATCGCTGCTCTCAGGTGTTGCCTCGTTGCACAAGGAAGTAATGTATGACTTGAAACTGTGGCCATACAATCTTCATCTTGCTGGACGAGTTCAGATTACTCTGTGATCCACTGAACACTTTAACGGATCCGAAGGAGACCGCCGAGCAATCCGCATCTTCATCCGCTTGCCTGCAGAAGTGAAGAAAGAAGAATCCCCTTTCCTCTTCAATCAAGTTCACATCGCTGATTTCTCCACCAGCCCGCCGAGAATTAGCAGCCGTACCGTCCGCCGACAGAGCGAGGTAACGGCCTCCTGTCATCACCCGAGCCTCGAGGAACCGAGTTGGAGTCAAACGCTGGATGAACACACGTTCTACATGCGTCCTCACGTGATCCAAGTAAGAGGTTAATGTCTGGGCAGAGATAGAATATTTAGATGTGTTATTCTTGTGGATCAAGTTTATTGTTTGTACAGTTTACAGACCGCCGAGTCCACTCATTGTTGCTAATAATACTCAAGGTATTAATGTAACATACTGTTATCACAAATAAGAGTTTGCTGTGTTGAAATCCAACCACGTTGGACTGTTGTGTATTTACACCATCGTGGATGAGACCAGCACACTGTGTTTATCCATTAAAGGACCAAAGGCCGCGGGACGGGTTACGAATTGTTCACCGCGTCTCTGAGTGATAAACTAACAGTCACCTTCTCTCCCACCATCACAAAACCGGCTTCAGCGCCACCACTTTATTCTCTCTCTCTCTATTGTACTAACCAAACACACACACACACAGACACACACACACACACACACACACATACACGTGCGACCCCTCACAAACATTTGGCTAGTAGATAACTTTGTGTTAAAGCTCAGATTTATCCCCAAGTTATCATACAAGCGGAGACACGCGGTAAACAGGTAGACACCATTAACCAGCTTCTCTCTGCCCACATTCGTGGCCATACTCTCTGGCCAGAAATCTTGTGTGATGTACTCTCCACGAGAATCAAATTTTGGTTACCATATCTAATCGCATCGCTGTTTAGTTTGTAAGTCGGAAGATTATTGACTGCATTGTATTGATTATTAATTGATACTACTGCATCAATAAACTTTGTTATATTTCAAAGAGAAGTGTTTTGGTTTGTTTTGCATACACATGGGTCAAAAGTTGGCAGGGGATGCCAGTGCTCAAAATCAAAACCTTTGTTGTTTCCTTTTGAATTTTGATGATCTACGGACATCAATTTTCCTAAGAGAACAATCTAATATTGAGACTGTTATACTGTCTGGTTATTAGTCCCTGATTCCAGAGTGGTGCCCCGTCGACATTAATCCTCATTAATTTTCTATTGATTTTGATAATTGACAATTATCTTTGATGATTGTTGAATTTGAAGGATCAATAAGCTAGTGTTAAGTCTAATCAATGTTCCATTAATTTTAATAATTAATGATAATCTACAGGCGCTGGCTCTGGCTCAGGGACGGTCGAGGCTACAGGCGCTGGCTCTGGGGACGGAGCCGTGGAAGGAGGAGACTGGAGAGCAGAGGCCTTCCTTCTCCTCCTCCTCCTGGCAGACGAGGCTGACAACGCTGGCTGTGTGACGGACGAGGCCGGCAACGCTGGCTCTGGGATGGACGAGGCTGGCAACGCTGGCTCTGGGACGGATGAGGCTTCCAGCTCGAAGGCCGTGGCAGGTGTGGGCGTTGGCTCGTTGGCCGTGGCAGGCGTGGGCGTTGGCTCGTTGGCCGTGGCAGGTGTGGGCGTTGGCTCATTGGCCGTGGCTGGCGTGGGCTCGTTGGAAGTACCCACAGGAGAAAACGTCTCCAAAACCAAATTCACATACCTCTCCCAGGTGAAATCAGCAGTCTCTGGCAACTCGACCCATCCATGGGCAAGGAGGCCGAGCTGGTAAATGGACTTAAGGTGGCCATCAGAGAATCCAGTGCATCGGGCTATGGTGCTAAACAGACGTGAGTATTCAGTTAAGGGGAGGTTCGCTCAGCTCAGCTGGAGGAAGACCACATAAAACAAGAAATAACTAACACAGGAAACAGGGAAACCAAGGACTTAAATACATAAAGGGACTAACAAGGGAATAAGGAACACCTGGTTAAACAATCAGGGAAAGAGAACTAATCAGGGGAAAACCAATCGTAAAATAAAACTACAAGGGACTACAAAAACCAAAAGGGAAACAGGAACAAAACAGGAACTTCAAAATAAGAGTACAAAAACAAAAGACAACGGTGAACATGACAATAATAATCATTTTACATTTATATAGGGCCTTTCCAGAGTTCAAGAACACTTAACATTTTAAAAGAGTGATATTTATTTTAAAAGAGTGTTTTTCCTCTATTAGAGCAACACACAGCAGCGTTGAACGTCCTTTTCAGGACGCGTCTTTATAAAGATGCCATTCCGCCCCTGTGTAGTTCCTGGATGTGGTAGAGTGCTCTCCACTTCAGATGGCCACAGGCATTGCTCCTTCTTCCCACGGGATTGAGCATGATGCGGCTGGCGATGGAGGTGATGGAGGCTGGCAGTGGAGCGAGGGTGGGCTCTGGCAGTAGAGCTGTGGCTGGAGCGAGGGTGGGCTCTGGTGCTGGCAGTGGAGCGAGGGTGGGCTCTGGCAGTAGAGCTGTGGCTGGAGCGAGGGTGGGCTCTGGTGCTGGCAGTGGAGCGAGGGTGGGCTCTGGCAGTAGAGCTGTGGCTGGAGCGAGGGTGGGCTCTGGTGCTGGCAGTGAAGTGAGGGTGGGCTCTGGTGCTGGCAGTGGAGCGAGGGTGGGCTCTGGCAGTAGAGCTGTGGCTGGAGCGAGGATGGGCTCTGGTGCTGGCAGTGGAGCGAGGGTTGGCTCTGGTGCTGGCAGTGGAGTGAGGGTGGGCTCTGGTGCTGGCAGTGGAGCGAGGGTGGGCTCTGGCAGTAGAGCTGTGGCTGGAGCGTGGGTGGGCTCTGGTGCTGGCAGTGGAGCGAGGGTGGGCTCTGGTGCTGGCAGTGGAGCGAGGGTGGGCTCTGGCAGTAGAGCTGTGGCTGGAGCAAGGGGAAACTCCATAAGAGCATCAAGCGTGGTGTCAGGTGTGCTGCAGAACAGCTCATCAGAACCAAACTCTGGGAAACTAATATCCAAACAGCTATCAAGAACTGTCCATGTTTTTGATTTGGGTGCTGAATCACAATCAATATCGCCATAAGTATCTGAAATGAACAGAACAAATTTACAATGGAGACATGCATGGAAAAATATGGAACATGAACATGAAATATTTGAAGAATATTTGATTAATTAATGTCAATGTTATGAAAATGCCTACCACTGTCCAGAACGATCTTTTTTTTTTTTGTTTGTGGTGCGTCCGGACCACAAGGAATATCACCATAAGGAACTGAAAGGAATAGAGCAAATTTAATAATAATAATAGTACCCTAATAATAATAATAATACCAATAATGATAATAATAAAATAATAATAAGGCATGGAGGGAAATTTGAATAGGAAATAATATTTTATATCCAATACAGGTAGGTCCAGCAAACATTTGTTTTTACCAATAGTCTATTTGATTAATCAATGTCTATTTTAACAAATTATCAGGCCTAGGCCTACAAATTAGTGCCACTGGTGAATCAAGGGTTAAGTTTGGCTCGCTGACTGGTGGATTAATCTCAAATGCGTGGAGTAATTTGAATTGTTTTTCTGACGTAACTGCCAGACAAAAAAGCTATGGTACATGTGGGTGGATACCGTTTTGCAACCAATTGTTATTTATTGCAACGTAAAAGGATATAATTGCTTTTACATCTAATTGAATGAAAATCGCCTGACTTGTGGATCGATGTGAACACCAGCAAGAAGGAATAATGCTCAGAATGCTTGTGGATTAAACATCTCCGATGACGTTCATTGCCATGGATTTTATCATGTTACAAGAAAAGGTAGGATATGGATTTAATTGCGAGCTGTTTCTACTGTTTTTATGTGTGATCACGGTAACGTTAACTGCATTCGACTCACACTCGTGTCGTGCAACTAGTCTGCTGTCTAACGTGACAGTGTCACTGACAGGCTGGCTCTGAGTGAATAATCTTACCATTATGAAAAAAACATTTATTTGAGATTATTTACGGTTAATTTACTTATTGCTGGTAAATTATTTAGTCTCTGCTTGTTTACAGTGCTTATATGGAGCAGTTTGGTAGCCTATTCATAACTGACTAACTTTAGCCTTATTTATGCTAGGCTGCTAGCTAGCTAAATTAAGTAAATCACGATCTTACGTTTGTGTTTCACAATTTCTTACCTTCACAATGATGTCTGCATTTCAAAGCCATCTCAACCATCATTTTCCCTCGAGAGTAATGGGCCATCCTTAAACGCTATAATAAAAACAACCACTCAACAATATTTGTTTTTTACCTACACTTTTATTCAGGTATTGTGTGTGTCAGAAGTGCTTCAATGACAGTATAACAGTTACACAGGCTACACCGTAACTTAAACGCGGCAAACTTTAATGGACAGTGAAACCAAGGCAGAATACCGTAACTCCAGGCTGGCACAGTAACTTCATATTGACTTACGGCTATACAAAGGCAGAGTACCGTAACTCAATTTGAGCATTCCAAAACAAAGCCAAACAGCGGTAACTGGCGTTACGGTCTTCTGCCTTGGTTTCTCCTTTGCTTACTTTTGTTACTGTTAAGACAACCCATAATTTTTCGAAAAAACAACAGAATTGACGCAAGATACTTATCCACATGATAAAGGGGGTCTTGAATTTGTCAAAAATATAAATAACTCATTTTCGACCTAAAACGAAGTTACGGTCTTTTGCCTTTGCACGACAGACTGGACCTCCTCTTCAGTCTCTAACCCGCCCCCTGCCGGGTGTGCGGAGAAAGCACCAGAGCTTCGGGACGTGCCCTTGCCTCCCGACGCCATACTACCTGCTCCGCCTCGTTGCGAAGCCCCGCCGGGTACGTCAAAAATAACCGTCCCCTTGGTTCCCCTAGCGCGGAGCTTGGATGCGTGGCTTTCACTTTCCAACCCGTCACGCTGGCTGGCCCGGACCATTCGACTCGGTTACGCAATTCAGTTTGCCAGGCCTCCGCCCCCCTTCGTGGGCGTCCGCTTTACCGCAGTATACGGCGAACATGCCAAGTCCCTTTTACTCAAAGACGCGATAGAGCCTGTCCCTCCAACCGAAATGAAGATGGGTTTCTACAGCCCTTACTTCGTTGTACCCAAGAAAGGCGGCGGCTTATGTCCGATCTTGGACCTGCGAGTTTTCAGAGGCAGAGTCAGAAGTCACAGAGGCAGCTCTTGCCCCGCTCCGAGAAGCCGGCATCCGCATACTCAATTACCTTGATGACTGGCTTATCCTGGCCCACTCGTGAGAGTAACTATGCGCTCACAGAGACCAGGTGCTCAGGCACCTCAGCCGCTTGGGGCTTTAGGTCTCAATGTCAGCATGTCTCACCAACGAGCGTGTGCAGTCAGTGCTGAGATGTCTCGCCACTCTCAGGCCGGACACATCGGTCCCTTTAAAACGTTTCAAGAGGCTCCTGGAGCATATGGCATCCTCCGTGGCGGTCGCTGAGGATGTTGCATATGAGACCGCTTCAGCACTGGATTCAGACCCGAGTCCCGAGATGAGCATGGCGCCGCAGCACGCACTGTGTGACGATCACCCCCAACTGCCGCCAAATATTCAAACCCTGGACAGACCTCTGCTTTTTACGGGCAGGTGTCCCGACACATCCTGGTCATGACCAACGCCTCCAGATTGGGTTGGGGCGCCGTGGGCAATGGGCACACAGCCGTGGGCCTTTGGAAAGGGGCTCCGCTGCACTGGCACATCAACTGCCTAGAGTTGCTGACTGTTTTCTTTGCCCTGCGGAAGTTCCTCCCATTAGTTCGGGACAAACATGTCCTAGTCAGGTCAGACAGCACCACCGTGGTAGCATACATAAATCGCCTAGGCGGCGTACGCTCCCGCCACATGTCACGACTCGCCCGTCGTCTCCTCCTGTGGAGCCAGCTGTCATGACAACGCTTGCCCAGTGGAAAGTGGAGGCTTCACCCCCAGTCGATCCAGCTTATTTGGGAACGGTTCGGCAAGGCCCGCTCTGGTACGCCCGAACAGAGGCTCCCCTCGGGGTAGACGCATTGGCACACAGCTGGCCTGCGGGGCTGTGCAAGTACACATTTCCCCCAGTGAGACTTCTTGCACAGGTGCTGTGCAAGGTCAGGGAGGACGAGGAACAAGTCACTCTAGTGGCTCCCTATTGGCCCACCCGGGCTTGGTTTTCGAACCTCGTACTCCTCGCGACAGCCCCTCCTTGGCAAATTCCCCTGAGGAAAGACCTTCTTTCTCAGGGACGGGGCACGCTCTGGCATCCGCACCCAAACCTTTGGAACCTCCAAATATGGCCCCTGGACGGGACGCAGAAGATCTAGCTGTTCTACCACCTGCCGACGTAGACACAATCAGCCAAGCCAGAGCCCCTTCTACCAGGCATATTTATGCCCTCAATTGGTGCCTGTTCGCAAATTGGTGTTCTTCCCAGGCTGAAGACCCACAGAAGTGCGCAGTTATGTCAGTGCTGTCCCCCTCCACCCTAAAGGTGTATGTTGCTGCCATCGCGGCCCACCATGACACAATAGACGGCAAGTCTTTGGGTAAGCACGACTTAGTCGTCAGGTTCCTAAGAGGCGCCCGGAGGTTAAATCCCTCCCGGCCATTCCTGTTCCCCTCATGGGACCTCTCAGTGGTCCTCTCGAGCCTTTAGAGACCTCCCTTCGAGCTGCTAGAATCAGCTGGACTCAGGGCCCTCTCTCTAAAGACGGCCCTGCTGATCGCGCTCGCCTCCATCAAGAGGGTCGGGGACCTGCAAACGTTCTCTGTTAGCGACACTTGCCTGGAGTTCGGTCCGGCAGACACGTTTGTGATCCTAAGACCGCGACCGGGCTACATGCCCAGGGTTCCTACCACGCCCTTTAGAGACCAGGTAGTGAACCTGCAAGCGCTGCCCCGGGAGGAGGCAGACCCAGCCCCTTCGTTGCTGTGTCCAGTACGTGCTTTGCGTACCTACTTGGACCGCATGCAGAGTTTAGATGTTCTGAGCAGAGGAAAGGGAACGCTGTCTCCAAACAGAGGCTTTCCCACTGGGTAGTTGACACCATTTCATTGGCCTATCACACCCAGGCCGTGCCCACCCCCCCACCACTTACGGGTCTGAGCACACTCGACAAAGAGTGTTGCATCCTCATGGGCACTGGCCAGGGTTACCTCCCTAGCAGACATATATAGAGCAGCCTTCTCACGTTCGTGAGATTTTACAATCTCCGGGTTGAGTGAGTATCGTCCTGCGTTTTCTCAGGTCCGAGCCAGTAGAACTCGGTAACACACTGACAGGTCTGGCCGGATGGATCGTTTGTGCCTAGCACCCTTTCCCTTGGCTGAGGTAAAACTGTGCGCTTTCTCTCCCAGGAGATCCCACTCATTCGGATCCCTGGACAATTCCTCCCTAGCCCTTTGGGTCCGCAGTTCAGCGGAGGAACTCGCCGACCCAATCCACTGTGGGTACTTAATCTACCCTGTACTGGAATAGGTGCTCCGCAGGGCTGGACTCCTATGTGGACTCTCCCTGTGTGTATTTTCTGCAGTTCGGTCCCCTTACGAGTGGACCCGCGTCTCCCTTAGGAAGTTCCAGCTTCCGTGTCGCCGTGTTGTAGCATCTCCCCCCTCCTAGCGAGGTTGGATCAACTACTGCACCATCTCCACATGCCGCCTACAAACCCATGTGATGTATTCGCCACCTTTACCTCCCCTTTCGGGCAGGTGTGGCCTCCGCAGGGTCTTTTCCCCCTGAAAGAATAGGAAACTGGGTAAGACCCCCTTCCTTCAATGCATGTAAGGGCCCCGGCCGTTCTTGCTCTATGCGGAGAAATATAGAGAGAAAAGAGGACCAGCCAGGCTTGGCCCGTTCCCAGGTTGGCAAGCGTCACCTTGTTCCCCTGCCTAGGGTAACCAGAAGGATTCCGACGACTTTTGTGGGGCACAGCTGGTTGCCTTTGCACGTAAAATACCTGCCCACTCCTGTGTCAGCAGAACATGTATACGGCTCAGTGCATGGTGTGATATAAATTGTACCTAGTGTCGCTTACTACTATCTGCCAACTTCTCATTGGTCTTTTTTATAGATCAGAGGGATATTTGGCACTCCAGAGAGACCCCTAGTGTCGCTTCTTTGACACAACATCTCGTTCCCTCGATCAGGGAACGGAGGTTACATCCGTAACCTAGATGTTTTGGGCACATCCCTACTGTTTACACTATTTAAAATACAAATAGAATGGCCAGGCTGTTTGCAGATCAGTAAGTAAACATTTAGCTCTTTCACCTTTCCTGGAAATATACATGGTAAGATCACTTGTTAATCAAACACTTAATGAACTCTCATGAATTTTCCAATAAACATTCTCTAAATTAATCAATGTTTCAAGTGTCCTTCCTTAAATGTAAACAGTGCATCAGGGATAATAAAGTTTGTGTGTATAAATGGTTATAAAACCGTACACAGTCACAGAGATTCAGCTCCATTACAAACAGAACAAATAAACAAAACAAAACAAAACAAAACAGTTTAGCCCATAAGATATTAGATATTTTTTTAGGGTTAAAAAGTGTGCTCTCTCTCTCTGTTCTGATATGTATCGATTGCCCCTAGACTGTAGGGTCTACATTCAAGAGAGTCAGACTGGTTTCATAATTTGCTAATAAGTCAACTGCATTGACCAGTTTACTCAGTTCAGTTCTATACTTACTGAGGAGATTTAATAAAAATTTGGTTGTACATCCTGAATTGATTGACATTGACAGCCACTCCCCTAAATAACCAAACTGTGTGTAGAAAACGTGATTATGCACTCAGAAGTGACAATTGCAATTAGCTGTCATGTGTACGTGGCTCAATTAATGACTGCTTTTCTGTGTCCATCTGTAAAAAATAACTAAGCATACAGTAATGTGCTCATAATGGAAGTGTTATCAAGATTCGTCGTGTCACTTTTGAAATGGAATGTTGTTTTGAAACATCAGGAGGTGCCTCATTTTGTCTATCCATCTGAAGTCCTCAGCCACCCAGAGCAGAGTCTATTTGTTTAAATGTACTGACAAGATTGTTTAAATGGAAGCACAACACCTGTTTAACTGGAAAACTTCACTTGAGGTTTCAGACTGAATATAAGAGTAAAATTATCCAATTAATCTTGAGCATAAACACAGTAGGACTGGCAATGTTCAGGGCAAAATATACTGCACTGTTTAGCATCACCCACATCTCATTCAACACAAATAGTCACCATATCCTTGGCAGCATAAACGTTATTGAAGGTTATTTGGGTCAAGATTAATGAAAGGCAGTTTGAATTTGTTTGAAATTGTTTGTTCAACTATCTAACGTCTCATGTCATGGGATGGGATGATGACAAAAATGTAACTTATCGGTGAAGTGTTAAACACAGCCGAAAAACATCTGTTCTGCAGTTTAAATGAATGTTCCTATAGGAATGGAGCTTTTTCATGACTGCAGTGTAAACTTTTATAGCGATTAAAGGAAGGCCACAGCATAATATTATGTTTGCAATATAATATTATGTTCCAACAACAAAAAGATAAATAAAATCCACTATTACATTTCCACAACTTTCCAGAAGAGTAAATGATAAAGAGTGGTGGAATATGACAGTCAGAAGAGAGATAGATTTCTGTCACCCCTTAGCAGCTGTGGTTACTAGTTTTTTTTTTTTTTATCATCATGTGACCCTGTGTCCTCCTGTGTGGACTGTATGTTTTGTCGTCCTTATACACTATGCATCATTTCATTTAATTAATCCAATTTATCTCAGTTTAGGATGCTCTGGGCTGTCAGAAAAGGGATAAACCTTTGATGTTTTTCATGTGCCAAAAAAAATATGACCGATTTCAGCTGAGTTTGTCTTTGGGAGAATCGCCAAAAAAACTATGGTAAGAAACCTAATTAAGTTTTTAATTTGAAACCTGTTTGAATCAAATAACAAGTGTCTGTAGTTTCATCCAATTTTCCATTTTGAAAATAGAATTGATTTATCGCGAAACGGCACACTATTAAACCATAGGGCTATTTTTCCCTTAGAAATCCTATATTCACTGGGCATTATCACATTGAGAATCTATGTGTTCATTCTAAATCTGAAAAATGTTGCTTTCAGAGGCCTTATGTGGATTTAGGATGAAAATAAGATACATTTTGAACTGTTCTGAAACCAGTGCAGACAGACAGTACACTTGAAGTAATTCATAAATAGGGAGCAAATGAGTGCATTCACTACAAACTTCAGTTTTAGGCTGCAGATGATGTTTGGACCACTCAACATGATTGGCAGACACAGGGCAATGGAAATCAGTACATAGATTCAGAATTTATGATGCTAAATTTAATTTTAACATAGTTGGCAGTGATTGATGATTCTGGCCATTACGTTTAATCAAATTTATTTATGCTAATTTCTGATTGGTAAAATGCTTCTTTTTTGCCAAAGTAGAAATAAAGGGAAAAAAACCTATTGAAAAAAATAAGTCAAATCATTTTATTTGTATATTTTTTTTATTTGTGCTTTTCCTAATAAACTAGGTTTACAGAAAATCAGCTTTAACTTCTGTATACATGTCTCAAAAACACGAATAACCAACATAATGAACAATTTGAAAAATAATTATTTCGCTTGGTATTATTTGGTATAAACTTATTAGGAAAACTTATTTTTTGCTTATTGCTTATAAGCAAAGGCTACTAGTTACAATTCTAAAAGGGAACTGAAAAATGCACAAACACACAAGCTTGGGTCTCAGGAGGTTATAACTATTGCCAAGATAATATAACACAAAGCATTATGTTCTAAATTTACACAACATATTTTAAAAATGGAAAAGATAAACACATCATCACAGTCTGTGACAAAGGTCTATGTTGATTACAATGCTGGGTAGATTACTTCTGAACTGTAATCTGGAACTGATTAAAAATTGCATGACTAGAACTGTAATGTCAGTAATGTAATCTCTTGGATTTCATTTAAGGTAATCTAATCCGATTGCTTTTGGAATACTTCTGACCCAATTCTTGTTTATTTGATGTCAAATGCATTTGAGTAGAATAAACTTAGATAATTAACTAAAACTTGCTTAAATACATACGTAATGCATCAAAATATTCAAATGTATAGGATTTGTTGAAAAAAGGCACATAAAATGTTTTTACTCCAGCAATGATTGTATTATAAACGCCATTCATGTGTGATAAAAAATCTGACCAGTTGTAAATCAATGTCACACACACACACGCACACACACACACACACACACACACACACACACACACACACACACACACACACGTTGGGTTTCCATGTTTTATGGGTACTTTGTATAGACATAATGGTTTTTATACTGTACAAACTTTATATTCTATCCCCTAACCCTACCCCTAAATCTAATCCTAACAGAAAAATTCTGCATTTTTACATTTTCAAAAAACTTAATTTAGTATGATTTACAAGCTGTTTTCCTCATGGGGACTGACAAATAAAATCAAATATTTTGGGTTTTACTATCCTTATGGGAAATCATACAAAGCACATTTGTCACCAAAGCACACACACACACACACACACACACACATCCCATGTAATCTGTTACTACCCAGCACTGGTTTATTATCACAAAACATAATTATAACTCGTCCATCCTTTTCATTAAAAAACAAATATCAAGGTTACTCTGAGGCACTAACAATGGAGGTGAAAGGGGCCATGAGGATATAAAGGTAGAAATTTGAATCTTTTAATTTTATAAAAGCACTTACAGTACATTAGTTCAAGTTGATTGTATTCTTGTTTCAAACATTATCATGGCAGCAAAGTTATACAATTGGATATAACTTTACACAGAATAGGATAGTAGTAAGCAATTTTATCACACTAAAATAATGTTTACACACATAATGTTTACATTACACATAATGTTTATGCTTTTAATATACTTTTAATTAGAGATGTGCACAAAGCTGAAAACCCTATTCGGAAATGCACAAATAATGACTTAAAAACAAATAATGGATTCATTTAAATAATATAAAAAATATATATATTAGGTTGACTGATTATCCAAAAAGCACAAGGATAAAGCGACACTTTAAACAATTTAAAGGAATACTAATGCTGTTCCATTCACCTCTTAAAAAGCGTATGCTCTTGGATATACGGTGCATTTACAGCGGCTTTCTCTCTTTCTGAACGTTGAGTGCAGTTTTCACCACTGGGCACTTCGACAGTTGCCGTTCACAAGGCCGCCGGACAGTGAGCACCCTCAGCCAGGGCCCCGTGAATGTGGCCTACCTGCCTTTGCGTGCACAGCCACGCCACACCTACAGCCGACGGTTGCAACTATTCTCGAGGACGGCCCAAGAGGCCCTCCTCCTCGGTCTCTAACCCACCCTATGCTGGTTTCACAGAGCAAAGTAAGTGCTTTGAGCTCACCCTTAGCACAGCCGCCTCGGGTCAAAGCAATACTCCCTGACGCGATGTTGCCTGCTCCACCATGCCTCGATGCCCCACCCCCAGGTACGTCAGATGCGATCATCCCCTTAGTGCCCCTCGTCTGGAGCTTGGATGCGTGGCTAACGCTTTCCAACCCATTACAGTGGCTGACCAGGACCATCCAACTTACCATCCGGTTCAGCAATGTCCACTTCTCTTCGGTGCAGGGCGAGAACGCCACCACCTTGATGGGAGGATCGCAACCCTTCTTCGCAAGGGCGCAATAGAGCCTGTCCCTCCAGCCGAGATGGGGAAACGGTTCTACAGCCCTTACTTCATCATGCCAACGAAAGGCGGTGGGTTGCGGCCAATCTTGGACCTGCGAGTTCTGAACCGGGCCTTATACAGACTCCCATTCAAGATGCTGACACAGAAACACATTTTGACATGCGTCCGGCATCAAATCAAATCAAATCAAAATCAAATCACTTTATTGTCACACTACTGTGTACACGAGTGCAACAGTAGGTGAAATTCTTGTGTGCAGTTCCGAGTAACATAGCAGTCATGACAGTGACGAGACATAAACCACTTTACAATAAACAACATATTTACACAAAACAATTTACATAACAAATGTACACATACTTACACAACAATTTACATAACAAATGTACACAATACACACAATGTAGAATACACATACACTAGATACGGGTATAAATATATATAAACACTAATTGAATTGGGAGAATATATTGACAGAGTGATGATTAATAAAGTGCAGTGCTGATTGTTGATCGTGAGAGATCATGTGTTCAAAAGTCTTATTGCTTGTGGGAAGAAGCTGTCATGTAGTCGGGTGGTGCGGGTCCTGATGCTGCGATTGACTCGCAGCGGTAGACTTGAAGGACGTGTACTTTAACGTCTCGGTTCTACCTCGACACAGACACCTCCTACGGTTTGCTTTTGACTACCCGCATATCAGCACATGGTCCTCCACTTTGGCCTCTCCCTTTCCTCTAGTGTTCACTGAAGTTGCAGAGGCAGCTCTTGCCCCATTAAGGGAAGTGGGCATCCGCATACTCAACTACCTCGATGACTGGCTGATTCTAGCACACTCTTGAGAGTTGCTGTGTGCACACAAAGATTTGGTGCTCAGGTACCTCAGCTGTCTAGGGCTTCAGGTCAACTGGGAAAAGACCAAGCTGTCCCTGGTTCAGAGCATCTCTTTTCTCTGCATTTAGTTAAACTCGGTCTCAATGATAGAGCGCCTCACAAGTGAGCACATGAAATCGGTGCTGAACTGCCTGAAGTCATTCAGGCGGAAGAAAGCGGTTCCACTGAAACACTTTCAGAGGCTCCTGGGGCATATGGCTTTCTCAGCGGCAGTTGCGCTGCTTGGGTTGATGCATATGAGACCGCTTCAGCACTGGCTTCAGAATCGAGTCCCGAGAAGGGCATGGCGATGCGTCACACATCGCGTAGCTTTCATGCCACTCTGCCAGCACTTATTCAGTCCTTGACAGTATATTGACAGTTCCTGGTCAGGACCCCGACTGGGTTGGCAAATCAACTGCCTAGAGTTGCTGGCTGTACTACTCGCCCACGGAGGCTATTGCCATTGATCCAGGGCAAGCATGTGTTGGTCCAGTACAACAACACAGCGACAGTAGCATATATAAGCCAAGGCGGCATACGCTCTCGTCGCATGATGCAACTCGCCCACCATCTCCTCCTCTGGAGTCAGCAGTGGCTGAGGTCACTGCGGGCCACTCATATCCTGGGCAGACTCAATGCCACAGCGGATGTGCTGTCATGGCAGGCAGACTGGGGGAGACTCCACCCAGAGGTGGTCCAGCTGATTTGGAGTCCTACCACTACCCGCTCTGGTATTCCCTGAAGGGAGCCCCCCTCAGGACAGACGAGCTGGCACACAGCTGGCCCCGGGGGCTGCACAAATAGACATTACCCCCAGTAAACCTTTTGCACAGACCCTGTGCAAAATTAGGGAGGACAAGGAACACAGGGGTCATCTTCGTGGCCCCATACTGGCCCACCCAGACTTGGTTCTCGGACCTCACTCAAGAGAGATCCTTACGGACATGTCCGTCATACTGTGTGTTTGTCTTTTGAGTTTTTCATTAAAACTAGTATTTGTATGTCAAGCCGGTTTCTGGCCTCTTCCTTGCCCGTGAGCATGAACTGTTTTACATTGGTGCCAAAATCCGGGAAGGAAGAGAATGCCGCTGCCAGGGGCGGGGGGAGACCCCCTTCCGATCTCCGAGAATGCGGCGGGGCGTTCCATCCACCAAGGGCTGGAGATAGACCTCTGATCCGTCCAGAGAGGCGCGGCTGCCATTCGGTAGATGGTGGAGGAGTGGCTGAGGAACAAGTTACGGCATATCGGAGAACCGGCGAGTACGTTTTTTTTTTTATCTCTCTCTCCTCTCTCTCTCTCACTGCCACTCTGCGTTGGCCTTTTCCCTCTTTTTTAAATTGTAGTGTTTTTTTTGTTGTCATGTTTTAAAAATTGAATGGATTGACGGGGGGACGGTTATAAGAGTACCCTCCCCAATATTTTAATTGTTTGTTGTTTCCTTCCCCTTGTCCTCTCCCTTGTCCAGGTTGATGGGGATGACCTGCGGAAGGTGCCCCCCCCCCCAGGGAAAGAGAGGGGGGTGTACGTCAGGCTGGGGGTTCCCGGCCTGAAAGAACGAGGGAGGAATGTGGCACGGCGGAGGGCAGGGCCAGGTCATGACTCGACATGCCCGGTCCCGTATTAGGCTAAACAAGCCACCGAGAGGGATAAAGGCCAATTGCAGATGGCGGTGCGGGAGAGAGAGATCCTTACGGACATGTCTGTCGTCCTGTGTGTTTGTCTTTTGAGTTTTTCATTAAAACTATTATTTGTATGTCAAGCCGGTTTCTCGCCTCTTCCTTGCCTGTGAGCGTGATCTGTTTTACACTTGCCCACTGGATCGTGTACACCATTGCATTGGCCTACCAGACACAGGCTGTGCCCACCACCTTGCGGTTTCGAGCACACTCTACAAGGAGTGTGGTGTCCTCGCGGGTGCTGGCCAATGGCATCTCTCTAGCAGACATCTGCAGAGCAGCTGGCTGGGCAACACCCAATACCTTCGCAAGATTTTATAATCTGCAGGTGGAGCCGGTCGCATCCCGTGTTCATTCAGGTATGAGTTTGGTAATACGGAACAGCTGGCAAGGTATATTGCTTGCGTTTAGCGCCTTTCCCCACAACTGAAGCGAAAACGTGCGCTTTTACCCTCAGTCGAGTTCACAAAGTCGTGGACCCTTGGCAGAATTTTCAGCAGCCCCACTACGGGGTCTAATATGCCCTGTATTGGGATATGTGCTCCACTGGTGCCGGTAACCCTTGTGATGTATATTCCACGGTGCGGTCTCCCGGTCAGCGGACCCGCGTCACCCTTGGGCAGAGTATTATCTGCCCCTGTTTGCTGTGTTTCTACAGTTACCACTTCCCACCTACCACCGTGTCTCTTCCATGTGTGGCTGCTGAGCCCATGTGTCGTATTGCCACATGTTGACCTCCCCTTTTGGGCAGTATGTGGTCTCTGCTGGGTCTTTTCCCCCTGAAAGTATAGGAAAGGAAAAGAACACCTTCCACGATGCGTATGATAGCGTTAGATGGCCCCAGACAAATATAATACTCTGTGGAGAGAAAACATAGAGAGAAAAGGCTGCGGCCTGCTCCCATGCTAGTTACGTCACTTCCCCCACTCAGGGATGTGGGGAACTACATGATATCTTTTGGGGGTTTGGGGGAAGTTACTTGCAGTCAGATGCACCTGCTATTATGCACGCAGCAGTCTGTTTGCACCTGCATCAGCAGTTCACGTAACACAATTTAGCTGTTGTGGTGTTTTTCTATAGGGACCCCTAGTGTCACTACATAGACAAAACATCAAGTGGGTGACAGAAGGAGAATGTCATGGTTACTGTCAGAACCTCCGTTCCCTGATGGAGGTAACGAGAAGTTGTGTTCCTCTTTCCACAACACTGTACTAGCAGCTGAAATGGCCGGACCTTGTCTCAGCACAAAACCTGAATGGAATTGCATTCCAGCTCCTTTTATAACCATATGTCCAGGGGAGTGGCATTTAAATTCCACTCGCCAATTCTCACTGGCCTTTTCTCAAAGAACGGGAGGTGTTTGGGGCTCTCAAGAGCGACCCCTAGTATTACTACATCGACACAATGTCTTGTTCCCTCCATCAGGGAATGGAGGTTACGACAGTAACCATGATTTTAAGACTTTATTAGGAGAATTATCTGGTTATGACTTTATTTTGAAAACTGTTTAAAATCCTCCAATAAAGTTTAAATACTCCATAGAGTGTTCACCATTCAGATTATCCATGCTTATGTAAAATGAAGAAACTGAAACATGTTCCGTATTTTTTCTTTAAACTGTGCTAAATTTGAGAATGTGAGCTCTGGAAAGGCGCAATATAATTTAACATTATTATTATTATTATTATTATTATTATTTAACAATAAAATGGTGTCCAATCATAAAAATTAGTTAACAACATCTTCCACAGTTAATCTGGCCTACAAATTCATCTTAATCTGGTAAAAATAAAAAAGCATTAAATAATAATTTCATTAAATAATAATTGCATAATAATAATAATAATAATTATTAGTAGTAATAATTATAATAATAATAATTATTATTATTATTAATTATAATACTTAGTAGTAGTAGTAATTATTAGCAATAATAAATATGCCTTGCATATGCCTTTTCATAATGATAGCATAATAATAATATTTATTATTATTAGGCTATCATTATGAAATGATGAAAAGGCGTACGCAAGCCATATTTTATGAATAGAAACTCCAAGTGTAAGAGTAACATTTAAAAATGTGCGTTTCATTTAGTTTTGACACACTTATGGTTTAAGACCTGCCCACACCCAGTTAATGGCTTCATTGCACACACCTTTTAAAACAGTGAGTATATTGACATTTATTGATTGGCCCCATTCACTTACATTGTAAGTGCCTCACTGTTACCCAGTGTTCAAGTTCAACATTTAGTAACGCATTCAGCATTATGGTCCACATGTGGTCAATAGAGTTTAACTTGTATTGAACCCAGGATATTCCTTAAAAAAACAGTATATCGTTACCATCATAACATCATTGCCTGGTAACAATAATGTTAAGGAGTCCATTGCAAAGGTATTGGCTATGAGACTACAATCCTCTTCACCTATCATTGCAGAAATTATGTCAGTACATTTTGCAAGTATGTTCCCTAGAAATAAGGTACTAGATGTCTCAGTAACACAACACAGTACAAGACAATGTGGCACAACAGAAATCAAGCCGAAAGATTCAGACTGTCACTACTTTGGCACTAGTCACTAATGAACTCTAACAAACCTCCTGTGATTAGATGTTGCCGTGGTGAGCGACATGTCAAAGTTGAGAAAATTTTAACTTTAAAATAAAAAAATCGAATCCCTTTATTGTCAATCAACCATATACACAAGTGCAACAGTGGGTGAAAGTCTTGGGTGCAGTTCAGAGCAACATAGCAGTCATGACAGTGATGAGACATATACCAGTTTACAATAAATATCAGATTTGCACAACATAATTTACATATACACTGGATATACACATATTTACACACAACACAGTATACAAATAATAATATACAATGTATAGTATACTATACACACAATATGGAATACATAGTAGTATACAATAAAAATAGTATCAAATATACAGTAGGTTGTATTGTGTTGTATTGACATTCATGCTGTCGGTTGATAGTTAGTTGACAATGTGTAGTTAAGAGAGAATTAAATTTATGACAGTCCAGTGTAAGATTAATAAAGTGCAGTGCTGATGCATTTTGATCAAGAGTTCAAAAGTCTAATTGCTTGGGGGAAGAAGCTGTCATGGAATCAACTGGTGCGGGCCCTGATGCTGCGATATCGCCTGCTTGATGGTAGCAGTGAGAGCAGCCCATGGCCAGGTGGCTGGAGTCTCTGATGATCCTCCAAGCTTTTTTCACACACCACCTGGAATATATGTCCTAGAGGGATGGAAGCTCACCTCTGATGATGTGTCTGGCTGTTTGCACCACCCTTTGCTGGGCTTTGCGGTTGAGGGCAGGTTGTCGTACCAGGTAGTGATGCAGCCAGTCAGGATGCTCTCTACAGTGTTCAACCATGTGAGGATGTGGTGGTTTATTCCAACTTCCTCAGCCATCTCAGGGAGAAGAGGTGCTGGTGAGCCTTCTTCACAATGGCCTAAGTCTGGACGGACCATGTATGTTCCACAGTGATGTGGACACCGAGGAACTTGAAGCGTTTCAGAGTGTGCACTTCTTCTCTGTTGGCTGTTTCATCATTGTCAGTGATCAGACCTACCACTGTCGTATCATCAGCAACTTAATGATAACATTGGAGCTATGTGTTTCCACACAGTCATGTGTGTACATGGAATACAGGAGTGGGCTGAGAAATCAGCTCTGCAGAGCTCAAGTGTTGAAGTCCAGGATCGAGCTGCACAGCGAGCTGATTAAGCCTAGAGCCCGGAGATTCTCATCAAGCTTGGATGGCACTATGGTGTTGAATGCTGAGCTGGAGTCTACAAACAGCGTTCTCACATACTGTATGTGTTCCTTTTTTTCCAGGTCGGAGAGAGCAGTGTGTATTGTAGATGCATGTGTGGCATTATCAGTGGAGTGATTGTTAAGGTATGCAAACTGCAGTGAGTCCAGTGAGGTGGGCAGCACAGAGCAGATGTAATCTCTGATTAGTCTCTCATTGCATTTGCTGATGATGGGGGTCATAACTGGCTTGTTTATGCTCCTCCGCGTTCTCAGAATTAAAAGCACATTAAGTGCCGCACAAACATTATTAAATGATTACGTTATTAATCCATGGTTTCTTGTTAGGGTCGATCCGTATTGTTCTGTACAACATCCTCTATGCACTTCCTGATGAAATGCGTTACGCTATCAGCTTAGACCTCGAAGTTGTCATCAGAGGCGGACCGGAACATCTCCCAGTCTGCATGATCAAAACAGTCTTGTAGCATAGAATCTGACTGGTCTGACCAGCACTGGATCGTTCTGAGGGTGGGTGCTTCCTGTTTCAGTTTCTGTCTGTAAGCTGGCAGAAACAGAACGGAAGAGTGATCCGATTTGCCAAATGGTGGGCGGGGGAGTGATTTGTAGCCATCCCGGAAGGGAGCATAGTAATAGTCCAAAACCCAGTCCCCTCGTGTGTTGAAACTGATGTGTTAGAAGTATTTTGGTGCTATTAAAGTCCCCGGTCACAATGAACACGGTCTCAGGGTGTGCAGTTTCCTGCTTGATTATACTCCCATACAGGTCCTTGAGTGCCCGGTCTGTGTAGGCTTGTGGCGGGACGTGCATAGCTGTGATAATGACCGCTGTGAATTCCCTCGGTAGCCAGAATGGTCGACACAGAAGCATGAGAAATTCCAGATCAGGAGAGCAGAAAGACTTAATAGAATGTACGTTCCTCTGATCATACCAGGATTTGTTGATCATAAAACATACACAACTCGGTACACGCAGAACCCAGCAGGTTCGATGGCTGAGACTGGAATCTCTGCAGACATCCAAGTTTCCGTAAGGTAGATAATGCAACAGTCCCTTGTCGGAAAGTGATCTGTGCTCTCAGCTCACAGACTTTGTTGTCCAGAGACTGAATATTTGCCAATAGAATACTGGTCTTAGTCTGTTGAGAACGCCGGCTCTCCTTCTCCTTTTCCGGCTGTGTTTCCAAGGCCAGGCTGCCCAGAAAAAGGGTTCCGCTGTCGTGTTTATAAACAGTGGGTCGGCATTGAGGTATTTAAAGTCCGGTTTTCGGTGTGCTATTGCAGAACCAATGTCCAAAAGTGTTTGTCTATTGTAGATAATTATGCAGACAACATCCAAGACAAAAACATGATTTCACTTTTCTATATGATTCGTCTGTAACACATGCATAGATATAATAAAAACTATGTATGGAAAAGACACTGTCAGCAGTCTGAATGAGTTTAATTTGTACACTGATCGATCGTTCATCTTAATGATATGATACAATGAGCACTGCTGCAGGGTATATAAAAACACTATACCCTGCAGAATATGCATTTTTAGGAACAAGAAAAAATTAGAGTAATATTTTAGTTTTACTAGCAAATTGTCTCATCTATGATCATATTCACCAATAACATTAGAGCGACAGCAGTAGGAATGTCCAGGGGTGACGAATTGTGGAGAGACTAGTGACATCAAGTGATAAAGTTGCTGCACGTGTGAGACAAACAAGACAAACAAGCTTTTGATATATTTGTTTATGCTGAAGTGTGTAACTTTTTAGATGTTAAAATACTTTTTCCAAAACCATCTTAATATGCAGAGTAAGCCTCGTAGGTTTAAACTGTAAACATTGTGTCTCTGTGATATAACAATTCCTCTGTTTGTGCAACCTGGACAACCCAACACAGCAAGATTAATTCGACCAGTGATTTTGGGGTGGGACTACAGTTTTTATAAAAAAAAATGTTTATTCTTGGTACCAGTGGTGCAGAAATTGCACACTTCAGTTTTAAAAGAAAAACAACAAACTAATTTTGGATTACATTTGCTTGACCCAGTTGTAATGTCATTCACCTCTTCCTTGGCCTTACTACAACTGTACTTGGCTTAAGTTCATAAGATTAATGTGCTTGAAGCGGCCCTTTGGCATCGAAAGAAGGTGGCAGAGAGTTTACCTATGGTTGACTTTGTTTATTTAGCTTCAGTTGCAATAAACTTTAATGTTCAATGATGCTTTCTGCAGCACTGTATTGAACACAGTGATTCGTCGTATATCATATCACAGCACTTCAAATCTCCTCAAAAACATCGTAAAGCATTGTAAAGCACCGTAAAACTTCACAGAAAGACAAATAAAGAATAAACAAATGTAAATACATATTCACAATATGAAATTAAGCGTTCACAGCATAAGAAACATATATTATTAGCCAAAGATTAATTACAAATATTATGCTCGAAATAAGAAATCAAAGCACTATGAAATTATCATTAAATGCTATTTAGAGCTTATATGTGTGAGCTTGTGTAACACACATGAACTCTCTTCTGTGTTGCAAAAAATCCCCTTGCTTACCTTACGCCCTCTAGTAGAGATGTAAAGCAAAACAAATTAAAGGGGCCAGTCATTACAGTGATTCTCAGAATTACAGTTTATTTACAGTTTTAGTCACCTTAGCTTCAATTTAGGTAATGTCTAAACATATACTCTTGTAAGCGTATGAAGTTCAGGGCAAATTCAACCCTACTAAAAAGACCAGCTTAACCATCATACAATTCCCATGCTGGTCTAATCTAGTTCATGCTGGCTAGTGCTGGTTTGGTAATGGTCTAGATGGCGAACCAGCATATCCAGGGCTGGACTGGTAATCTGGCATGCCGGGCATTTTCCCGGTGGGCCAACACACTTTGGGGCCGATCAGGGAAGAACTGGCCATCGGGAGAACCGAGGGGTCTGTTGGGTCAGACAGAAAAGCTAAAACAGACCACAAAATGATGCCGCAATATGCAGAAAATGACATCGAACACATCCGAACACAACAAAACCAAGCAGGTGAAGCATGTTTGACCAGCATGGTCTTACTGATGCCAGTTTTTTCTGTCGGCATCAACAAGCAAAGATTCAAGAAATGTTAGAGCGCCAAAAATGTCTTCAATTGATGTCACATTTTCACATTTCCAGAATGAAGTGCAATTTTCATGCCTTTCCATGTTGGAGTGTTTACACAATCAATGGCCGGAATGCATGCAAACAGTGTGTGTATTCTAACAATTTATAGGAGGTCCATGTAAACGAAGTGGCGCAAGGCCTAAATTTGCAATTTTTGTGACCCATTTATGCCTAGACTTTATAACCATGCCCATTGATTTTGTACACATGGCATTTCACATAACACTGTGCATAAGACGTAACAGCCTCAAAATAGGGCCTACGGTTCTAGAAACTTTTAACCAAAAGGAAAAAAGTGTTGTCACACTATTGTATTCATAATCATATCCAACTATGCACTTGTGGTTCAGATACATACACAGACATTTGTACATGCCCAAAAGGTGTTACTTCTGGATTTCCATCAGTAGATTTTCCATAATTGTCCTGATTTCTATGTGTGAGATCATCGAGGAAATACTACATCGCCAGCTTCTTATCCTGACTGCTGAGTCACTCTATCCTGAAATTATGCTGTCTCACACCATGCATTATAATCGAGAACTGCTGTCTCCTACAGGTTTTATTTCCCAAGAAATCATGGTTATGCAAAAAACCACCACTGTCTGTTTCTATTTAATACTAGTGCAGCATTCTGTTTTCTTTGAAGAAAGGAGAGAAAATTGTGTGCTCTAGTACATGACTGCAAATGCAACATGTGTTACAAAATGAAGAGATATTAGCAGGAGTTAAATTTGCATTCTGGCACTTTCAAATCCAACAAAATAAAATACAAATAAAATGTCTGATTGTCAGTCCTTTCCATTTCTTGTTTTCTCCGATGCGGTTTTTGGGACGGTGTGTTGCCAAGATCCAAAAAATGACAAACAATGCACCATTAAAGTATTAAAAGGATAAATGAATGCCTACTATACCTAAGATTATGGCACTATATTCTGAATCTTCTGAAGCCTTACGATAGATTTTTGAGAAACAGACTGAAATTTAAGTCATTGTTCATTGAAAATCTTGCCCTTTTATTGAAAACCTCTGGGACTTTCTTCTGTGGAACACTAGAGGAGATATTAGGCAGAATGTTAGCTTCTGTCACCATTCACATTTATTGCATCTTTTATCCATACAAAAAACCAAGCTACAAGCTCTAAAATCATTAAGTCTTATTTATAACAGCTCACACCCTCCTAAATTACAGATGACATGACATATGACTCTTTCAAATTAAGCATTTTAAAGACAATTCCATTTTGTTGTTTGCTATGTTCGTTTCTTGTCAATAAGTAAAGCCTGTCAAAAAGATGTTTGTTCAAACATTTTACAGTCTTAAAGGGATAGTCACCCAAAAAACAAATATTGTCACAATTCTTTCACCCCCATGTTGTTCAAATCCCATATGACTTTCTCTCTCATGTAGAACAGAAAAGGAAGATGTTACACAGAATTTTTGCCTTAGTCACCATTCAATTTCATTGCATTTAGAAAAGATGCAATGACAACTGAGACTGTCAGTTCCCCTTCTGTCACTCACTCGACATTGTGTCGAATGTAGTGACACTAGGGGTCTCTCTTGAGAGCCTTTTGCATCTCTGATCTATGAGAAAAGGCCAATGAGAAATTGGCAGAATTAGCATATCCCGCCCCCGGACATATGGGTATAAAGGAAAGCGGGCGTGCATCTGTCAGTCAGATTTGTTCTTCGGAGCCGAAGTGCAGCAGCAAGCTGTTTCTCACTACTGCTCCACTCACCTCTGTTGGCAAAGCACTGCTGTTGGATCTATGGTGCATCACCAGCGGCTTTCTCCTTCTCTGCGCGCTGTGAAGTCCACGCCCCTGGGCGCTTCGACAGCGCTTCTCTCTAAAAGAGTGTTTTCCTCCTAAAAGAGTTTGTTTTCCCTGAAAGAGTTTACACAAAAGAGCAATACACAGCAGGCATTGAACTTTCTTTTCAGGACACATCTTTTGATAAAGATGACTTTCCGCCTCTATGTAATTCCTGGATGTGGCTGTTCTCTCTCCACTTCTGACGGTCATAAGTGCTGCCTCGCATGTCTGGGCTGTGATCACACAGAGGCAGCATTTATGAATGGTTTATGTTCTCATTGCGAGAACATAGCCATGGCAACGCTGCGATTGTGGCTTTCTCCCTTCCGAGGGAAAGCCAATTCAGCCACCCCACGTGCCGCGAATTCTTCCTATGGGACCTGCAAGCGTTCTCTGTCAGTGACACTTGCCTGGAGTTCAGTCCAGCAGATACTCACGTCATCCTAAGACCGCGACGGGGCTACGTGCCCAAGGTTCCTACAACCATATTCAGGGACCAGGTCGTGAACCTGCAAGCAAGCTGCCCTGGGAGGTGGCAGTCCCAGCCTTTGCTGCTGTGTACGGTACATGCTTTGTATACCTATTTGGACCACATGCAGAGCTTTAGATGTTCTGAGCAGCTCTTTGTCTGCTTCGGTGGACGGCGGAAAGGGGAACGCTGTCTCAAATCTGAGGCTGCCCGCTGGGTTGTCGATGCCATTTCCTTGGCCTTCCAGACTCAGGCCGTGCACACCCCCTTGCGGGTTCGAGCACACTCAACAAGAAGTGTGGCATCCTCGTGGGCACTGGCCAATGGCAGACATCTGTAGAGCAGCGGGCTGGGCAACACCCAACACCTTTGCGATGTTCTACAATCTCAGGGTTGAGTCAGTCTGAGCTGGTAGAACTCGGTAATACATAAAAGCCAACCGGGTGTTTGCGCCCTTCATCAAGCCGATCCAGTACCCTGTCGGCAGACCCATGTCTCCCTTGGGCAGGATGTGGTCTCTGCAGGGTCTTTTCTCCCTGAAAGAGTAGGATTGGGAAAGATCGACTTCCCTGATGCATTTCATAGTGTTAAGATGCGCTCTATGTGAGAAACGTAGAGAGAGAAAAGGCCACGGCTGGTTGGCTTGCTCCCATGATGGTCATGTGGCTCCTGTTACCCCCTTAGAGGTGCTGGGTACCTAAGTCTGTATATGACACCTTTTTCTGGGGGTGTTGGGGAGGGTTATGTGCAGCCGATACAGTTGCTTCCAGCACGCAGCAGCCTGCTCGCACATGTTTCAGCAGTTCATGTAACAATGTCTAATGCATGGTGCTTTGAAATGGGACCACTTGTATCACTACATTCGACACAACATCGAGTGAGTGACAGAAGGGGCACATCATGGTTACTGTTGTAACCTCCGTTCCCCGATGTAGGGAACGAGACGTTGTGTCCCCTTTGCCACGACACTAGACCTACCACTGTGATTGGCCGTACCTTATTCTCGGCTCCTCAGTGCAAACACTTGACTGACAGACGCACAACCGCATCCCTTTATACCCGTATGTCTGGGGGTGGGACATGCAAATTCTGTCTGCCAATTTCTCATTGGCCTTTTTTCAAGTTCAGAGGTACGCAAGGCTCTCAAGAAAGACCCCTTGTTTCACTACATTTGACACAATATCTTGTTCCTTCCATCAGGGAACGGAGGTTACAACATTAACCATTCTGTCTTTAATACTGTACTTTCTTTATACCCCCAAACATTTTAATCTCTTCTCTGCATTCCACAAAAGACGGAGCGACCACATTTCTTTTTTTTAATTCGTTCTTCTAGGTGAGTTTTCTTGCAAACAAAAATGGTTTCATTCCCGTTTCCCAAAATCTAAACAAAGGGCTGTATATTTTGACGTGCAACCATGAGCAATGTAGCAGTTAAACTTGAGTCCTAAAATAGCTGCTGGGTGCATCAGTCAACCACAGACCGCAAACTGGTCTCTCTTCTTTTGATGCATTCTTTTCAGTTGAATGTTACTGTAGGTGTCACTTTCCAAGTGTGACATCACCATGACTTTCCAAATCCGGTGGTGTGAGTCATTGATTCTGTGAGTAATTTGAATGGCATTTACACTGCCACGAGAGAAAATAGATGCAAAGGTTACATACTAGCATGTAAGGGAAAATAAACAGTCATTATTGCAAAATAATCTAAATGTTTCTTTAACAAAAATCAATACAATGTCCTTACTGAAAGAAGGAAGAGTTTAATTTTATAGTGCTTTATAATTTATAGTTTTAGATTTATAGTTCTATTTAAATTTAGATAAATGTCCTTATATTTTCTATTATACAAGAAAACAAGTAAAACGTCAGATTTCAGTTTATAAACATGTACTTTTCGTCCTGTACCTCACACAATGCAATTTCATGTCATCTAAACACTTTTACTGTAGCGATAACTTTTAAGTTAATACAATTAACATTTGCATTAAATCACCAACTACGTTCAAAAACTTATTTGAATGTGATCAAGTTGCTTTGTTCATCTGAGCAGGGTATGAGTCCTAAGAGCTTGGGAGTCGACACGTGAGCTGAAAGTGTCCTAGAAGTAATACAAATTGTCAAAGTCACGTAATTGTAATGATATCAAAATGGAAATGTAACTAAAATGACTATGACTAAACTTATCAGCCTTTTAAATCTATTTTATTGTTGTTAGGTTTAGGGGCAGGGTTTAGCTTAGGGGATCTAAAATATCAACATGATACTATAATGTAACTGCAATTATATGTTTGTAATTATAATTAAACTTAATGTGGGTAAAAACGTGATAACATTCGAAGTTTGACAGTGATGCACTTATGAGCCTGCCCTGGACATACCTAATTTGCATTAACACTGTACATCTCAATTTCATAAAAGAAACATAATATCTGTGCTTAAAGAAAAAATGTCATAATAACGTTGGGGATATTAGGGATTGACAGCCTCTGTGCCCATTCAATTTCATTGTATATAAAAAAGAAAAGAATGCTCATTTTTGGGTGAACTAACCATTTAAGCATATTGAGGTTCGTCACTGTTTCTCCACAAATTGTGTTCTGTGTTAAATCAGAATTAATAAGGATTGTTGCATAGATTAAAAACAGTGCAACATCTCTGTTCAAAGATATCAAAGCTGCAATATGTTCTTCTCTTTCACAGCTGCTCTCCAGAACACTACATATGTGTCTAACATGATCGGTATGTGGAACTGGCTGCATTTAACATAGAGTAAATAAACCAACATCAGGCAAATATAGTAATTTACAATTGTCTTTGCTTGATTAGATATTATTTACTGACAGTCAAAAAGTCAAGGCCATTGTGACTATGATGTCCAGACATCAAACTAAATGTTTACGAGCCATGTTCTTTGTTGTCTTCTTTGCAAATGCCTGAAGGATGTCTACAGACATAATTTGCCCATATGTTGACCATGGACCACCCAAAGAACGTTCACTGACGGTCTGATGCATATTGCACACAAAACTGAATTGCACTTGTAAAAACTGCAAGCTGACTATAATGCAATACTTTTGGACGGACGCATTTACTAATAATTTCTTCTGCGTTTTTTGTCCAGAGTTACTGAGACTGTAACACCATATTTAAAAAAAATATATAATTCCATGCCAGTCTACTTTAGTTTTATCATTAATTTCAGATTTACCTGCTCCAAAGTGGTACATTCAAACAAAGCAAACCTTCGTTCAGAAAGTCTTTTCCTTTCTTAACGTTCTTTCAGACCAAACAAGATTTTTTAACAGAGATGAACACTTCTAAATTGAATGCACCCTTTAAGTATATTTGTTCTTACTCTATCAAGGATGCTGAAAGGTGTGTTATGCCACCTACTGTACCAGAGTAAATTGATTGTCGATCAGTGTCACCTATTTTAAATGCGTGAATGTGCCAATGATGAGTATTTATACTGCTTTTAATGTGAAGGGGCCATTTGTGCGCTCTGCGAATGTGCACGCTGTATACATACATGCTCTGCACGTGCATCAAGCACAAGGAAGTGTAATCAAGCTTTAAATCAATTTTGTCTGTTTCTAACATAAAACCTAGTGGAACGCTTCAGAAGACATTGTATTAAAGCAATCAAGTTTTATAGATTACCTTTTATGTGCTATTTGGAGCTTGAAAATGTTTAGACACCACAGACTTCCATTGTATGGCTGTAAACACACCATATATCCTTCAAAAACAAGCTTTGTTTATGTTCCATAGAAGAAGAGTTTGAGATGCCATAAGGGTGAGTAAATGATGAGAGGATCACATTGGAACTAGAATTTCAAAATAAACGACATAAAATACATGAACACAAACATCAAACATAACAGTAGGTTTGACGAAGAAGTATAAATCAGCCTTTATGTAACGGTTGATACCAGATGTATCTAGGAAAAATGTAGTGTGCTAATCAATCGGAAGACTGCAGCCTAGTAATTGTCCTTCCTAGACCAGTCCTTCTGAGGCTTTAGACTAGGCTCCTTCTCAGTATTCAGTGCTATAAAAGAGATGGTCTAGTAAGTCTACATGGCTACGTCATAAATGTTTCCAACTCCACGGTCACAGCTTGAAAAGACTGAAAATAAATTATTTCTGAACCTCTACAACTACTTTGTAGAAATACAGAAAGCCATCAAAAGGGTGCATATCTATTTGATTTGTTTTCCGATATTTTCTTCTGAATTAATTATTCGAATCTGAATTGTGCAAAGGATTGTGGGTGATCGAAGGATGCAAGGATGCATCTGATGCATCCTCAAAAAATAAGCTGAACGAAGGCTGCGAAATGAGGCTGCATTCCAAGTCTCCTCACAATTGATATGGCCTGCAACAGTGCATGATGGCGTGGCAGCTAAGATATCCAGCCTAACTAGGCTGCAGTATGAGTGTGGAATGTTGGACACTTTATGCACTCAGCAGTCGTGGTTTGTCCTAGGGGTAGCGTTACCTTGCCGTGATGCTGGTCTGACAAAATAATTGTCATTAATGGTGACTGTGACAACTAGCGAAACATATATAAAGGCAGCACCTTGCAAATGTGAGAATGCTTAACCATCAGCCACATTGTGTTAATGTTTTTTAGATATAAGTGTTGGACTGAGTTTGGCTAAAATGCTAAAGCCAGCATCAACACACTGCATACTTTTGAAATGGGAATGGGCATTTTCAAGTAAATTTGTAGTCGAGTACTCAAACCTATAAAAAACAAGTACTTAATTAAATTAAAATTAAATTAAATTAAAATGCATGAAAAAAAAACACGAATGCCAAGTATTTGAAACTTACATTTAGTTTTATTCACAAACGTTATAAAGAACAGTTTCAAAACTAGATTAAAAAGTTTGAGTACAAACTTTAGGTTGGCTTGAGAAAGCCTAGCATGAAAGTTTGAAGTGGTTGTAAAAGTTTGAAGATTTAAGGTTTTTAGTTTGATGTAATTATAAGTATTAGTAGTTTTCAAAGTTTAAAGATTATAAGACCATTCAGTCTATCAAATAGGTTAGATCGATCGATCGATAGATAGATAGATAGATAGATAGATAGATAGATAGATAGATAGATAGATAGATAGATAGATAGATAGATATTGATCCTCAGATAGATAGATAGATAGATAGATA
Organism: Moxostoma hubbsi; assembly: GCA_032164185.1. NCBI lineage: Eukaryota > Metazoa > Chordata > Actinopteri > Cypriniformes > Catostomidae > Moxostoma > Moxostoma hubbsi. Next base: position 78,662,900 of record JAVLUX010000001.1, on the reverse strand, counting down.
GATAGATAGATAGATATTGACCCTCAGATAGATAGATAGATAGATAATTAGATATAGATAGATAAATAGACTGACAGACAGATAGATAGATAGATCCTTGCTACCCTGAGTCCCATGAACAAAACCAGAAGTCTTTATGTTGGTCTGGTGCAGAGATATGTGATTTTTACTTGGTTGCTAGGGAAACCCATCTGGTTGATATGCAGTTACTAAGGTGACAGCCACCAATGCTACTTGCCATCCTGAGTAAAATAAGTCAACCCGGAAGTCTCTACGATTTTCTAGTACAGAGATATGTGATTTGTTACTTGGTTTCTAGGGGAACCCCATCTGGTTGCTAGGCAGTTACCAAAGTGATACTCATAAGGCTCCTTGCAATCCTGAGGGAAATATGTCAACCCATAAGTCTCTACGATGTTCTGGTTCAAAGATATGTGATTTGTTACTTGGTTGCTAGGGTAACCATATCTGGTTGCTATGCAGTTACTAAGGTGACAGCCACCAATGCTACTTGCCACCCTGAGTAAAATAAGTCAACCCGGAAATCTCTACGATTTTCTAGTACAGAGATATGTGATTTGTTACTTGGTTTCTAGGGTAACCCCATCTGGTTGCTAGGCAGTTACCAAGGTGACAGCCAACAATGCTCCTTGCCATCCTGAGTGAAATAAGTCAACCCGGAAGTCTCTGTGATTTTGTTGTGCAGAGATATGTGATTTGTTTCTTGGTTGCTAGGCAGTTACCAAGGTGACAGCCAACAATGCTCCTTGCCATCCTGAGTGAAATAAGTCAACCCGGAAGTCTCTGTGATTTTCTTGTGCAGAGATATGTGATTTGTTTCTTGGTTGCTAGGGTAACCCCATTTGGTTGCTAGGCAGTTACCAGGATGATATTTATCAAGTCTACTTTCCATCCTGAGTGAAATAAGTCAACCCGGAAGTCTCTACGACATTCTGATCCTAAGATACACATCTTAGCGATTTTGAATGGATGTCAATGGTTCTTTGTTGCTAGGGTGCATTAAATGGTTGCTAGGGCGTGGCTAAGTAGTTCACATGATGAAAGCTGAAGACTGATTACTCATCCAGTTAAAACAAAGCAACTATCATGTCTCTAGGACATTCTGATCTGAAGATATCTTAATGTAATTGAAATCAATAAATGTGGTTGCTAGGGTGCTCTAAATTGTTGCTAGGGAGTGGCTTGGCAGCTGCCAATGATGAATCTCCAAAGGCTGCTTGTCCGTATGAATGATATAAACCAACTCCCATGCCTCTGTGACATTCAGAATGGAAGATATCTTTCTTTGGATTTTGGTTGCTAAGGTGCTCGAAAATGGTTGCTAGGGAGGGGCTAGGAAGTGTTGAGGGGATTCATGATTGGCTGTTTTACTGCCCCAAGTCAAACGAGACCACCCTTGTGTTTCTATGATAATTCTGTCCGGAGATATCCCTTTGATCTCTTTGAATGGAAGTCTATGGGACTTGTTGCTAAGGTGCTCTAAATGGTTGCTAGGGCGTGGCTTGATAGCTTCACAATGATCCTGAGAGACTGATTGGTCGTCTGAGTAAAATGAGCCCGCCCCCTTGTCTCTAAGACACTGTGATCCAGAGTTATGTTCAATACAAAATGACATTTCATGGGCCATCCTACACCATAGACTTAAAATTGGGGCAAATTTGGGCAGCTCCTGCCCCCCAGGGGTGCAACTTTTACCCCATTGTGAGGTATGTTCTCACAGAGCCTGTCAGCCTCTTCAAATGTGGTAAATCACACGTCTCTGCGAAATCCTCGCTCTGAGCTATGACTCGTCAAAGTTCGGCGCAATGTTAAGTCAATGGGATTTTTTGCCCAATTTTTTGCCCCTGGGGCGAACACCGTACCCCCGATCGCTTAAAAAAGTCATAGCACACCTCTCCTCAATGAGCCGCACGATTTGACACCTCATTCATGGGTCTACGCCAAAAGGTGTGGGACGAGTTACGCGCTGAAGTTTTGTACGGAAGAAGAAGAAGAAGAAAAATAAGTATGTGAGATTACAATAGTGTTGCTTTCCACTAACTAGATTAAAAAGTTTGAGTACAAACTTTAGGTTGGCTTGAGAAAGCCTAGCATGAAAGTTTGAAGTAGTTGTAAAAGTTTGAAGATTTAAGGTTTTTATTTTGATGTAATTATAAGTATTAGTAGTTATCAAAGTTCAAAGTTTAAAGATTATAAGACCACTCAGTCTATCAAATAGATTAGATAGAAAGATAGATATTGACCCTCAGATAGATAGATAGATAGATAGATAGATAGATAGATAGATAGATATTGACCCTCAGATAGATAGATAGATAGATAGATAGATATTGACCCTCAGATAGACAGATAGATAGATAGATAGATAGATAGATAGATAGATAGATAGATAGATAGATAGATAGATAGATCCTTGCTACCCTGAGACCCATGAACAAAACCCGAAGTCTTTATGTTGTTCTGGTGCAGAGATATGTAATTTGTTACTTGGTTGCTAGGGTAACCCCATCTGGTTGCTAGGCAGTTACCAGAGTAATACATATCAAGGCTACTTTCCATCATGAGTGAAATAAGTCAACCAGGAAGTCTCTACGATTTTCTGTTAAATAGATATGTGATTTGTTACTTGGTTGCTAGGCTATCCCCATCTGGTTGCTAGGCAGTTACCAAAGTGTTACTCATAAGGCTCCTTGCAATCCTGAGTGAAATATGTCAACCCCTAAGTCTCTACGATGTTCTGGTTCAAAGATATGTGAATTGTTACTTGGTTGCTAGGGTAACCCTGTCTGGTTGCTATGCAGTTACCAGGGTGATACTTATCAAGCCTCCTTTCCATCTTGAGTGAATAAAGTCAACCCGCAAGTCTGTATGATTTAATGGTGCAGAGATATGTGATTTGTTATTTGGTTGCAAGGGTAACCCTGTCTGGTTGCTATGCAATTTCCAGAAAGATGCATATCAAGGCTACTTTCCATTCTGAGTGAAATAAGTCAAACAGGAAGTCTCTACGATTTTCTGGTGCAGAGATATGTGATTTGTTACTTGGTTGCTAGGGTAACCCCATCTGGTTGCTAGGCAGTTACCAAAGTGATACTCATAAGGCTCCTTGCAATCCTGTGTGAAATATGTCAACCCCTAAGTCTCTACGATGTTCTGGTTCAAAGATATGGTTGCTAGGGTAACCCTGTCTGGTTGCTATGCAGTTACCAGGGTAATAACTTGTCAAGCCTCCTTTCCATCCTGAGTGAATAAAGTCAACCCGCAAGTCTGTATGATTTTCTGGTGCAGAGATATGTGATTTGTTATTTGGTTGCTAGGGTAACCCTGTCTGGTTGCTATGCAGTTACCAGGGTGATACTTATCAAGCCTCCTTTCCATCCTGAGTGAATTAAGTCAACCCAGATGTCTCTACGATTTTCTGGAGCAGAAATATATGATTTGTTACTTGGTTGCTAGGGTAACCCAATCTGGTTGCTAGGCAGTTACCAGAGTGATGCATATCAAGGCTACTTTCCATCCTGAGTGAAATAAGTGAAACAGGAAGTCTCTACGATTTTCTGGTGCAGAGATTTGTGATTTGTTAGTTGGTTGCTAGGGTAAACCCATCTGGTTGCTAGGCAGTTACGAAGGTGATACTCATAAGGCTCCTTGCAATCCTGTGTGAAATATGTCAACCCCTAAGTCTCTACGATGTTCTGGTTCAAAGATATGTAATTTGTTACTTGGTTGCTAGGTTAACCACATCTGGTTGCTAGGCAGTTACCAGAGTGATACATATCAAGACTCCTTTCCATCCTGAGTGAAATAAGTGAAACAGGAAGTCTCTACGATTTTCTGGTGCAAAGATATGTGATTTGTTACTTGGTTGCTAGGGTAACCACATCTGGTTGCTAGGCAGTTACCAAAGTGATACTCATAAGGCCCCTTGCAATTCTGTGTGAAATATGTCAACCCCTAAGTCTCTACCATGTTCTGGTTCAAAGATAAGTGATTTGTTACTTGGTTGCTAGGGTAACCACATCTGGTTACTAGGCAGTTACCAGAGTGATACATATCAAGGCTACTTTCCATCCTGAGTGAAATAAGTAAAACAGGAAGTCTGTATGATTTTCTGGTGCAGAAATATGTGATTTGTTATTTGGTTGCTAGGGTAACCCTGTCTGGTTGCTATGCAGCTACCAGGGTGATACTTATCAAGCCTCCTTTCCATACTGAGTGAATCAAGTCAACCTGGAAGCTACTATACTGTGGCTATGAAGATTTTAGGTCATTACTTATTGGCTGCTTGATAAAAGAAATCCTCTGAGGGAGAGAGAGAGGGAGAGACGCAGGGCTGACAGGCCCTTTTTTGTCTGTGTGTGTGAAAACCTCAGTTGGGATTTAAATTTCTGAATATTCCGCAATGTTAAGTCAATGGGAGTTTTTCCGAGTTTTGATCGTCATTTTTAGGAAAACCGTAAGTCCGATCAGTTAGAAAAGATATAGCACACTATTCGGGATTAGTCTGAAGGTTTGTGCCGAGTTTGGTGCATGTAGCTTAAAAGCTCTAGGAGGAGTTAGATTTAGAAATTTAGTCTCAGAAGAATAATAACTAGATTAAAAAGTTTGAGTACAAACTTTAGGTTGGCTTGAGAAAGTCTAGCATAAAGTTTGAAGTAGTTGTAAAAGTTTGAAGATTTAAGGTTTTTAGTTTGATGTAATTATAAGTAGTAGTTTTCAAAGTTCAAAGTTTAGAGATTATAAAACCATTTAGTCTATCAAATAGATTAGATAGATAGATAGATAGATAGATAGATAGATAGATAGATAGATAGATAGATAGATAGATAGATAGATATTGACCCTCAGATAGATAGATAGATAGATAGATAGATAGATAGATAGATAGATAGATAGATAGATAGATAGATAGATAGATAGATAGATAGATAGATATTGATCCTCAGATAGATAGATAGATAGATATTGACCCTCAGATAGATAGATAGATAGATAGATAGATAGTCATTGACCCTTAGATAGATAGATAGATAGATAGATAGATAGATAGATAGATAGAGTATGACCCACAGATAGATAGATAGATAGTTATTGACCCTCAGATAGATAGATAGATAGATAGATAGATAGATAGATAGATAGATAGATAGATAGATAGATAGATATTGACCATCAGATAGATAGATAGATAGATAGATAGATAGATAGATAGATAGATAGATAGATAGATAGATAGTTAGTTAGATAGATAGATAGATAGATATTGACCATCAGATAGATAGATAGATAGATAGATAGTTATTGACCCTCAGATAGATAAATAGATAGATAGATAGATAGATAGATAGATAGATAGATAGATAGATAGATAGATAGATAGATAGATAGATAGATAGATAGATAGATAGATATTGATCCTCAGATAGATAGATAGATAGATATTGACCCTCAGATAGATAGATAGATAGATAGATAGATAGATAGATAGATAGTCATTGACCCTTAGATAGATAGATAGATAGATAGATAGATAGATAGATAGATAGATAGATAGATAGATAGATAGATAGAGTATGACCCACAGATAGATAGATCGATCGATAGATAGATAGATAGATAGATAGATAGATAGATAGATAGATAGATAGATAATTATTGACCCACAGATAGATAGATAGATATTGACCCTCAGATAGATAGATAGATAGATAGATAGATAGATAGATAGATAGATAGATATTGACCCTCAGAAAGATAGATAGATAGATAGATAGACAGACAGATAGATAGATATATTATTTTTTACTTGGTTGCTAGGGTAACCCAATCTGGTTGCTAGGCAGTTTCCAGGGTGATTCTTATCAAGCCTCCTTTTCATTCTGAGTGAATAAAGTCAACCCGGAAGTCTCAACGATTTTCTGGTTCAAAGATATGTGATTTGTTACTTGGTTGCTAGGGTAACCACATCTGGTTGCTAGGTAGTTACCAGAGTGATACATGTCAAGGCTACTTTCCATCTAGAGTGAAATAAGTAAAACAGGAAGTCTCTACGATTTTCTGGTGCAGAGTTATGTGTTTTGTTACTTGGTTGCTAGGGTAAGCCCTTGTCGTTGCAAGGCAGTTACCAGAGTGATACTTTTCAAGACTCCTTGCTATCTTGAGTGAAATAAGTCAAACAGGAAGTCTCTACGATTTTCTGGTGAAGAGATATATTATTTGTTACTTGGTTGCTAGGGTAACCCCATCTGGTTGCTATGCAGTTACCAGGGTGATACTTATCAAGCCTCCTTTCCATCCTGAGTGAATTATGTCAACCTTGAAGTCTCTACGATTTTCTGTTGCAGAGATATATTATTTGTTACTTGGTTGCTAGGGTAACCGCGTCTGGTTGCTAGGCAGTTACCAGAGTCATACATATCAAGGCTAATTTCCATCTGGAGTGAAATAAGTGAAACAGGAAGTCTCTATGATTTTCTGGTGCAGAGATATGTGATTTGTTACTTGGTTGCTAGGGCAAACCCATCTGGTTGCTAGGCAGTTACCAAAGTGATACTCATAAGGCTCCTTGCAATCCTATGTGAAATATGTCAACCCCTAAGTCTCTACGATGTTCTGGTTCAAAGATATGTGATTTGTTACTTGGTTGCTAGGGTAACCCTGTCTGGTTGCTATGCAGTTACCAGGGTGATACATATCAAGGCTACTTTCCATCCTGAGTGAAATAAGTGAAACAGGAAGTCTCTACGATTTTCTGGTGCAGAGATATGTGATTTGTTACTTGGTTGCTAGGGTAACCCCATCTGGTTGCTAGGCAGTTACCAATGTGATACTCATAAGGCTCCTTGCAATCCTGAGTGAAATATGTGAAACATGAAGTCTCTATGATTTTCTGGTGCAGAGATATGTGATTTGTTACTTGGTTGCTAGGGTAACCCCATCTGGTTGCTAGGCAGTTACCAAAGTGATACTCATAAGGCTCCTTGCAAATCTGAGTGAAATATGTCAACCCCTAAGTCTCTACGATGTTCTGGTTCAAATATATATGATTTGTTACTTGGTTGCTAGGGTAACCATATCTGGTTGCTATGCAGTTACCAGGGTGATACTTATCAAGCCTCCTTTCCATCCTGAGTGAATAAAGTCAACCCGGAAGTCTCTATGATTTTCTGTTGCAGAGATATGTGATTTGTTACTTGGTTGCTAGGGTAATCACATCTGGTTGCTAGGCAGTTACCAGAGTGATACATAACAAGGCTACTTTCCATCCTGAGTGAAATAAGTGAAACAGGAAGTCACTACGATTTTCTGGTGCAGAGATATGTGATTTGTTACTTGGTTGCTAGGGTAATCCCATCTGGTTGCTAGGCAGTTACCAATGTGATACTCATAAGGCTCCTTGCAATCCTGAGTGAAATAAGTGAAACAGGAAGTCACTACGATTTTCTGGTGCAGAGATATGTGATTTGTTACTTGGTTGCTAGGGTAACCCCATCTGGTTGCTAGGCAGTTACCAAAGTGATACTCATAAGGCTCCTTGCAAATCTGAGTGAAATATGTCAACCCCTAAGTCTCTACGATGTTCTGGTTCAAATATATATGATTTGCTACTTGGTTGCTCGGGTAACCATATCTGGTTGCTATGCAGTTACCAGGGTGATACTTATCAAGCCTCCTTTCCATCCTGAGTGAATAAAGTCAACCCGGAAGTCTCTATGATTTTCTGTTGCAGAGATATGTGATTTGTTACTTGGTTGCTAGGGTAATCACATCTGGTTGCTAGGCAGTTACCAGAGTGATACATATCAAGGCTACTTTCCATCCTGAGTGAAATAAGTGAAACAGGAAGTCTGTATAATTTTCTGGAGCAGAAATATGTGATTTGTTATTTGGTTGCTAGGGTAACCCTGTCTGGTTGCTATGCAGTTACCAGGGTGATACTTATCAAGCCTCCTTTCCATACTGAGTGAATCAAGTCAACCTGGAAGCTTCTATACTGTGGCTATGAAGATTTTAGGTCATTACTTATTGGCTGCTTGATAAAAGAAATCCTCTGAGGGAGAGAGGGAGAGACGCAGGGCTGACAGGCCCTTTTTTGTCTGTGTGTGTGAAAACGTCAGTTGGGATTTAAATTTCTGAACATTCCGCAATGTTAATCAATGGGAGTTTTTCCGAGTTTTGATCGTCATTTTTAGGAAAACCGTAAGTCCGTTCAGTTAGAAAAGATATAGCACACTATTCGGGATTAGTCTGAAGGTCTGTGCCGAGTTTGGTGCATGTAGCTTAAAAGCTCTAGGAGGAGTTACATTTAGAAATTTAGTCTCAGAATAATAATAACTAGATTAAAAAGTTTGAGTACAAACTTTAGGTTGGCTTGAGAAAGCCTAGCATAAAGTTTGAAGTAGTTGTAAAAGTTTGAAGATTT